>JWHW01048855.1:79098-97913 GCA_000931545.1 Papilio glaucus | reverse complement strand
TTTATAAGCGAAAAGTTCTTTTTTTCTCTAAAAAAAGGGACGCGGCCCTTTTGTCGTAGCTCAGGTGGTTCGTTGTACTGAATAGGAGACTTTATACTCGCGTTGCGTATAAAATAAAATAAAGATATATTTTTTTACTTATTTTTTTTTTCAAATGTTTTGCGCGGCTATTTATTTGCCGCCATATTGGACAAAATAAGCCCGTATCTCAACGAAGATTAGATAGATTTTAACTAACGACATGTCTAGATACTTGTAATATTCATGTGGGTCTTCCACAAGACTATTACAAGAAATTCGTTAATCAAATAAGTGCTAGTAACTTTAACAGTGGGCGAGCACGCAACAACAACACCTGTTGCACGTATGGACCGGCTCAATCGGTGAAATACCACGACTTCACAGGCAAGGCAGGCGTGAAGTAGAAGTATGCCTTTGCGTTTAGTCTGATGAGTGAGGTGCCGGAGGCCTAAATTCTCTTCCCTTTCCCCTCCTTTCCTAATAAGGATAGGATAGCAACGGGAAGAGGATTGGACGGGGAGGGCACGAATGTGGAAAAGGAATTATCGTTTTTCCTATCTATCCCTCCTCTGTCTATTAAAAGTAGGCAATGTATCTGCAACTCATTTGCTTTTTGCCTATACCTATGGATGGCGGTCAGTTAATATGAGGTGACCCGCTTGCTCCTTTGCCACCTTATTCCATTAAAAAAATGAGCCAAAATAGATATTGATTCTTATTGAGTGTCAGAGTTGTGTAATATGTGGAAAACAAAAAAATATGTTTGATTACACCCTAACTTTTAAACTATAAGTAAATCCCAATTTTTCTTAAGCTTAGTAAGAGTCGAATTTGTCAGTGGATCATCATCATCGGTAAAATACGTCTCCTGGTGGACGCAGGTCATCGCCATAGATCTCCACAAGATTGGCTCTCGCCTAGTGTATTCAACGTAGGCCAGGTCATAGATCGATCTTGCGAAAGATTAATTTAGTTCAAAGTCGATTTGAATGTGTATTTTTTATGTCATCATGTAACAAAAGAATAAAGGAGCAAATAAATTAATATGCCATCTACGTCCGTCTATACGTCCATTATCTCAAGATTCTTTTGTAAAATATTTAAAACTGAGCTCGGCTCTGCGTTAAAGTCACTAAATCTGATAAATACCGAACAACGGGAAACACATTTCCATGTGCCATAGCAAAATTTTGAGCTCCTTGCTATTTAATGTGAGAACGTCTTAAAGCGTAACATTCTACAATCAAAAATAGTTTCAATGCTGTAGGCGTTAGTAATTAAAATTCTTTGTGTAATTAAATCACAGTAAGTGGCTGAGACTTAAGGGATGGTATTCAAGATGTTGCACACAGCATAACGGCTGGATACGTCTTAAGTAACAAACAATACAATCAAATATGATCTTTAATACATCTGGTCAAAGTTCATTTTTCAATGAAAATAAATGTTGCCATAGTGTAGCGAGTTACTGAGATGGGGGCAGGTAAAGAAATTTGAACATTTTAAGGGATGATGGAAAAAAAACAAGGGTCGGTTTTGAGGATACAAAAGATGGTGTTGGCGTCACGCAGTGCGATGGATGGACTGCGGATGCAGTTTTAGATTTCTCTGTTGATTTCCAAAATGGATACCAGACAGTTAATTGAATATGACCACTTAGAAGATGCAAACCGAGATTACTTGAGCCGTTTTAAACATATGTCCTTTAAACGTCAAATTGTCGCATTTGTTATAACTGCCGTAACTATGCGCATCGAACACAAAAGAAAAACAAAAGATTTTGACTAAAGAGGTTTGTTTGGATTTGCGTTCGACTCTTAAAGTCTTTTTAATTTATTATAACATAATGAACATTGTAATACTAAAATAATATACGTAAGTAGTTTTGATTACAGTTTCATTTTTAATCTTAGTGTCTAGTAACAGAAGTCTTTGCAAAATTTCAAATCTCTAGGCTCAATAGTTTGGGCTGTGCATTGCTCTATAAGTCAGTCAGTTTGTTCTTTTGCTCTGTGAATATTATTTGACCTGTGAATATTTTATATATTAGTATTTTTACAATATTTTAGTATTTTTTTATAAAAAACATTTAAAAAGTTCTCCGAATAAATATTATTATTAAGAACTCCAAAGTATTTTTTCAGGTTCCCAAATTTAGGATATCGCCAATATACTAGTAAACATTCGCGGCTTAAATCCAGCTTCACTATTGAATGTTGAATTTGTATCATATCATATCATATCGATTGCATTTAATGTATTTTTTTCACATTACTGTCACACGGGATAACAATTTTAGTTATCAGTTTTGTTACACTGAAGAAGTATAGCTTCTAACGTGCGTACATGTAAGTACACAAATTAGTTTTTTAATTAACTATTTGTAGCCAAAATATTGTTACGTAAAATGTAAGTACTTTATGCTCGGATATTTTGCCATATATACCATACTTGTTCAATTAGGACTTAGGCGATTTTAAAATAATAATGTATTAAGGGTGTAAAATTTTAAATGTTTCAAAATTCCCTGTCGGAATGATATGACGACATCTGCTTAAAACAATCTCTTCTGAATAAACACCACCTTAAAGACTGGTGGAACACATTGCGGCAATAAAGCCTCGATAGACTATAAAAAAGCCTAATCTACATTTTTGTACAACTCATAGTCTTTATGTGATTGACTTAGAGTTGCTTATTACAGTAACAAATATTGTGATACGTTTTTTTCAATGCAATCTAGAAAAAAAAACCAGGCGCCCACATCTTCCGACAGGAAGAGGAACTTATTTGATTATAATAAACATTAGACGATCGATTTTTATGTTAAAAAAATATTAAAAGAACCAGGTGCGTAATGTTTTGTTTTTCTATCCAATTCAAAACCTCTTTTGTTTGTTTTGTTATATCCGATCTGTGGACGGCGCACCCTTTCGTTTTTATGCCAAATGTTTTTTGTTGAAATAAACATGAAATCATATTTTTGTAAGGTAGCCAATGGAGGCGTATAGTGGTTATAAAAAAAAAAACAAAAAGTGCGTTCATGAAAGTGAAAGTTTTCAAGTGTTTAAAGTGAAGGCTATTGGGTTTGTCTTTTACCAATTTCTAATGTCTTTTTTAACAAGCAATCCTTTAAAAGTTCGACTATAAATGTTTGTGTGAGTCATAATGTTATTTAAACGTTTTAACTTAAATGATTATAAATGCTTTAATAAAGTAAATTAAATAAATACAGAAGCAGTCACGCCTGTACCACAGAGGAGTTTGGGATTTCCTCAGTCTCTAATACTCCTGACACACATTTCTCGATTCTTTTACATCTACACATATACGCATACGTCCTCGTTGGTGACGGATCTGGGCAATGCTTGGAGTCTCGCTGCGTGATCGCATCAGAAATGATGTGATCCGCAGGAGAACCGAAAGTGACCGACATTGCCCTAAGAATCGCAAAACTTAAGTGGCAATGGGCCGGACACATATGCAAAAAAACAAATGGCTCGCAGAACTGATGACCGATGGGGCCATAAGGTCCTGAAATGACGGCCGTGTACAGGTTGATGCAGCGTCCTCCCACAAAATTGACCGACGATCTGGTCAAGGGAGTCAACTGGATGTGGGCGGCAGGGGACGGATCTTAGTGGCGATCAATGTGGATGCCTACTTTAGGCTGAAAGGAAGAAAGAAGAACAACCTCGATAAAATTAGATAGATTTTGTAATATCCGTTTAATTGAAAGGCCATTTAAAGTTTATACATTTCTATACGTTGGTATTAATATATACCAACGTAAAGAAACCCAGAATAGATCAAGATTCAAATATTACGCTTCCTTTTTTAAATTATCAGCTGACGGAGACGCAATTCAAAATCGCTTTGAGTCTTGAAACTTGCTTCGAACTAGAATCCGGTTCCGAACATTTGCGTGATGGATGGTCGGGCACTTGCACGCGCGTTACAACCCACCAATAAAACATTTTTTTATTATTCAACGCACGTATAGTTAATTACGCTTATATTACATTGCTGGCTCATACTTACACAATCTAACAACAATACTACCAAGTGCAGTAATGAAAAATGAACTGCAATCTAAAGCGTTATACTCGTAGTGATGTGACTATCATAGTGATGAGTAATAGGTCGTGTAAATCAAAATGGCGGTCTCCCAAAATACAGGTTTCTGTGATGATGGAGTGTAGGAAATTAGATATATATACGTTTGGAGCTAGTAACGTAGTCAAATGAACTTACGAGTGATTACCATCAAACGCACACATATGACCAATGAGAATGCCATGCCAATGTCTATCCATTTGGATTGTTAGCGTGCCTGCTCGAGTTAACTTTTATTTTTTATATTATAAATAAAACAATTAAATAAAGAAAACATCTGACATTATCTTAAGCAAGATAAGTTCATAGACACCTATGTAAAGATTGTCTATGAAGACTGCAATGGGACGTCCGTTACAGTGAGTCTAACTAAATTCTGGCGATAAAGATAAAGGTCACTTAAGTCGTCAATTTTGTGCCTGGGTTCACTAAAACCCACTAAAAAGCATACAATATATTATATACTTCCAGAAGGTTTTGAAAATAATTTTTAAAAATAACAAATCATTATTTAAATTATCGTCAGATCTGATTCTCATATGGACATGAGTTTGTATCTATAATCATATTCTTTAATTTTATTGTCACATTTTTTTAACACTTGCTTCAAATATTTACATAAAGCTCCACCTGAGCGATCGCATTTGAATAAAAAACGAGAGAGATCTCGAGCGCAATACTTAATCGTGGTACCAATCGACATCCTACTTCCGTACCCGGAACAGGTGATCAAACCGAATTGGAAAAAAATCTATTCATTCGATTGTCAAACCCCTTATGTTAGCGACCAGTGTTTAAAAAGTACGCCATGAATAAGGAGCTGGGAATAAAAACTACTTCCACTATACTACAAGGACGGATGAAAATGAAATTTCAAGTTTTTGTATCTTTTTTTTTAATTTACAAACGTTTTATCCTGCCAGTGTGTAGGTACTTTATGAATAAAATCATATCTATTCTGCCAGTAACTATTTTATAAAATAAAATAAAGATTTCTAGACACATTAAATGTTATAATTTATTATTAGGCGTACAAAACGGAATTGTTATTCGTTTCTTTCGTGTAGGGTTACCCTAGACAACTATCAGGTTTTCCGAAATAGTCCTTACGAGTATCTAATGTAGGGTTCAAACTTATTTCTAAAGTTGCATACGTTAAATGGAAGCAAATATTTATTAGTTTTAGTAATAAACAAACTTATTATCAAGTAATAAGAAACATAAGCAAATAATACTTTACACTTTTACTCTTTTCACTGGTTGCCGACAGTTTTAATTTCATACGACCTTGAAATATTTTTGTTTCGTTTTCTTTGTTAGAACAATAAACAAAAACAAATGACGTAAAAAATTGAAAACATTAAAAAATATCCCGGGAGCTATTGAATCTTATTTTATAGTTATATAGGTAGCACGTCCTACTTTTTTTTATAGTCTGTTTTATTACTTTTCTAGTTAAAACCGAAAGTTTCTAAGGCGCCGCCATTTTTATTATGTTTTACTCGTGCTGTTTGATTTTATGGTGACCTCCCTCTTTTGTTACGTTATTTCAAGTCGCCGAAAACTTTACAACACTTCTGTTAAATAGTTTAAAGTAAACGCGAAATAGTTAAAGTGTTTTAAACTTAATTATTGACAAAATTACTCCCGATACAGAACAATTACGTGGACTTTGAATTATAAATTGAAAGTTTCTTTGAAGTGCCGAATATAGTGTGTTTTACTCTTCCTTCATTTTGTCAATTCAAAAGTATTTAATTTTGGTAAATTTGTAGTATATTAGGTGCCACACGTATTATCTGTGAAATTCCTTATACCCAGGCTTATATAAAAAGGTTCAGGCCAATTACATCCCGTGGACTCGGTTACCTTAAAATCCTGGGAAATTGTGAATGCCTCTACAGACGAACAGTATCTATCTACCCAAAAAAAGCATTTGGAAGTTTTCAACTTTATATAGTACTTCCTATGGATTGCCAATGCCAATTGGTCTTGAATCATCTGAATATAAAGCTGTCCGGTTGTTCTGGACATCAGTCTAACTGGCGTATTGATTTCATTAAATTTCAATTCAAGAAGCTTTCCTGTTTAGTGATTTATCTCATATCGAATCAATTGTACTCTTATAAGGTAATAATACTATTGAAATAATTTTTATGATATGTATAAAAATTATTTCAATAAATTTATCGTTATAATAAAAATAACTTAAAAAGCTTAGACTTTAACATTTTTCCTTAAAAAGAATTAAACGCGATTTTTAATTAAATTTGGTAAAGCCTTTCAAAAGCTTTTTATAAATTATCAGTTACATGATTAATATTATTTCGTAGGTATGTTTGTATATATAATTAGCTAAAACGATGCGTACAATAGTCCACCCCTGCGTGCGACTGACGGACAGACATCTGCTTGTGTTTCTATAGTTTATCGTTGCGCGGACGATGCACTTATACATATAGATATGTATTAACTTACATACTAACTAGAGCCCGCGACTAAGTCCACATAATTACTTCAACCCTATTTATTGTTTCCAGGTCAAATCTACCTCCATTCCATATAACCTTAAGTGGTAGGTTAGTAAAAAATATATTTGTCTATTTAAAGTTCAAGTTTTTATAAAAACTAATACCAAATTTTAAAAGCTGTGGCTGAAGACTTCAATTATACCAAACAAACGAATGTACATTAAGTTCTAGATGCGTTTTAAAAAGCAAAAAGAAAAGAAAGGCAAGGAAATTCTTCTACTGATGATTGATAGTTCTCAATCTAGGTCTTACAGAAGTATCAGCAATTTTTTCACATGTAATAAATACTGCATCACATATGAACATAATATTATGGTTTTTGTTTTGTTCGTGACATTTGTCAATGGATCTGTTGGTACGAGGCTACAATATCATCTCTAGACATTGATTAAGACATCTCTGTACAATACATTTGTATAGAACTTCTTCATGTTTGATATTGTAAATGGACGCCAGTTGCACTAAATGTAACTAGTTAGCAAACAGCTGTCGAACATTATTCGAGATATTAATTTTTATTATTAAATTTGCCTTCAATTTACTTAGAAGCTACATACTTAAAGTTTAACAAGTTAAACAAAAGATAAACACTCTAAAACCTCCACGACATAGTGGGTGGGCAGATTTAATATACTGTTCATACCGTATTTGGAATTTCTAATTTTAATTGTATCGGAAGTACATAAATTAAGATTTTTTTGTTGTGATATTTCTTAGTTTTGATTGAACTGACATAATTAACTTTTTGCAGCAAATAATTAAGAAAAAAGTGTGTTGAAGCGAGATCGTTCCCCACCGGATCCGGCGTGCATACCATTAGGCACCCTCATTTACGTCTGGTCAATGACAGCCCTGTTTTAATCAATAACTTCTTTTTCGCGCGGCGTCCTTGGTTTTTTTTCCCGGCGCGACTTTTTCTGCGCGTATTTCGTTTGTTATGTGTCAATCGGTGCGCGACTTTTTTCGAAGACGCAACGCGTCCGTCCAACGTTACCTAATTTTCGTAGATTCCGCAAAAAGCTATAGCAAAAAAGGCAAAAGCTCGGCCAAAAAATCGTCTACCGAACGATATCTCGTATCGCCGGTCTTGTAGCCATTTTAATTATTATTTAATACCGAGGGAAGAGCACGTGGCGACGCGTGCTGTCCCGCTCCCCCGCGAAGCCCGCGCGCTCCCGCGACGCCCGTCTCGCTCGCACCGAGCCCACTTACACACATAAAAATCGTGAATAATAAAAAAATGTGTACACATTTTTTTCGCTTAACCACCGCTGCTATGTGTGCGTGCGGCCTCACGCCGCTAGAGCGGGACGGCGCTCTACAACCGAACGAAGAAGAAGACCCCCACTCCGATTTTTTAAGCTCCGCTGTCGATGTCGGCGTCCGTGTGATTTTTTTCATTTTATGTGTTAGTGTACCCCTCGCTTGGTGTAGTTCACTTTTTCTACTATAGATCTGAATTTCAGTCTCGTTTTTGCCGCGTCGCTCTAAAGGCGGGCTCGCGGGCGTTTTGTATAGCATTATTGTTGTGGACGCGAGCGGCCGGGCCGGCACTTCTCTCGGCTTAAGCTAGAGCCGGCGTCTTGTGGCACATGTCTTGCGGAGTCCTGCGAGCCTGCAGCCGGTGCACGCGAGCCACCGAGTGCGACAGGGACGGCGCGCCCTCACGTGTGGCTGTCATACCCACAACTATAATATATAGCACACTAAAATATTGAGCACAAAAAAATCTGGCAATTCGGATCCTAGTAACGACGACCGGCATTCATAATTTTACCTCAGGGTCAACTGTACGGCTCCGGTGTTTTTTCCTCGCCGGCTTTTTTAAATGTTTATTTTCACGGAGCACGTGGATTTTTTGAGACATTTTTGCGGATCGGCCGCGGACTGCCTTCCGGACGTGTTGTGACGCCTAGTGTTACCTTGTTATGTGATATATATTTTTAGTGACATTTAGATAGGAACTAACTGTGATTTTTTATGGTGATATAGTTGGTGATTTTGAAGATAAACGGATAGTGACAGGTATGTTGAATTTATATATTTTTTTAAATAATTTATAATCACATCTATATCTTGGAGGGCGCAGGAGTTCCTCATAGTAGACACGGGAGGGGTTAATTTTATGATGTTCTCCCCTTCTGAGATAAATGTCGTAATTGCGAGACGACTGGGCGGACGTCTGTCAAAGTCGACCTTGAATTATGCCCAGACTATAAATACGGAAATATTTTCGTGCAGTGTGCGTGGTGATGCTTGCTTAAAGATTATTTTTAATGTCTATACTTCTGCCCTTGCATCTTTGAACTCTTTGTTTATCAATACTAGAACTATCATTATTTTTAAATTACATAATCTACTTAAAAAAATTGTTTCTTGTTTTAGTTATTTTTAAAAGTAGTAAAATATAAATCGGTAAAAAAACTTGTTTGAAATTACATAACATTTTTAAACAAAATAATAATAGGATATATATTTTTTTAAAATGAATATTCAAAATGTTTTCCATCAATTAAAACGTGGCTAAAAATAACTTGTTCTAAAATTAAAATTCTCATTTATTTCAGGGTAAAATAATCTCGTATGGTATTCTATAATAAAAACTTCGAAATTTAAAAATGGAATTTTAAATTTACATTTTTATTGGGCATTTTTATTAATATATATTTTATAAGGTAATTTTATAAACCTCAAACCGCTGTTTACTTTGTAAGACATTTTATATGAAAATGATCTACGTTTAAAGTCAATATAGCATAATATCTAATGATAATTAAACTAATTATTTGCCACAAACGACTTCCCTCATTCAAACTTGTATACGATTACATATCTTAAACTCAATCATTCGTGAGGTCCAAGTTATCCATCGCCAAATAAAATGTTGATATTTCTATTCAAAGAAACCGACCGCTGACCTTATTGCTTTAAAGATAAGGTCCATTTTAGTAAGAAACAACACTTCGACAATAGCAAAATGAGTTTGTTGTCTATTCTGTATTCGCAATTATTATCTTTGACAGGCGTGTATGCTCGGCTCTAGAAGTACAATCAGAAACACAATTGTATTTTTATATACAAAAATGAGGCAGTTTTTTTTCTTGAAGTGCAAATAGTTCCCGCTTTTTGAATGCCAAGGGAGACGGGCATGATTAACTATAAAATTAAGCACTCCTTAGGCCCTAAGAAATTGTTAACTTCTTACAGTTTGTACTTTTCATAAATATGAAAGTACGGAGGTATAGTAATACCGCAAAATCTATATCGTAATCTCATTAGTGTCGACGACTCTTAAAATTCCCATTTTTAATGTTTCCATTCTATGTGTCTGTTTTGCGAGAAGATATTAGTTATGTTTAAGGATAAATTTAAATTGTTTTAGAGCAATACTCGACCTTGACTTTTAATAAAAAATTATATAGCAAAACATTTCACATAAAATTTAATAAGTACAGAATAAATGTACATTTTAATTTTACCATCGAGTTAAATGTATGCTTTACATGATCACATAATATTTTTCTATAGAGTTTAAAGCCTAGGCCAACAGTGGAATATAATGTAATTATGCACGGGTCGTTAATATAATTTAGTAGAGGATGTACGTGGACGCGATTAGCGGAGACTTGTTCACGGCATGTGGGCTACGGGCTGGAGCATTGACACAGCCCACGTCCACACTCGTCACCTGCTAGCTTCGACAGCGCAAAAAAAGACGACAAAAAGATATCGGTTTTTTCTAACGCTCTAAATCTAGTTTTAAATTAGCAAACAACTCATCAATTTAAAAATTGTCTTCGTAATTGTACTTCGACAGACGTCCAACCATTTTACGATGGTCAATATAAACATTTGTATTATTAAATTTGATTTTACGAAATAAATCATACGTAAATGAAGGTGTACATTTCTTTCCAGCAGATTGAAAATCAAGGATCTCGAAAATTCCATGACAAATAAAACAGTGGACGCCAGAAGGATAAGACAGAAAACTTATATTTTTATAAGATAGTGCCAAATACCAATTAGATACAATACTGTAATATAATTTAGATAGAATTTTTAATAATCCATTCAAGATGATGGAAGGGAGGACAATCGATTACAGGCCAGATGGCGGCGGATTGGACTATCACAATTCTCCTCTAATGGCAGAAATACCAGTAGACAATTACTCCCATATACACAGAAGTATAGAACATCTAAGATCTATAGGTGTGCCGCCTCCGTTAGACCATCATAGACATTTAGCAACGAATTTAACAGACTTGAGAAGGTACGAACATCCGGACGATATTCCTGAGATCAAACCATCGGTACTTAGATTGTCCGAGTTCAAGAACGGCCTACAAGATATAAGGATCCACAATGACCAAGAGAACGACGTCCGACAGATGACCCCTCAAGATGATGGTCCTAAAGGATACAGTGCGCCTTCTACACCGCTCTCGGAAAATGGCGGACAGAGCATTCCTGAAGAAAAGGTTAGATATCATTCAATTAATTAGTATTTCAATAATCCTTGTACACTTCGGAAGTTATTTTCCAAAGTTCGTCAATGTTTGTTGTTAAAAATGACGATATGCAATGTATTCCGTGACCATTTATCAACTAATGAACTTAAGTCAGTTTGATTTGTTTATATTTATCATTCGTTCGTTTCGTGTATTATTCTTGAAGCAATACATTCGTACCTACTCAAATACATTTGAATTTCAATTTTTCTTCCTTGATGTCGAGAGTACTCAGACGTACTGTCGAAAACATCGCGGACTTTGTGAATAGTACTTATTTAAATAGTATTTGCACAACGTTCGTTATAACTTCCTTGTCTATGATACTTGTGATATTTGTCCTTCTATTAATTTTCAAATTGTATCACAGTCACTTGACTAACGAATTTGCGAACGTAGTTATGGTGAATGCTACTAAACATTCTTATTGGGATGATTGAATAATACCTTTACTATAAAATTGTGTTCAGTACTTATTGGCATTTATACTAATTAGATTTATTTGAAACTAGTTGTCTTTTTCCTTATAATATATTAGTCAGAATATAACATAACCATCTATATTAATAAATAAACGTCTTACATACGACCTTCTACACTTTATATTTCATAATAAATCCGTCAATCGAGTTTGGCAGAAGCAACTTTTTTCATCAATTTCTATACGGCCAGTACAATAACATATGAATGACGCTTTGCATATAATACAGAAAAGCATTAGTACATTTTGGTGGGAGTTGTATGTGATTTGGTAACTGCCTAAACGAAAGCCTTAAGTGTCGGCAAACGTTGTGTCTGATGAGTGCGGATGTGCCTTGGTAACATTCAAGGTCAGCCGCGGCCGGGTCGCACAAAGGTTGTATAGGACGCCTATTGTTTGTTCACTCTCGCATTTAATACATAGTTACTCCGAGACGAGTTTTTCGTTAACGAATTCACCTTCCGGGAGCGATATGAATCGGACTTAATTCTTCGTTACTCTCTGTTAATTCGCATCGTTCATATTAATTTAATTGGCGAATTTAATTACCACGTGGGATTACATTTTATATATGTTCATATTTAAATCGTAACCGCCATTGTTTTTACTTTGATAATTATTCATGAACTTGAATAAAATTATAATATCGAACGTCAGAATGTATTTAGATATTTTCTTAATCTTTTGTTTCTAGTTAGATACAAATTAATATGGAAAATATTTACTAATTATATAATAGCCTAATGATTAAAAGTACGGATTGAGGAACATGCACAGTACGGTCGTGGAATCTGCTATTCGACTAACGTCGTGAACCATGTTCAACCAAGTTTAAGTTTGGTTGGGAATGTTTAAAATAAATATTGGTACATTATTTCGATAATCTACTAATATTTCATATACATGCTCGAGTAAGGTTAGCGCCAGGCGGGGCCGGCGTTAAAACTTATTACAGTATAGACTACGGCCGTACTTTGCCGACCTCACATAAAAAAGTGGGAAGTACCTAATTCTTCTTTAAAATTTAGTTACAACAGACTGAAAACTTATGGTGTTCTGTCACTTAACTACCAATCCCGATCCTTCAGGAACATCCTGAATTGACTTGTAAGATTCTTCTAGAGATGCATCGTAACAAAAGAAATTGTGACGATTTAAAAAACTTGATACAATGGAAACAAATCTTGATGCTTTCAGCTTTTTCTCTACTTCAACGCAAACCACAGAACATATAAATGATGTATATAAAACGTAATTAAAAGATAAAAAGCTAAGTTAGACATGAAGTACAATAACAAAAGGTTGAGCAAATTGCCTTGCAACTTGAGAGAATTGTTGAATAGTGATAGTTATTTTTTTAATATTTTATTATTACTAGTGATCGGAATTCGACTATAAATTTAAATTAGTTTCTTTTATACTTTAAAAATGTAAAGCGTGGATTTTCATTAACTTTAAAGAAAAATAAACTGACAGACAGATATATCCACGCAAAACACAAACTACTGGGACGAGAGACTTGAAATTTTGCATAGAGATTTTTGTAGGCGAGCACTAAAAAGGTACTAAATCTAATGTAAGTTGGTCTAATGTAAATGGTAGTATGGGCTAATAGTTTTAAAAATATTCCCGAAGTTTTCGCTTCTTTTATTAATGTATAGAGTCTTAAAACAATGAAGCCACAGATTAATATATCTCCAGACACCGCGATCCATACAAATTCAACATTTAAAAGTGAACCTTGATTTTTGCCGCGAATGTGTGCCAGCGTGTTGGGGATACCCCAAAATGGGGAGTATGCTTAGCTTAATGTATTAAATAATACTTTTATTAACTATTTGAATGGTGTTTATAAAAAAGTTCCGAAATATAAAAAAAAATATAAAACTATTTTTATTTATAAGTTAAATTTAATTTTGTAACATATTCAACATACACATAAAATGACATGGCGTCGCATTGTTATATTTAAAATTTCATATTATTCAGGATATTCAGAAAACTTCATAAAATGAACTACTTGTAAAATTTGAAGTTTGTACACTTATCTTTCTCTCCGTGGGTTTCCACTGGCGTAAAATCGTGTATCGAAACAAGCTTTCTCTCTGTCTTTCTCATTGAAAAAACTGAGATGACAATATATTTTATGCATATGATTTCGGCAGTGTAAAGTCACGGTTTGAGGTATAGTTTTTACACAATTTCATAGCACAAACCGTCATTTTTAAAATTACAAACATGAAGATTTTTGTATTCGTGAGGTATATAACATATTTGCATGAAACATTACTTATTTTATTATTTACGAACATGTGCACGTCGATTTGAAGAGGCTATGTAAAATCTCCAATTCACTGCGACTGCTGCCCATTAATAAATATGCCGATAAGATTGCTGCGTGACCCGGTAGACCGCCAAAATGTTACAAGGCCTCTGATAACACAAGCTACATTACAATATTATGTAAACTCGCCTCACTCCAAGACGATATTCCGATACGTGGATGAGGTTACATCCGTATATATTTAATACTAGCAACTCGCCTCAGCTTTACTCGTGTACGATAAAAACTTCACTCATAAAAATAGAAAGACGAACTTATAAAAGTGCTTGCTATTGGTGAATTCAGTTCGGACGTTTTTAAGTTTGTAACAAAAACAATCAAATTGTTCTCTTTATAATATCAGTACTGACTAGCGATACACCCCGGCTTCGTACCAGAGCACGGACGTTATTTCGTATTAGCCTTTTCCGTGAATAGCTCCATCTATTGATGAATATATAAAATCCGTTTTTGAGTTTATCGCATAGATGCAGACAGAAAGACGGGGCGATGGGACTTTGTTTTATATGTAGCGACGATAAAGCTGAGTTCATTTTATATGGATTCCATTTTCATTAACATCTTTGTTTCAAGACGTCTCGTGATTAAAGATGATATTAATCTTGATCTTGTTATCATCCTTGTGGGATTCGATAAGTAATTTGGTATTCTAACATCGCTGGTGAAGGTTTAGTTTTGTTTAGACAAGTGTAGTGACATTTTTTTTTTTCAATCGTAGTTCATTTTGAAAAAGGTGATCAAATATTTTTTGTTTTTTTTTATCCATAAATTATTTAAAATTATTTTATAGGAAACATATATTATAAAAATGATTTTATCGATTTTAACGCTTTAGTTTTGTAGAAATATATTCTACTAGAACGCGACTTCGCACGCATTTGTTTCTCAATTTCCTTGATAAAAAAAATTGTCATACGATTCTGCTTATAATAACTACGCTTTATAGATTACAAGTGTCAATAAGTTGTTATTGTTAAAACATTGCCATGGCAACCGATATTGTAAATTAAGGTTTTGTGTACCATGGGAACAGTTTCATTTGGAATAGAGGTACGTACCCCATATCATTTTCTGTACTCCTGACACAAATGTTTGCACAATTTCATGATGAACTTTTGAGTCGTTAATGTGTTGACGCATAACAAACAAACAAACTCACATAAGCATTTATTATATTAGGATATTGCAAAAGTCTTACGTGGTCAAATTGATTTTTCACAAAAAAAGTTCACCTGTCATACAGACATGCTTTTGTGTGAAAAGTATTTTAATTATACTCAAGTTAGAGATAAAAGTTAACTGATTCAGTACACAATTGTATATATGGAAAATAATACCGGTTTGATTTTTTAAAAATAATTAATCATTTTCCCTTCAAAGAATTGTATAGGTCCCATATATATTTAAAGAGTTATTTTTTGTATTAACCTGTATCCTTTTGTACATATGCGTACATTTATTATTTGCACTACGAATAATTCGTAAAATTCAAAAATCAACTCGATGTGATATTTAAATTCAACCAAGTTAGAGTCACTGATATAAAATGAATTTGTGTATTGACATTAGGTATGTTTGCTATAGCGTTGACAACTTATTGGCCGAGCTAGCTCAAGTCCTTATCACGTATTCAAGGAATGGTCTATCAAGGCCAGACGATTCTAAGTTACAATTTTATTGTATAGATATTCTTAGTTGCAATTCGACGATTTCTTATTTCCAACTCATTTATTTAATACGTAAATTCGTGGTTCGTTTACAATGTTTATAAGCGTTTTATTGATTAATTATTACATTTAAATATATATTTATATAATGAAATAACGACGATAAACGTTACGACCGAAGAGTATGAAAAAGTAAAAGTAAATAAATAAAAATTTATAAATTGTTAATAGTTAGTATGAAAAATAATACTATACTAAATTCAAATATTTGCCCGTACTCATGTTCACGTAGAAGATGTTCACGCAGCCAGTGTCGCAGAATAGGGTCAGGCTTATCACTATTTTGTTTAAACAATTAAAAGACCACTAAAAGCACATATGTATTGAGTAAACTTAATTTCTTGATTTACATCTACGGCGTTTTACTCAATCTTACAATGCAATTATTATTCCCAATTATCCAGGAATTTAAACGATATTATGACAAAGTTTATTGTATACTGTCTTCGGTCCACTTTCTTGATCCACAACGTATGTTTATGCTCTTATTTGGACTTCTAAGATAAGCTAAACATTGTACAGTCTCAGCCTCTCAAGTTGAAGATTCGGCTTATGAAGTATAGACTTCTCCGACGTGTTTATATTATGACGAAAGTACTCAAATGCGACAAAATAAATCCGCTTTAAACAACTGATGAAGTCATACAAGTGCGATCCAGAAACTTCTGAAAAAAAAGAATTTTGTGTCTCACCTCATTGTTTACGCAACCACCATATTTGCGGGTGCTGGAGCGTTGTTATTGTGACCTATAACACATTTTTTTCGAGCCCAAAAATTTGACTTTCAATTTGCGAACAACCTTCAAAATTTATTAGCACAAATTTAATATGCCCCATTTGCGACGAAACAACACATAACATCTGAATTCTCGATTTCACTGGGTCGGTGCGGCACACCTGAGTGACAACGAGAAAAATAAATTTGTTTTGATCCTAAAGTAATATATACCAAAAAGCTACGCAGTTCGTCTTTTGCATCAATAAGTACTTATAAAAAATTCAGTGATTATTTAAACTTCAATACACTCTCATGACATCATTCTGGTGTAGAATGCAGATAGAGAAGGGACCATTCTCTTCTCATCTATCAAGCAAACGCTCTTATTTTAACAAAAATCTATGTTATCTATCTATCTTAAAATAAATAAATTACCTCACAGATATCTCGCACAATTGCAAGTTAATATATAGAAAATATAGCCTATATTCGGCACTTCTGGGTAATGTGGTATACTGGATTGTTAAAACGTTTGGCGCGATCTCAACGCACCTCTTTCGCTTCTTCTACATCTATACATCTACACACACACAGATGCTCGACAATTGCGGGTACTCCTTATATTGGATTTTTTAGTAAGTCACTAGTCTTAGTTCTCCTGGGACATTTTTGGCAACACTGCCACTCACTGCGCAACATACATTTGTTTCGTTACTCTCTCTTCATTTATCCTTTCGACATCCCGAACCACCGAATGGCACCTTCCTCAATTTTAGTCACAACAAATTTAAGCCATACTTTTTCTTTATAACGCTATTTTAATCCTATTATTCAACGTCACGTCTTACATAATAATAATAAACTAAAATTTGAGAAATCATTATCTTCTATAACATTTGAGCCAACAGAAAGTATTTTTAAATTTGTTGAAGATATCACTTTATTACAGCAGTATACAGGTAAAATAAAAATATTTATTTGTTCATGTGTTTACTCGTCGTCTTGATGCAAATCATTTTCAAACTGATATAAATCACGATGTTGCCAGCTACATTTTATATTCTATGTACCTAAATCAATTGAATCAAGGCTGGTACAACTCTAAAACCAATATAATTTCGGCATTTGTCTACATCCGAAACCTTGAATAAATACTTTACTTATTTAAAGTCAAAACTGTCACTATCTTGTTAATCTGTATTCAATGAATTTCGTGAGTGTTGCTAGTTCTCGCATGGATTAATTCCTTGATTAATTGATTTTAACAAATATACATTATGTACAATGCCAATTTCACGAATGAAAATTAATTATACTGTGTCTCGACTAAATTTATTTTAAATCTTAGAATACTTTTTTTTGTCACACATTCTATAGATAATCGAGTATCTCGTTGGTTACTGTTCAATCAAACAATAGCTTTTATTAAAAGATTTATTTAAATTTCTTTTACTTTCGATAACGGAGAAAGGTCACCACCGACCATGCTGTTCTTATTTTAAGCTCCAATAATAAGTAAGCTTCAGATTAGTTGAACGATTGTCCTTCAAAACACTTAAAATATGTATACGAGTATTTAATTTATACATTTAACTTAGACGTAGGCTTGATGTAAATAAACCAATATTGAGTGTTGTTTTTCATGCCTTAACTTTAATACTTATCAATATTTTAAGTTAAGGCAATAATTTAAATTAGGCATAGATTGATAATACCGCATTATCAATCTATGGTCCGAGTGTAATCTATGGATAGTAAAAAAACCACAATCTCGATTCCCGCGCGAAACGCCCGCGCTCGACTTAGCCCGAGAAACCGAATTCAAGGCCGCATTCTTTCAAACCATCCATTGTCAATGTCGCCGGATAACGCCATAGACAGGGTTGCCAGAATTATGTTACGTAGAAATTATTACCCGATCTTATTCTTGTTTATTACAGTCATATCAATAATTGACAAGAACTATTGTAGTTTAGATATCATTAAAATTATTTTTGTTGTTCGTTTCTATTTTTTCTCATCTGAAGTAATTATAGCATTTTTTAACCTTGCGTATGACAGATTGTTTTCTTTGGCCCGACTCGCATTTTTTTACTTTCATGACTCCGTTGTGTAATCTAATTTATGATTTTAAAGAAACCGAAACCATATGCCGTTTGCCATGGGATTTACGTCAATTTAAACTTTGTCTTCAGAGCTTAGAGGAGCCGTTAATAAATATGCATTTTTCCATATAAATAATTTATAATAATATTATTCTCTCAAATGTTAAACAGTGGTAGAGCCCGCAACAACAACATCTTTTGCACGAATGGGCCGGCTCGACCGGTGAAATACCACGACCTCACAGAAAACAGGCGTAA
>JWHW01048855.1:14731-70749 GCA_000931545.1 Papilio glaucus | reverse complement strand
AACCTATTTTAATTTTTTTATTACTCAATTACTTAATATTCAAATAAAAGCTTAATTGCATAGGAATAATACTTAAAAAGCTTTATTTTTGTTTAAAGATAAACGAATTGTGAGGCAGATATTACAAAATAATTTTCTGCACGATCCTGGCACAGCTTTCTCACTTTTATACTACAACTTTCGTCAGTTAAGGGTTACATTAAGAATTACACTTTTTGTATTTTGCCTTACCATTTCATTGATCTCAATCGATATATATTGTTTTGCGATATCTATTATTATGTAGATATCAATATTTAAAATAGTTAAACCATTTTAATAATCGTAAAGTTAGAACTATACAATCTTTTTTCCTTTATTTTTTATTTATTAAATTTAGAAATTTATTTCTTTCATGCCCATTTAATCCCGTAAGTGTAGGTGTCTGTCAACATACAACGGGAGCTCTAAGCCATAACATATAAGGTCCAGAACTATGTTATTTAAAATGTTAAAAACGTATTGGATTATTATTTCTTATATATATCTTGTATTTATAGGCACGGTAAATTATTAACTATTTTCATACCATAGGAATAACTTAGGACCCAAAACGATATTCGTGGGAAGCCCCGCAAATTCTGTAAAGATCCTGTGCAATATACTACGATTTAGTTCGGCTTATTCTCCCATATAATCGCGCATCCGTCACACGGGTGGTCCCAGTGACCATATGACCCAGTAACATCTTGCCAAAGCGGTGCACCTGTTCCGAAGCCGGATAATCGTTCAAATAGCCGGGTTAATAAGGAAGCAAGATGAACTTTCATAAATTTCTAAATTTTCAATCGTGCAATGTAAATGTCATAAGAATAGACTAGATATGAAGATAAATAATTATACTTTGATGGGGTAGCTTAAATGTTTCGTTAACTTTAGTTACTTATGCATGCAATTTTTTGTTGATTATTTGTGCTCAAAGTATGCACATAAAGCGCCATTAATAATTAAATTCGTACTACTCTATCACGAAAAATATGTATTAGTAATAATCCAGCTATAGCTCAGTGTAGAATAAACAGATGAACGATCGGGGTCAATGACTTCTAATTTTAGTCTAATTAGTTGTTTTTAGTCATATAAAACAAGTTTTATCAATAATTTAATTATTGCATAATGTATTTATTTTATTATGCCATAGACTAGATAGGATTACATTAAAAAATCTAGATTTTATCAGCGCATCAGTTTCAAATAGGTACATAAATTAACTTCTTTTTGCATTCTACAATAAACTCAACATCTAAATGTATTTAAATGATTTGAACATAAATAAAGCGCGTAGGTGTGTTTGGAATTTATGTCGGCCTTCTGATAAATTGTTAAGCTATTTATATTTGTTAAAAAGCTGCAAAGTGGATTACTGCAACCGTATCTTGATACTGTGTTTCAGTGCAAGAGTTAACAACAAATGTCAGGACTTTCAGACGTACAATAAACCAATGCGATAACAATTTTGACAATTAATTTAACATTAGCACTATACTCTAGCTCTTGGGTTCTAAAATTTTGAAAACTTTTGATTAGAAACTTATTTAACAACAATTGATATATAACACTAGAATAAACAATAGGGTTTTTTGTCATAATCTTCTTGCTATTACTAAAATAAATAAATAAAAATATTTTAAAACGATACTCAATTAATACCTGTGATCGCTTAAAATTTATCATATAAATTGGTATCGACAATTGATTCAAATCTTTTATTATACTTAATAAAAACTCGCAGACATATTTCATGTTTAAGTTGTTTAGATAATATTTGTCTATATGAAAAATAAAATCAGCAAAAAAATAAATTCTAAAAAATAACCGGTTGATAAAAAATTAGTCGCTCTTGAAAAACACGTTAGATGCTGGCTGTTTTAATAATATTTTTTTAACTAGCAAAAGCTTTATAAAAAGGATTATTAAAAAAACATGTCGTGTTTGTGAAAGTTTTTTATTAAAGATAATTCAATTTATAAGTTGTATAAATTTCTAGATTTAATTGAAATTGTAATACTGAGAGATTGGTTTTGCAACTGTTTATATTAACAGTTTTAATATTCCTTTTATAAATTAACAAAAGATATTTCAATTAGGATTACTTTAGAATTTGTCAAATAACTGTATGAAATTAATAGAATTTTATTTAATTATGATTATTTTATGTAATCCTGAATACATTTGTCTAGTCTAAAATTTATTAACACACATTTATAACTCCTTATTTTTTATACGTTTAAGTGAAATAGCAGATCAGATGCTTTTTAATAAGCCTTGATCATTTGTCTGTTTTTCATTCCGATTTCAACATCGGGTGTTATTGAAGAAAAGGGTGGATAGATATTCAATAAATTATAGTGACTTTACCATCTTACATTGCATTTCTAATATTTATGACAGCTGTCATAGCGCTCACTCACAGAACGTAGCAATCGCAGAGTTTGGATTTTATTTTCAGTAGAGGCAAAAATTTTGCTAGCTCTTTTTACCTCAACAAGGTAATAATCTTGGAAGCGTATTTATTTAGCTAGTTACCAATTTCTGCATCAATTTTTTTGTTCCGCTCATAAAATCTTAACAGGATACGGAATCCGTATTTAAAATTCGAACAGGATGTAAGATTTAAGAGGGATGCTGTCGACCTGCCCGCGACCCTGCAGGTGACATCCCATATGCCTTGCACAAATACCACCCATATATAACCACGCTAAAATCACACTTTACGCCATGATATAGAGTTCACATTTGATGCTCGACTTAACTTAGATTCACAAGAGCCCGTGGGAATGAAGAATTTACTCAAATGCGGAAACTTACTTTTTTTTCTAAGCATTGTTGCGATTCAATAGTGTTGTGCAATGCTTTTGTGCCGATTGATTTATTGCGTATCGATAAATATTCACTTCCTTTTGTCATTTGAGTCTTCGGGTATTAGTGATGTTCTTAAATCTTCTATTTAACTTTCCATGGGAATTAAGGTGAAACTTATTTTGGTTCGATAATATGCACGAATTTTGGACACACAGTCAGGATTTGTTCCGGATCTTCTCTTAGTTTTCATTAATAAAGCTTTACCTATTATTCCACCTACCTAGGATTAGGAGTTTTGTCTGTTCGTATATGAGTCAGTTAGACATCCATATTTTCATCATCTACAGGCAGCGCATTAAATCGAATTTTGAGTAACAAAATTAATTTGCGTTTTATAAACTTTTTTATCTTTTTTTTGTAACTCCGTGCTCAGTCTTTTAAAAGTAATCAAATAATGAAAGTATAACTGAGTGATAAGTAACGCAAGCTGACCGCTGCATCATATATTAAACGGCCTGAATATAAATTATCATGACAATAGATATAAGCTGCGTAACGGTCATCTCCACCCCAAACCTACCCCTTGTTTATGGCGAGGGGTGTAATCTCGCGGCATCTATCCGACAATACGACCAGCGGAGATTTTACAACCGTTGTTTGCTCAAACTGCAGTTTCGGACTTTTCGTAGCTCATTTTTTTATATGACGACGACATAGTCAAAATTCCTGCCTTACATTGAGTCGTGGATCCCGTGATCGATATAAGGCCAAGGTAATTTATTCTGTTTTTGACTTACATACCGAGATGTCTTAAATACCACGGCGGTAGGGTCCATAAATGAACATATTTGACTTAAAAAGTACCAGGGCATCATAGAGTAAGAGTGTGCTTTAGAGGTTTTGATACTTCTGCGTTTCGTTTGATAAGGTACACTACATTCCTCTATCTTAGCAAGAGCTTAACATCTCACTGGGCCATTATAAAAGGTCCGTAATTTGTAAACAGAAAAATCATTTACAATTTGATGTATCGTTTAGGCAGTTGATAAGGTATAGTAGGTAAAAATAGGTTCGTCACCTTAAAGTTGACATTTGCTTGCACCAATAGACATTTTTGATTTGAACTTCGTATTAACTAGTAGTTTCTACTATTTTGAACCTTGTCACATTATTATAAATTTATACTTATTCGATATAAAATTATACTTGCATATAAATGCGGTTTTCTACTTAGTGCTTTAGTTTCATAAATTATTAAGTTAATTGATAAAGGAATTTGAAGACTGAACGGTTTACGTACCCCGAGTGTACTTAAACACTGTTTTACATAAAAGTAAACATATGTTAAAATCGTCTTTGTATCACGTTTAATAACCAGATGCCGTCTAGCTGGCCAACTGAAGCTCCACAGTTAGCCAGTTCCTTGAAGTCGTTAACGTGTGGGAACTGGTTGCATACCATCAGCCTGCAATTAAAGTTTTTTTACGCGTCAATACTTGTGATGTGATGAATTCACTGCCGTCTCGCAAGTTTCTAAACCTTCAAATACAGATTTATCTGTGGAAGTCTAACAAGATGCTACTTGTAATTTTTAGTGATCAAAATGTTTCAATTCCGTTGTAAGTTATGTTAAATTTTGTAGATATAACTTACTACTACGTTAGTAAAAGTCTTTATGAAAAAAACTCACCCAAACCCATCGAAGTTCGAATAAAGTTACTAGACCACTTTATGTTTTCAATCGATGCATCTATTTAATCAAAAATATGTAATTACTTTAACTATCCATATCTCTCTATTAGTAATATACATTATCTCAAAGTACACCTGGATCTAAAACGAGCTTCGTTCTTACTCTTGGCATTTCGTTTGGCAACCTGTCATATTGACATTTACACCCGATCCTTGTCGGCATATAAAACAGATTATAAATATAATGATATAATCGTTGATAAAGCACGCTAATACGATGTTTATAAGCGTACCGAGGAAAGGGCTTTAGTGATGTAACAAACATGTCGATGGTCGGAGTGAAATTTCGATCACCTGCCGTATTGCATCATGTCCCGCACCATTCATATGTGACCATAGACCTTAGTATCTATAGACGTGCATGGTGGAAAACTTTTTATTTTATTACTGTAAAATACTAAATGTGTTCAACATAAATTCAGGTAGGTATATTTGCTAATCGACTGAATAAACGAAACAATTATAATATAGATAGTCTAAATAAAATAAGCTAAGTAACAAATCTAAAGTAAATTAGTCGTATAAAAAGACTAAAGCAGTATTTTAAAGTTAGGGAACGGTGTCAAGTTAACTGAGAATAGTTTGACAGACAGAAGAAGCGAGAGAGGTGTGCCAGGAACGCGCCAAATGGAAATCCATGATCTCTGCTTACCCCTTAGGGTTACAGGTGTGAGCGTATATTTATTTTAAATCCTTCCAGATTATTCTCGAAGCTTATAGCTCCATTCGGAATGTTTAAGATTATTCTAGAAATGTCTAGACCAATAACAGTCTAGATTAGTACTGTGCCCAATAATAGTAACATATTATCGAAAAATATACTTTCAACCCCCGTATCTTTTATACCGCTAAACCATCCTCTTGCAACCAACATTCACAATCACTCTGTGATCTGTAGTTCTGGCTAAAAAGTGACATATAGGGATGATCACGTCCTTTTTAAATATATTATCGATATATTCCGACGATATATCGCCAGTCCAGTAGGTTTCAGTACTATATTTACAGTTACAAGAAGTTTTTTGTCAAAAATACCTCAATATACTGATAAGTAATTGCTTTTTACTAAACACAGTTATATTGAATATCTTAAACTCAAACTGAAATAAACGACATGATTTTCGCCGAAAATAAAGTAAGATTTTCAACCGTATAAAATCGTATCTATAGAATATAGAAAAAAAAATCCAAAAAAGGCGCAAAAATATTTATGAAACATGGCGTGAAATTGGTTTCCTAATTCTATGGTCGTCCACAACCGACTACGGAACAGTTGCAATAACTCTTTAGTACGCCAAAACTGGTATAACGGGTGAAAGAGATAGTCACAATTCCTTTATTGGTGGGAGGAAGACGGATGAAACATCCCACTTCCTGCGTATTCAACTTGTAGGATTTGGTTGACCATATCTGTTGTTTTACGATATTGTTGTTAATTAATAGAGATACACAATGTTACTCAATTTTCTATATTTTTTGTAAAATCTATTTCTAGAAAGTCAAGTGCTTAGATTAGACAATTAGAGAATAAAACAAACGAGAGAAGGAAAAGGGGGCAGTTCCTCTGTTGCGGGTGTCCATGGTGTTCCCGCCGGTCGTTTGCCCGCTTATCTTATAAAAAAAATGTTGATAAAGATCAACATCTCGAGTATACATTTAGGTTTTCTTAGCCCACTTTTTACCGGTAACTACTCGCACCGATGTGACAAATTGTTTTATTGACTTCGAAGTCTTCAGAAAAGGAGGCGAATTACATAAACCAATAGATTACCAAGATTTTTCTGCTATACGAATATCTTGTCTTACTTTATACTTAATTATTAAAACGTTACTTGTAAGCCTTTCACTGGCTAAATGCCGTCCATTGTAATAATTTAAACATATTACGTTAAACGTAATGATTAACTAAACTATTGATAAACTGTAATACAAAGATAAATAAAATAAATAAATACTATATTAATTAAATTTCAAAACGCTTGGACAAATACTCCTCGAAATCATTTAACACGAAGATATTTTCATATTACAACACAAAGGCCAAAATGGTTTGAACGAAGCAAATTTTAAACTAAAAAAAACTTCGCAAGAGCAACATGAAACCTCATCGCCCTGGGAGCACATACTCGAGAGCGCAGAATGTTCAAAATATCGTAGATTATAAAGATTGTGCATACTGGTAAATCAATACCATTATCTCAAAACCACTTTTAAAATGAGCTACGCCGAACATCGTATGAAGTTTTCTGCAATACTTTCCATCTTACACAGCATTTACCACCTTATTTCTCTAACAATAAGATCTAAATTATCTGAAACATAATTCCTAACATAGGCTACGCAGTTATACCTATAAATAAAATAAAAATTGATCCTTAACGCCCTTGCGATAAGGTCTAATTTATCATCAGTATAAACTACTAGTATGTTAGGGTAGTCAATGAAAATTAGCTCTAGTTCTGAAAGGTTAAGATGCATTTTTCTATATTGCTTGCAAGAATCTTAAGGCATTTGTGTCTGTACAGTGCAGATGCTCCCGCGCATCTCACGGCAGCGGGCGGAAATCTTAATGGATCCTGGAACCCGAACTAACGACGGTATCCATCGATCCAATATTGCATAGAATTAAGAATGCACTAACAGGGACCTGTGAAAAATCATTTTCAATTCTCATCGCTTACAGTAATTTTATGTTCCAGATTTTGTATTGAGAAGTAAAGTAACATAATTGAAGAGAATTTAAATAATTATTTAACTTTTTTTAAGAACTTAGGTAGATCCGTTGCTACCGTTTTTTGATAGAGGAGAGGACTAGAGAAAGAAAAGGAAAACACAAAATGGTGGGTAAAGAAAGCCTGCGGCATCCCTTCCTTGTACTTCTTCACGCCGATATTCTAAGAAGTCTTAGTACAACCTCAGTTTAACCGGCCAATCCGTGTAACTTGTTCTACTGTTGGTTTTATATAATGATAATCCTATCTTTTTTAATATTATTAATGCGAATGTTAGTTTGTTTGTTTCAATTTAACTCCTTAACGACTCGACCGATCATTAAAAAAATTGTACACATTGTCAGGGGAGAATGACATAGGTTACTTACCTTTTACTATCCTGAAAAAAAAATACAATATCGGTTAACATGTTTAATGTTTTAATAATAACTTTTTGACACATGTTAATTCGATATCATTATACGCGGAATCGTAGTAAAAAATTCCAGCGTGGAAAATGAATGCGTACGAATAAACTTCAGAGTGAAGCAAATATTAGCAAGAGAAAAAAATATAGTAATGAATTTGTACCCATCGAGTATGTCTAGTCGTTCGTAAGTTTACATGTCATTACTCTGGCATATTTGCTCAGGCGCTTGGTCGACTCGACATCATCAACTACAAACTGAACTTCACACGACGCATCTGTAGCATCGTACTAAGACATTCTTTAGCATCTAACTTTATCATAAATTTCGTCTGTGCACACACATTCATACACGCGTGGCTAAACTACTAGAAGTGGTTGAATTATGATGATTATTTTGTATATAAGAGTGGGTCGCGGTATGGTTTAAATTCACAATCGGACTCGGTAAATAGCCCTGCCTTTCTAGGAGCTTAGTTTTATTTCTAAGAGTTCTTACAAACTTGTTCGAACTGTTTCAGCACAGCAATGATTACGTTAATTCACAATTGTGCTTAACCAGTTCTTTTTAATAACTTTATTAAGTTACAAACTTATGTGTAATTAGATTGGGAAACAGTAAACTGACGAACTTTTTTAATTAAACCAAAATGTTTAATCAAGTGTTAGGAAATGGGAAACTTTAATTGATTTTAACTCTACAGTATCAGGGTTGTACACGAATGAGATCCTATGTTTACTATTATTCTGGCGTAAGGTATTCTTAATGATTATTCATTAACTATTCTTGTCTTTATTATTGTTAAGATTTAATTAGGACTTCGCTCATCTTAAGGAAACCATTGCTACTGTGTGTGTACCTTAATATTTTGTTTCTGACTATACTAAATGTATACTACCCATAGGCATCTGTAACAAGCCAGGTAGGCTAATGGACAGAGGAGGGCATCGACACGAAAAATGATGATTTTTTTTCCTATTCCCTCTCTCCCTCCAATCCTCATTCCATCCTATCCTTATTAGGAAAGGTTGGGAGAGGGAGAAAGACTGAAATTAGGCCATCCTCACCCATCGGTCGAAACGCAGAATACTTCTGCTTCACGCCTGTCTTCTGTATTCCTGCATCATATGTTGTTGTTGTGGGCTATGCCACTGTTAAATGTGTCCTGACGTGACATGACACAAGATACGTAGTAGTTGTTACTAGAACAATCCATACATAAAAAGTATGCTATTAGTAGTAATACTATACTAGGATTCACTAAGCCATAGAATACAATGACAACACAGTACAACATTTCGTACTAAACGTGGCAACGGATTTGAATGGAGTCTTGCATTTCGCCATCTTTAAAATCAAGTCCGAGAATTATCAATTTGGTGGTTGGCAACAGTGACGTGACATTCTGAACCGGGAATACTGGACACGGCTCGCGACCAAATTTTATCGTTCCGAAATTAATTTCTACGCCCAAATCCGCGTCAGCCGTTTAATGCCAATATTAAACGGTTTTTTTTTACTTCATTCTACTATAGCACGATTTCCATCTTTTTTACAAGTCGCTTGGGTGACAAAAGCTGATAAAAAACTAACTCGGTCCGAATAAAAACTGTTTCCGACAATCTGCCGTCGCTGTGCACCTTATACGAAGCGATTAGAGATCAGAATTCAATGTACCGATTGCGAGATTAATATGTTACGAAGTGGGTCTTGGTCGTTCGCTTCTTTACGCCGAAGTTGAGAAAAACTGTTAGTTTGAAATAATGTTTTTGTATCGGCACGTGCCCTCCGTTTCGATCAAATTTGAATATTGAGTGTTTTGTCAAAGATAGTTTCGGTGCATTTTAATGATTGAATAAATTTTCAAACGCGCATTTACATTATATATTTTAGTAAAGGCATAAAACTCTTTATTTTCTTAACTGCATTCTGGTGGGGGTACTGCTATAAAAAGTTGAAGAAATTCTTGTACAAGGTGTACAAGAATTTCTTCAAATATGCCAGTATTTTTTATCAAGCTAAACTTTAGTTAAAATTGTTAATGAACTGTTAATGCTAACCATTCCAACTGCAACTGATTTGCTGGAAGGTAGTAATATCCGGACTCAATCTGCAGACCGTACTCTACTTTAATAAGGCGATGGATGTTCGCATATTTAATTTTTAGTTGTTCCAACATGATTTTCGTTATACCATGTGATTATCGTGACTTTTCGACAGTTAACAATTATATATTGTTATATTTTTGTATATATTATTTATAAAAATGGACGTCACAATATTTCTCTTTTTAGCTGAAACACATGACAGAGCGATTGTGATTGTGGATGACTATGATGGTTGCATGTGAATGGCTGGCGTATTAAAGATACGGGGATTGAAAATGTATTTGTAGATAATTTGCTATCAATAATAATTCTATAATTAGAACAACAACCCAGCGTAGCGGGTTTTTGCAGCCAGTCTTTATATGAATTGCTCTCTCGTGTGTAGGACTGAACGCTGGATCGATTAGGATGACAGTTTATGTATGCTGAAGTGGGTGACGGGATAGTTAATATTACCATTGAACCAGGTAGGTGGCGCTGCCATCGGGTACGAAGTAAAATTACGATTACCGAAAATACATTAGCTGAGCCCGGTAATACGAGCAACAGGCATTCGAACACATAAGTACTGTTTGTTTGTAACCAATCTACTCGATGTTTTACCTAATCGGATCCCTTATACAGTATTAACCACGCCCCCTGTGTGTCATAGATTATGGCAGCCACTGGTATCAAATTGAAATTAATTTTCCACATCCATTAGGCTTGCAACACACTACAGTGTAGTGTAACAAGCGTTCGCTATTACTTATACACCTAAAATTATAGTAAGTAATAACCTGTGTAAGACGGAAATGATTTTGATTCTTATCACTCGTTACGCAGTAGTATGTAAAATGCTTTAAGACAAAAGTATGCAATAGGATCCCAGGTGCGGTACCATCTGGCATATTGTATTTTAAAAACAGGAATATACAGCGTAGTTATCCAGTTTAGCTCTTAAACGTCATGGAGAGTGCCCAAAATGTGAAATGTCCTTTTTTAAATTCTGATATTAACTCAAAAAAGGTTTTACATCCATCATAAGTCACGTGCTCAAGCATTAAGTTATCACAGCTTAACTACTTTTGGCTATAATTACCTGTTGACAATTTTGTACATTCGCTTTGACAGCTCATAGTGTGAAGCAACCCTATAACTCAATTACAACATTAGCATAATTTGAAATTAATTTAGCTGGCGGCTTCCGCATTAACACGTCGACTGATTGATTTAATAACGTTCTACAGACAGACAACGGAATTAATTTCGTTCGGATGTGACATACACTGTTAATAATTGACTTTCAAATGTAATAAATAATTTTAGTACATCCTGTATAGTAACAAAGTTGATATTTTCGTGAAAGGAGACAAAGGAAAAGAAAAGAGGATCTCTTTGGTCTGGTTAGCAACCAGATGCGTTGCTATAATTTATAATGGATCGAGAGAAGGGCTTAACAAGAAAAAAAAGGGAAAGGATAGATTAGGAAATGTAATTTGGTGTATACAGAAACGATTTTGTTACGTTTAATAATTGAAAGGTAATATTAAGAGTTTTCATACGAAGTTTTGTGATAGAACCAATCGTCCTTACAAGCAAAAATGGGATTGATAAAAACTTTTTGTATTTATAAAACTATTCTTTCACTCAAATGATCTATAGCAAAATTATTTAAAATACAAAATTTAACGCATTTTCGTTACTCCCTGATAAATTAGATACGTCCGGTTAATTCAGTAATTGGATTTTGATTTTTTTCATTGTTAATACAATGATCCGGCACTGTACCTACCAAATTGTAACGGAAGTTATTTCTCAGTCATTCGACTTGGAAAAAAGACTGAGTGAATTAAATCTTTATAGTCACTCTCACTCAGTCTTATTTTACTATAACATTTTTATTTAATTTATTTATATTGTTTAGATTGAATTATCAAATAAGCTTTAATGGAACAAATTTTAAAATTCATAAATAAAATAAAGTTTACGTTATATTTTTTTCTGTAATTTTACGACCCTAACCTCGAGACGGAAAAAAATCTTTTACCGGTCAATTATAATTTAAATTCGCACAGATTATCACAAAATATTGCAACACTGGCTGTTAATCGCAGATTGCTCTATCTCGATTTATAAATATTGTGAGGTTTCAAAACAAAAAACTGTAGTCGGAACACTCGGCATCGGTGTCGAATCATGAGATTTAGTAACATTGCCGCTTGATTTCTCGCTGTTTACCTAGATTACTCGGTTTTTTTATCTGTATCACCGGTTGCGCCATTTTAACGCATGGCCGCAGATGACATTGGCTCGCCACTTTTTGCCACCAAAATGTTAACTAACGGAGGTCGCTATGAAAAACTTCAAGTGCGACTATTTTCTATGATATAATTAAATTTTATTACAAAATACCGTTACCTTAAACATAAATATTCACGTACACGGTGTTTTAAAAGCCATTTAGACGGATACAGTATTAATACTTATCAACTTAAACACGTTAGTTACCTGAAACATTTAATGTACATTATGAAAATCCTTTACACCGTATGATTTAAATCATTATCTTGGTAGTTATCGCAAAATATAAACTACTGCGCGTGAAAATAAAATCAAGCGCGGTTCTCACACCGATGTCGGTTGTTCGGACTGTCGGACTGTTTGCTTGCTGTCGCCCACTGTACTCTAGTTCAATGTGCTTTCAATAAATCGATCGATCCGGATATCCTATCCAGCAATTAATACAGGTAATAAGGCTACAACAACAATAGTGGTCGAACCATTTAAGCTGCAGAAGATGACAATGGAACAGACATACAAACACATATATATTTACATACATACCCTCCTGCAGTCGGACAAAAAGACGTATGCATTGCATTCACCATGCAAACATCGACGAAGTATAAATTGTCTCAGTTGTGGGTGTACACGACTAGACCTATGAAGGCAAAACACTTACCGATAAAGAAGCAGTCAAGCGTGTAAAAACTAATTAATAGTATGCTAATAAACGATTTAAATTCCCGTCGTCTGCTGACATGTCTATCAGCTAATGCCGAATTCATTTTAGTCAACCGTATATATATAAAGTTTTAAATATTCTATAATTTAGCTAACCATATTTGATAGTGAGTGGCGGTGTTGGTAGGGGACGCCTTAGGACAACTTATTTTGATTAGATTAGTGGCTTACAAAAAAAGGTCGATATAAGCCCGTAACCGCAAGCGTAGATGTTCGCTCCAAATGGAAATCCATCTCTGCCTACCTCTCTGGGTTACGGACGCCATCGTATATTTTATATTAAAAACTTATATTTATTTTTATAAAAAATATGTTATGAAAATAATTAGGCCGCAAAAGGACTTCTAGCATTTATGAAAATAAATAGAAAGGTTGAAGTAATGTGAAAAAATAAATTTTACTGGGGATTCTCATAGGGAGGGGTCTGCTTCCTAAATGTCCCGTGACTATATTTACCATGATTTTTATTAAATAAATGAGTCTTTTTTCTAACGACATGTAGTAGTGGCAAACTAACTCAGTTTGAATAAAAGGACCCCGCAAAAAGAAATGTAGCCGCCAGATATGCAAATAAAAAGTCGATAAAACTGAATACTTAATACAAATTTAAGCATTATTTATGTGAACTATTGAGATTAAAAGACCAATAGTCGTATATTTAGATATCGTATTAAAACAATACGTGTTTACTATTATTAAGAAACATGCATATGCGAGATATCACGTGAAATAATAGTGGAAACCTTCATGTTTAAATAACCCCATCAGCATCGCTTGACGTCTGACTGACGCAAAAGGTTTTGGCGATCGAAAATAAAATTTAACAGAGGTTAAAGAATTTACATCTGTTATATGTAAATAGGAAGGATTTGTTTGTTTGTAATAAGTACATTTTAAAAATACTGATGATTTAAATAAATCATTAACTAACTAGAAGAAAAGAATAAGAAGCCATTTAGCACAGTAAGACGTCGATTATCCGAATAGCTAATAACCGCTAACTGTTGGTTGTGACTCAAAGCAGGCAGGCACTTCGATAGACTTGAAATTTATACTAGAAATTTTATTATATGTATAGGATAAAGAAATGATTTTTGTGTTATTAGTTTTTATGGCACATAAAAGTAAGTAGACAGTTCGAGTACCAATAAACCTGTTTTCCGAAATCCTAAGACTCCTAATAAGTTCGAATAATCGACGCTCTACTGTATTTTTATTATTATAGTGCGATATTGAAATTCAGTCGGGGGATGCCAGGCACTAATTTCTAGTTTAAAATATTATAATGTCAGTATAATAACTCCCAGTGTTCATATATCAATTAAATCTAACGTTAGAAAGTACAAATAACGTCTGATGTAAGTTTTTTCCGTAGAATATCTTAAACCGGTCGCTCATTCGCGATCTCGCACATTTAGTCAGAAACATATGTAACGCTAATCAATTAAAGAATAATTTAGATTCTGGTATGTCTGTGATACCTTATTGCGTCGTGAATAAAAAAAATCTGGTACGGGAATAGTCACGCCTTGCATTTTCTTTAACTTTTTATCTGGCTCTAGAAAAAAAATACAGAAATGGAAAAAATCATTACCCTGCCTGAGATAACTTACAAAAAAGGATTGTGTTGAAATGAAAAATGTAGTTGCAGAATTTTATAGTCTACAGCCTGTCTAATTGGATTGAAAAAATGTCGAAATCATTGAACATTGATTCATTTATTACAAAGTAACAATGTAATTTATATATACTATAAAAACTACTAAGAAGTTAAGACGTACTTTTTGCACTCACATTGTCAGGGATACAGATACAAATGGGAATACTTCTATCCAGGAAAAACAGTTATCGAGTGATAAAAAAAACTTCATTTACAATATCAGTTGTCTATTGCATACTATGCTACTACACATTTTGAAAATAACAATGTACAACATATTTCGCCTCTAATTCCACGTTATTATTCTCGAAATAAACACCAGACATTTATATCGAGAAAAAATAGAAACGTACGCGTGTGATGTCACGGGCAACAGCTAGTATAGATATAAATTATATTGCTACATATTTTAAGAAAATGTATATCACAAAAAGTGTAAATGAAACAAGCAATTCATTTTAGAGGTCTCCCTACTAAAACGCTTTAGAGAATTAATCTGCGTCACGCAAAAACTGAGCCTTATTAGAGGAGATCCCCACAGCCCTAAGGACAAACCCTAATATGCTTAGACCTTCCTGTGCCCGCGATTTATAATAATTTTAGGCCAACAAAAACATCGGTCGACGGTTTTTGTCGATCTCGCCGTTTTTACGAGTAAGAAAATTCTGTTGTTCATTTTGAGGAAATATCTCTGATCTACATTCTTGTTTTTGTAAACGTTGTTAACGCAATGGGCTCAAATTCGTTGCATTTTGTTTTAAGAAATTAATTTCGGAATTAAAATAATTTTAACATATTCAGTAGATCATTTGCAGTATATTCACAACTTTTGTGTAGACCCAAACAGAATTATGTTAATAAACAATAATTAAAATCAAAACAAATTTTAGGGTATTATTTAAAACATGAATTTTAGGCTTTTATTTAAAATGAAGAGTCAAATCGGATTCAGTAAAAGACGCAGCTATACAGACAATACCAGTAATAACTTTGTTGTGCCATAACAAATTTTATATAATGTATCGTCATATTCAACTAAAACACTTTCACTGATTTAAGTCAAATCTCACACAAAAATTTCTGTAAACTATCTTTCATCATTCTGTAACTACCCTCATTAATTAATAATTCTAAAATTATAAAAATTTAAACAGAAATGTCAAACGTATGTATTTTCACAACGTCATCAAAACTTAAATTTGCTTTCAAAATGGACAAATAGGTCTTGAGTTGGGTCACTGCAATTTTTCTCAGCTTTATAAGGGTTGCTAAAATATGCCACGGTGGACAGATGACCCTTTTAATAACAGCATTAATCCTGTGACCCCTTCTGTCATTCGCGGTAACCTTCCGGGTAACTTGTCTAATCTTGACGTTGAGATTTAAATACTCCACAAACATATGGGTTCTCTAAAATTCGATTGGCAAAACTTTATTATCCGCACAAAGTCTGCGTCCACCTTCAGAATCTAGAATTATAGTTTTTTTTATATTTCACTCCATTGTCATCTTCTTTTTCTATTTATTTTTGTAAATATTAAACGGAACACATTCTGGCATATCTATCTGTGTACCTTTATCTAATTGGCATATGGGAATCAAAATTTAACGGAATTAACCAGGTACCGGGTGGAGATAGACGCGGGAGGAAAAAAACCATATCGGATCCAACGGACTTTCGGATCCCGAAAAGCGCTAGCGACCCAACGGAGTGGGGTCTCCTGGCCTCCTCTGACCATGAGGTTGGTGGCAAATCGAAATTGGACGTTGAGACAATCATCGAAGTCATAAAAAATGTAAAGATAACAAACAATAAGTTGTGTTTTAATAAAAAATATGTATTACTCAAGTTATTCTTTGATAATACTTAAAAAAAAATGACAATGCAGATTGTCTTAAGAGTCCTTTATCATTTGTGTATATTTGTCAACTCGTTTTGTTAGCGTTTCCGTTTTTCACTTATTCTTTGTTACGCTTTTTGTGTTCCTTTCCTTTTGATCAATTTTTATGTGTATCATTAGAATTAATGCTGTAATTTTTACTAATAGTTCTTTCATTTTATTTTATTGTAATACTGTGTTTTAGTACTCGTTCACTGCTTATATTTTTTATGTGTTTCAAGTGTCTCGTGCAATGTATCCCTTGTTCTATTAAGGTGCTCTAACACTCCGATTTAACACAGATTCCTTTTCGGGAAATCGATCCTTCACGAAGTCCTATTAAAAGTCAGCCACCACCTCGAATTTCCAGCCTCATGCCATTAAGTAGTGCTTCAAACTTTAATTATGTTCAGGCTGTGACCAATCGCGTTCGTGTCTCACATTTTCTGTCAAGTCATTCGACGTGCTACCGAATCTTATAGCTCTTGTAAACATATACACTTTAAATCTGCCCTAATTCATTTCTTAATTTCATCTTTATCAACATCCAGTTATAGTTCAAAATCGTTCAATCGCACTATCTTAGTTTCTTTATAATTCTGCTTCCTGATAAGCGGAATTCGACGAGCAACATCTATAAACGATAATGTAATTTGAGCTCTATTTGCTATCACATGGAGATAATTATTGTTTGAGTGCGTTCATAAAATTGGTTTGTGACGTTGAAATTGAGTCATGTTCCGTCGGTCATAGAATCCGGTGCCCGAAGGAACGTGGCCCAAAGTTTCATTGTTGGATGTTGAATAAAATCTATCGGTAGGATGACGAGACGGTTTCAACTCAGAAACTAATTTGGTATAACACAATGAATATCACCGAAACAGCCTTTTGAGCGTGCAGTGAGCGCCGGCGTGCCTTAATAGACGAGGTTTGTTGGCACGTGTAGCTAGCTATGTATACCTAGATAAATTCGATACAACGTCTATCAAATCAGTTATGCAATAAAGGCTACATTGCTTACACGCAATAAGAAATAAAATTGCATATACAAATTTCACGGATGTTAGCCGTGCTACAAATAACCTTGGCATTGACTTACCATTTACAAATTTCGGTAGTGTATAGCATGTACACTAAGTATGATTATTTTGATCGCACGGATGATTTTAAGGAAGTAATGCTAATTAAGGCTCTTAACGTTTGCCGCAAAGTTAGTATCCTGCCTTTATGTCGGTTCCTCGTTAAAACTAATAAAAAACAACGTTGTTTTACTCAGAACGAGCACAATTTGTTCCAGCTGCCCTCGGATGTTGTTCAAGGGCAAACTCGCGTTCTGATGAGCCCGATGATGAATTTTAAGTTTCAATATTAGATGCAGTTTAATTTACGTTTATTACTTGAGCACTTTTAGTAGAAGCAATCAGTAAATAATATTACATTATAACATGTGTCTCCGTGTCTACACATTTTGATGACTGTGCATGACATTATATGAATTTCAATTTTTACCCCTGTCTCTACTAACAGTAACTCGTCTTACGTCCACAATATAAGCCTCTTATGATAAATGTAACACTAACTTCTTTTTCTCTTAATTTCAGGTGTTCGGTTCGAAGGCAGACCTGCAACTTCACACGCAAATTCATTTACGCGAAGCGAAGCCTTACCGCTGCACTCAGTGTCCGAAGGCGTTCGCCAACTCGTCTTACCTGGCCCAGCACTCTCGCATCCACCTCGGCATAAAACCGTACCGCTGCGAGATTTGCCAGCGCAAGTTCACCCAGCTGTCGCACCTGCAGCAACACATACGTACACACACCGGTGACAAACCCTACCGGTGCACACAGATTGGTTGCACTAAGGCCTTCTCGCAACTGTCGAACCTCCAGAGCCACAGCCGCTGCCACCAAACCGACAAGCCGTTTAAATGCAACTCCTGCTACAAATGCTTCACACACGAGAAGGACCTATTAGAGCACATTCCGAAACACAAAGAGTCAAAGCATCTGAAGACGCACATCTGTCAGTATTGCGGCAAGAGCTACACCCAAGAAACGTACTTAAGTAAACACATGAACAAACACGCGGAGAGGGCCGACAAGCGGCCGCCTATATCCGCCCTGGGCTTGAGCGGTTTGAATCGGTCTCTAGCGGCGGCGGCGCCGACGGCTGCTCCCTTCGGCGAACACCCGTACTGGCCTAAAGTCAGTCCCGATTCAGCGGCTCATATGTCGGACGAGAGTGGATACCATCAGCACCGCGAAAACGACGACCATCATGAGCAGCAGCTCCAGCAGCAGCGAGCTCTGTTCGCGCAGCACGATGGACAAGACGACCGTATTCAGCCGCCGGTGTCCTCCGCCGCGAATTCCGCTTTCACGCCGATAAATTCGATGGCGCCGCACCTCAACGGCTTGTCGCATCACAGCGCTCTACCGACGCGACCTTATCTTTACGATCCTCTACATTTCCAGCAAGGTAAACAGCAGCCTAACTCTTTCCCGAATCAGCTTATATCACTTCATCAAATTCGGAATTATGCGCACCAGCCGTCGGCGCTGCTGCCGGCCGAGCACATCCTACCGCACTCCCTGTCGCACAAAGACAAACAGTAAAATCCAACTTGCCCTTTTATCTGTAGGCGTACCTACATTATAGTACTTATGATGGTATTACTAGTATTTAAAAAAATATGAAATATTATTAACAAAAAAAATTAGAATCTCTCTATCGAACACTGGTATTATAAATGTATGAAATACAAAAATTCGTTTTATCGTTAGTGAGAGACACGTTCAATGTTTTTAGACTTTAATCAAAAATGTGTATGAATACTCTGATTTTTGTCGATTAGACGACGATTAATAAACGGGACTAAATTGTGATTTCAGATAATAGTACCCTTTTTTATGTCATTTATTTACTAGTTCTATATGCAGACACATATTTACTTTATATTCAATAGTTAAGAAAGTTTTGCTGAGAACTAATCAATGAATGTTAACAAAGATAATCAATAAAACCTGTGAACAAATAAAAACTTTTAAGCATAATTCAAAAAGCTTTACAATGCAAACTAAATGTCTGGTTACTTACTAATTGTGATTTTTTTTTTGACGTTTATACCTTGTTCCACATCAAGATATATATTTTTTGTAAACAAACAAACTTCATTTATACATGGCGGTCATTACACGTTTTATAGTTTCATCGGAAATGTTGTAATTTTGTGTAAATCGTGAGGTAAAGTGAAGTGGAATTGTGTAATATGGATAGCTAATGTTTATAAGATAATATGAGAAAAGGTTGTTTTTGGAAAATATCTTGAAATTTAAAAATTTTAGCATAAAAACCTTTGTTTATGAATCTTGGTGTGAAACAAGGTATAACTATATTTTTAAAGCGGCACCTTTAATTGAATTGCCGTTGTTTAGGTACGATGTTATAAAATTCAGAGTTCCTGACATGTATTGTTATCGATATAATAAATTCCACTCGACATCACTAGTACTATATGTGTTTTCGTTGCATTTTATCGTACACAGTAAGTGTCTATTGCTGACAGCAGATCTCTTGTCTCATCACGTTTGCACTCAGTTCCTACTTAGATCGAGTAATTCCTTTTTTATTTAGCTTTATTCAAAATCACTCGAATTAATTATTTGGTTTCAATAATTCTAGAAAATATAATCTTCCTTCAGAATCTGTATTGTCACTTTGAAAACCTTCTTCCTTGGTTTTGAAGGTCGAATATATTTTTTATTAGCATTTGTATGATATATTTGTATAAATCATCGATGAGTGGCCAAATCGCTTGTTCATATCTATCTTCGAGAGGAAGCGCACGTTTGTACATATTATTGTGTAAATAATAAAATCAATTTTGAGGAGATTGGAAATTTGACAACTTTTATTTTTCAAGTTAAGTCTTTCATAGCTTATGCTCAATTTTATTAGACATAAGATTCTGATCAGGACCTTATGATATTCGGAATTTTATGTTCCGTTTAATAATGTTATGTATCCACGAATTTTTTCTTAAATTACGAGCAATAAACATTTTTGAATTGTAAATTTTTTTATGATTTTTATGAATTTGTACTTAAAGCTGTATCGTTGACGGTTGATTTAATTTTGAAGTATACGAAATTTTCTTTTTTTTTTTTGTTGATTATGTGTAAATGAAACGAGGTTTAAAGGAAATTGTGATAGGAAACGGATGTGGGTGAAAATGTTCGGATGTACTTTCGAAATTAATTTGCTTGTACTTTTAAGTTTAAAATTTGTTAGGTTGTGGTTATGTGATTCGAACTTGGGTTCCGTAAGTTAGAAAGCCGTCTGTCGATACGTCACAAAGTTAGCCAAATGTTAAGCTATCGTAAAACGTATTCATATTGTTTTTCTCAACTTCGATCTACGGCAATATATTTTCTTCCGAATTGTTTTAGCGTAACGTATGGGAGAGTCCTTTATTGTATTATATTGACGATCATGACAAGCCAAGATTTTTATCCAAATTTTTTGTCTTTCGGTTGTAAGGGGAATTAGAATCGCCAATATCTCTCTATTGTAAGTAGAAATGTGATATTGTAATTTGATTTTTTTTAGTTAAGTGTAAACTTATTACTATGTTTAAATACATATTTTTGTAAGTAATTTTCGTTTTTAATATAGTTTCGCTTTATCTAGGCGTCCTCGTTTAAGATTATAGATCAAAGTGAAAGGAGTTTTTTTGTTACTTAAAATCAATTAAAAATTAAATACAACTATGCCAAGAACAATCTCTTTTATTTCAAAAACCCTTTTATACACCCTTTTGAGATGTAAACGACTATTTATGACGTACCATAACTAATATCTGATTTTTACCGAAACAAAACAGTGTTCTCTTTAAGTTTAAAGTTCTCTGTAAAGAAGTACAAGAAAAACAAGAAAAATATAGCATTGTAGTAAAAAAATTTTCAGCAGAACTAAATAATAACTGATTACATATCAGGTCGTTATCTAAAACAAATTGAAATTCTTAGTAAATCAGATAAATCTTAAGGAACCAAACGGGACAGGAACAAAAAAAAAGTGTATTGTAATTTTATGTGAAAAACCTAGGTAATTTTTTTTCGTGAGATATTAACTGTATCCAGCATAGTTATTTTAACAATTGCAATATTGCAAATATATTACAGAAAAAAAAAACAAAATTCCAAGGTATCTTGATCGTCGCTAGTGAAATCCCAGAGACATCTGTTGGTATATATTAAAAACAATTTGCGCAAGCCACACACTTCCAAAAAAAAAAATAAGTTTAAACGAGTATTAGTAACTTTTTATTAAATAAAACATCAAACTTACGAAAAAACCAACCATCCTATGTAATTTCTTAAAGGAAACATAGTAACAAAACTTAGGATAAAGCGACATCTGTTGGTATAAAATTAAAATAGCTTCCAGTTAACTTTAAGCCTTCTTTATCTTTTTATAAATATAAATGAGTGCAGACATCATCTTAAATTATTTTGCAATGGCATTGGATGGCCAGATGATAATCTTAACCTTACCCGTCCGCAAAAACATACCTTTGGAAGAATTGGCCGGCTCGACCGGTGAAATACCACGGCCTCACAGAAGACAAGCATGAAGTAGTAGTATACTGCGTTTCGTCTGATGAATCCGGAGGCTTAATTTTAGTACTTTATCCCCATCCTTTCTTAGAAGGTCCCACCTTATAAGAAAGGATGGTGAAGAAGTCGGGATGGGAGTGGAAGGATTTGACAGGGCCCTCCCCGTGTGATGGGATAGGAAAAGGAAAATATCCTTCTTCCCGTCTACCCTCTGTTCATTAAAGGTAGGCAAAGCATCTGCAACTCATTAGGTTGTTGCAAGATGCCTATGGCCATCGGTTGTTTAATGAAAAAAAAGTAATATTTCGGTGGAATGAAAAAAACAATTTATGTACTTTTCTATTTATTTAGTAACAGTCGCAAAATATAATAAATACTTAAAATAGGTATTTACAAATAATACGGGGTCGTTCTACCTACGTAGGTAAAATCCATACAAACCATACAAAATTAGAAAGCGAATTTAATTTACTCTTAAAATATGTAAAAGATACTAACTGTGACACATGGCTATGGACAGACATGAGATTTTTCGTGAGTTTAGTTTAGAATATCAGATGAATGAAAATAGAAAAATCTACCAATCGTCAAGCCATTCCATTCAAGGTTATAATTGTGTGTACATTCTTATAAAACGATTTTTTGATTAAAAAGTCGTCAAAGAAACTTTGGATAAGAAAATAAATTATATTTGAACACTTCTAGAAGTACAGAAAGTATCTTTTGACTTAAAAATAACGGGGAATAGTAATTTTCAGTTAATTATTTATATGTATTGTCATTTAGTCGCCCTAAATACTAAACGAGAATCATATAAAATCATTGATAAATTTAAACAATTTGTTAGAATTTTTTTAGTAATAGACGTCACAACACTTTGAAATAGATTACAGAAGACACAAGAAGAAATATTAGAATTGATAAAGAAGCACAAATCGCAAAACAAAATATAAATATATTTTGTTTTGCGATTTGTGCTATAAATATATAATAAAAATAATAAAAATGTATTCGGTATCGAGATCTATTCCGAAAATTATTTTATTATATAACTTATAATGATTTTATTATAATTTATCGCATCTATCAAAATTATAATGTATTTAGATTTGATTTTGTAAAACAGACCTTTTCTGCCTTTGAATTCAAACTATAAATCTAGAAGAGATTTAACTGTTAAAATTATTTATTATCAAAATAAATAATTTGAAAAAAAATATTTAAAAAAATCACGATGCTAACATAAAATGTTTTTTCAACTCTCTGACTAGATACACACAAGAAGCCGTAACGTCGCAACACATAATTCCATAATTCCCCCAACATTTCTGATCCTCGCAATTTCCAATATCAATACACTTACAGTATTTCACTTACATTTTAAAAACTTATTAATTATGTACTTAAGTTGACAGCATGCTTAACTTAATAAATAGATTAAATCACAAATTAAAAAAAGAATATGTAAAGACAACACAAATACTATATTTTAAGTACACGCTAACAAAGAATCAATGTACTTGCTGAATTGACAGCATGCGTCTAACAGATTGATTAATTACTCGCAGATAAAAGGAAAAAATTATAACGTATCAATATTATAATGACGAAAAAGATGTTTTAAATTATAATTTTTCGTAATGCACTCAGACTGAGTAAATGTGTTCTAGACAGTGCGTGTAACAAAGTCGTTCAGACAAAGAAACATGTTTGTACAACATGTTTATTAATATTTCAATTTATTTAAACTGATCGGACTAAAGTATTCGGACCTCTAATTTCCTAAAGTTAAATCTAATAATAAAATAAATCATTTAATGATCTAGACAATGATTTTGTAGATCTGTTTTCAACGCACGCTGTCAGACAGATCTTGACTTAAACTTCCACCTTGTAGGGGGATCCGGGGATGTGTTCGTCGCCCCATTTAACGATGACGATGTACTCTCCCCTGTCGCGGACGACATACCAGCACTCATAGTTGTTCTTGCCCTTGTGCTTCAGCTGGACCTCGTCGCAGGGACCCTTGGGTCCGTAAATACCGACGTACAGGATGTTGTTACCTGGAAAGTACGTAAATACGCTTAATGGTCACAACTTTGGTTCTTTGGAATAGATTTTCATTGTGAAATGAATTACATTAAAAATATTACAAAAAAAAACAATTTTAATCAGTATTTTAGGGAAGACATTTAGCAATGTTACTCCAAATAAATTTTTACGTCATTTGCGTTCAGCAACTTTTATTAACAATTCGCAAAACATAAAATATAAATAAGTGTTACTCCAAACCAATACGTCTATTTACCCTGTTTCTAATCTATCGAGATGCTTCAAAGAAAGAAAAAAAATCTTTCAAAGTTTTTCTGTCATTGTGGGATAATGGTCACTCGATTGATTCCCTTTTATTAAAACAATAGTAAAATCTCACCAGCATCGCCGGCGTGCACGGTGAACTGGTTGTGCTTGTTGAGGTACGCCTTCTTCAGGCCCATACCCTTGCTGGTGACCTTGGAGGCGTCGGACTTGAAGTGCGGGAGCACCGGACCCTGCTTCTGTGCCGCTTTCGACACCTTCTGTACCGTTTCCACTGTTACTGACGACGTCTCTTGAGCGCCGATTTCCGCCAAGTTTTCTCCTAAACAATGTAAATAGCAAAGTTAGAATTACAAAACAGTAAGTATAAAACTACTTCCTCTTCTAAACAGGCGCGAAGTTGAATTATTCTGCGATTCGTCCGATGAGTAAAGTGCTGGAGGCCTCATTCTAGTTTTTCCCCTTCACATCCTTGTTTTATAAAGTAAGAATGGGAAAAAGAAGAAAATTTGACGGGGGAGGGGAGAGATAGTAAAAATAAATATACTTTTTCCTGGTTATCCTCTCCTCTATTCAATAAAGATCCAGAAGGCAACGCATCTGCCACTCATTAGCTTGTTGCAGATGCTTTGGGTAGCGGTCTTATAATATTAAGTGGTCAGCTTGCAACCAACTTCTATGAAAAAAGAAGGAAGTATTGTGTTAGTTTGTGATTATATTTCTTTAATACCGTACGTAGTCGTTGCTGGTAAATATAATTTCAATCTAATAATCGACTTTTAGACTAAAATCGATGATGTAACTTGCGCGTAGTCCGATGTATAGACTGTCGGAGGCTCCTCTTTAGCATGAATGTGACAGATTAGTTCGCGGTCGCGGCCCGTCTCGAACCCGTCACTCTGAGGAAGGGCCCCCGACGGACTTCGCGTGACTTAAACCGTTATTTAAAAATGTCTAAAACGTTGCTGATTATATTGAAGTCAAAGCCGAGTGTTTATTAAAATAGGGATAAAATTAAGTATTAATAAAAATGTATTAGTAATCCGACATACCAGTGGCTTCAACCTTGAACGGGGAGCCGACGATGTGATGACCGTTGTACTTGATGCTCATGTAGTAGAAGCCAGGAGACAAAGGTGTGTAGCGCACCTGCAGGTAGCGGTTGATTGATTGTCAGTACACTTAACCAACAACAACAAAATGACTGGACATTTTGGTAAACTATATTTTATGTAACTGGCCCCTGAATTACACAAGTCATATTTTAATGTTAGACCAGGATTCTCGTTTTTAGATTTTGAAAAGCTCTACCTATCCCTTGTGTAAGCCATACTACTCAAGTGTGAATAGCCTAATGTTGTAAGTCATACCTTGTAGCCTTCCTCTACGTCGGTACAGTCCATGGCCACTCTGGAAGGGCCGTCCATGGTGACGGCGAGGATGCCGGCGCCTGCATTGCAAGTGTCGATAATCAGGTCCGTCTTCGCTCCTGTAAATGAATAATATCTTAATTATATACGTCTACCAGCCGTCATATCTGAATTCACATCCTTCTTACACATGTCATCTTCATCCTTCCGCATATTATGCTCCCAACATGTGCGAAATTCATTTCATCATTAAACTATTTAAAAAAAGGACCGTACCAGTTTTAACAGCTCCGAGACCAGGTCCATGTGCGTGGACAGCTGCGGGATCTGCGTCGTCTTTTCCGACCTGGATAACATAATGAAATGACAATAAAGCTTTAAAGTTTGCGACCACCACGACCATGTTGATGAACGAAGAGACGAACAAGACAAATTTATGTTTCAAGTGGCAGTGTTGCCAGGGGACGTCCCAAGAGAATTTATATTGATCAGTGACGTACTAAAGACAGGCGTAGATCGTTCTTCTTTAGTGCCAGTAGCCGTAACCATCGAACATGTATGCGCAGATGTAAGAAGTGGTAGAGGTGAGCCAGGATCACGCCAAATCTACAACCGTGATATCTGCCTATCCCTCTAAGTTACGGTAATAGCTCTAGTAATTAAGCACAACGAAGAGAGAGGCAGTTTCATACCTTGATCCGGAGTGGCGATGCGGGGATGTGGACGCCGTTGAACTTGACGTTGATGTTGTGAACACCGTTCTCGCGCGGCATGAACCTGATCGAGTATTGATCGCCGTCGATGTTCTGGATGAAGCAGTCGTCTGTCTTGCCAGACGGGGAGACCACCTAACAAACGAAAGTTTCCAAAATATACTAATTGCACTAAGGTACCCCGTATATATAGTTCTTGACTGCATTTAAGCTATTTCGTTTTTTATAGAAGAAGGTGAGAAATGACCACTAGCCATAGGCATCTGCGACAAGCTAATGAATTGCAGATGTTTGAATACCTTTAATGAACAGAAAAGGAGATTAACTGAAAAAACGATATTTTCTTTTCCTATCCACCCTTCCTTCCGTTAAATCTCCCTTATCCTCCTATATATAAGAGAATGAGAATAGCTACTAGTTAAATTACACTACCCTCTACGTCTAGTTAAACTAGTAATTGTACTAGCTGGCGTTGTTTTTGAAGGAGAAAACTATAATTGTGTCTTGAAAGTAGGAACAAAAGCCTCGACCTTATTAGGGACCTTGTACTTTTTGCTGATGATCCTTTTATATCATGAGGGCATTGTTATTGCAGTTTCGAGCGTGGTGTTCAGTTTGTTCATCGCATAGGCCGCCTCAATAAGTTTTCCTTGCTTATTTTAGTAAAAAAAAAACACTATGGATATTATAAATAAGAAAAACTCATGTTTGACTACAATTCCAGTTGATGTTAAATGACCATGTGATCAAAGTAGCGTTCACTAGTTACGTTAGCTTGTTATTCTCAAAGGTACTCCATCAGACGGAAAACCCTACGTCGGGGACTCGGTACAATATTTTGTGTTGATAATGTAAATCACACGTGGAAATAAAAAAGTTTCGTGTACCAAACTTGTTTCTCCGTGGAAAGAACGCTGGAACATTAATTTTTATAACGCATCGCGCAACTTCGCTCCGTATTCATCTCGTTGGCGAGCTGTTATCAAATATTAAGAAGGCGTGTGATTTATCCGCGGCTGGCCGACACGCGCCCGGTCACTTTTATTACATTTTTTTTTTCGTTTGAGGAAAAAATTTGAGTAAGCCATGTGCTACTGTTGATTTATTGGTTTTTAGTTATTTAACAACCGTATTTCAGGGATTCACAATGCAATGTTTATGTTATTTTATTGAATAACTAACAATAAACATTAAAATAACTTCATAAACTAATTGTATACACAATTGAAGTAATAGTTAAGGCAACTTCCTTGGTGATTGAAAAAGGTTTTCAATTTTTTTAAGATTTTTTAAATGCAGAATAACAAAGTCCAAGACTAAATAATAAATAGAAGATACTAAGCTAAACTATATCTAATTTAATCCTTATCTCATAAATCTAGATATCACTAACCCGATCTCATAACTAATGAACCAAAGATAAAAGGTAAAATACCATTCATAGAAATGATATAGTTAAAGTATATCTTTTATACATTTTTTTATAAATTTTATCTCAAAGGAGCTTACGTTTATCAACAGATTTTTTTTCATAGACAACCATCGATCATAAAGTCCCGTTCACACAGCCGGACGCGTTGTCATGTTCACACGATAAATCAAACTGACCCCTCCGGCTCACTGGATATTGGCAGACATATTGTACGCGTGTGATTCGCGACCCGAGGATTATGAGTCTTTGAATCTCAAGTGAAACTACAATGAACTAAAAATAACTTCGACTAAATCCCTTTGTTCGATAATCGGAAATAGAAGATGCAAAACAATGCTACCGGGATTTTGAATAGTGATCTCTACGAAGCCACATCTTTGCGCTCGTCAACCAAAGATACGATATTTAGTTAATCCCAATAATTTAACTGTTCCACTGTGATTTTAAAACGGGAATTTATTATTGTTTAGCAACAGAAACGCGTTATTACCAGAGAAGAAAATACCTACAATGGGTTAAATTTAAGACAGAATAATTTCCAGATATATATATGGCGATAGCGCAAAATTAAAATTATGTATATATGGCTTATGCCTGCAGGACGAAGGTCCTCCTCAAGAATCCTTACACCAAGTGACTCTATATAAACATTTAATCTAAGCGCCTCTGAAAAATGTTGAAAAGCCCAGAGTGGCTATCGGTCATAAAAGTAAATAACACTAAACGTATCTATGTCTGCGATGTTGGTAATAAGCTATTTAATAAGGTATATAAACCATTATTATATAACAAAATATGCAAGTGTCAAAAGCAATTTATCAAAAGGAAAAAATAACACCACTCACCCGCCCATCAAGGCTGCCTTTAGCACCGTTAAGCCTGATGTAGAACTGAGTTGGCTTGTCCACTTGAGCCGAGTCTGGGAACTGGGCAACCTCCAGCAAGTGCGCGTCGCCCACCGCGGGAGAGATGTACACCTTGAACGGCGAGTCCGGGATGTGCTGCTCATTGAACTTCAGGCCGATGCGGTATTCACCTGGTAAAACAAGATTTTAATGTGGTAAATCGAAATAAGAAAATGAAAGCATTTATTGATCTTATAAATCTAGTTAGATATAAGTCTCACAACGATGGAATCCGTTACAAAGAAAACTTAGGTAACAAGTACTTCACAAAGCTCTGTTAGTAAACTCAAGAGGTCGGTTACACCTGTCGAGCTAGAGATACAAAGTGTGTGAATAAACGCCACGTATGACAAGAAGAATTGTAGGCCACCATCCTTCCAGGTCCTAATGAAGACAGCGGAAAATGGTTGATTCAAGAAGTGTAGGATTGTATATGTTGAAAAGCATTGAAGAAGACCTAGGACTGAACTGACGACGGACCGATGCCATTGATCATGGTCTTATTTGTAATATACCTAATGTGTTCCGTCTTGCAACGATAATACTAGTAGCCCAAGGAGTTAAATGCCAATCTTCAGTAATTACATTGTCCCCGGAGGCAGGAGGCGTCATTAAATAAATACAATATCACGTTAAAATGTTCTGTAGTATTCCAACGTAATAAGTTCTCTTTGCCTACTGCTCTGATTAAAACACAGATTCCATTCTTGGATGAAGTCTCACTGTCTCCAGGAATTTGACAATACAGTCCCGTCATAGTTACTGCCGTAACTCTGACTGTATCGTCAGTTAACCTTCTGGGCCTACATATGTTGATAAAAAACATAAAAACGAGAGACCCAATATTATACAATCAAAAGATAACATATACTTAAATATGTACAAGCAGAGAATGGTAGTGCCAAAACTAATTGCTATGTCTTCAAACGAATCAGCACCGGTAGCGACATTTCAAGTAAATCTTATCCCTCACAGAATCCCGACAAATGTAACAATAAATATACCCGTTGCCTTAAAAACCCGACAAAAGTGGACGAAAAACTAAATTTGAATCGAAAGAAAAAACGTCGCGGCCGCGGAGACGTCACTCAATCTGAATAAAGAACTAACGAAGCAAGCAATATTTCTTCGTGTGCCACGTCTTGAGGAAATTTAAATTTTTACCATATTTTTTTCTCTAACTTCTTCGATAAACAGTTGCTTCGCGGTGGCCGTAATGTTGTTGTTTCGTGTTTATCTACATCCGAATATTTCTCATGCGAATCACGTTTTTGTCGATGGTGGAGTTTAAAAATAAAACAGTATTTTTATCGTTTTTGTTGCTTGCTATTTGCATGGCAAGAGCTTAATTACCTAATTACCCGTAATATACCTTTTTTGTATCGTTTTAGTATTTATCAATTATGTATCGAAGTAATACTCCTACTCGCGTGTTGTACCATTATTATAAACCTTAAAAAAAATTGGAATATTAAAAATGGCGTCTATTATTTCTTCGTCAAATATGGTAATACTGGATCTTATTAGATAGATAACTTACATATTACGAAATCTCTCACTTTGTCTGTCTCTGTCTGATGGGAATACTCAAAAACTACTAACCAGATTATACGGGTTTCTCCAACAGACAGAGTGATGGATGTGAGGTTCACCTTTATTATTAACTGTTTTTTTTAGTGACTAGTGATTGACCCCGGCTTTGCACGGGTAACACGCACGTAATTATGTTGATCTGATCGCTACAGGATCACCATATCTGAATTTTTTTCTGAAAATTTCATCTAAATCGGTTCAATTCGTTCGGAGTCTATTGTATAATTCTTTAATTCACTTTTAATTAGGTCAATAAAGTTTGAATGAATAATATTTTTTTAAATCTATGTAAATTAATGACTTTTTAAGGTATTACTTTATTACTGCTGTCCGTATTGTAAAGTTAACAAAAGATAGTGAGATTTGCCAACCCAAATAATGATGTAGGCCTTATTTAAATATTGTAAGTATTGACTTGCTGGCAAAGTTCGATGCCCGAATTCGTCTCCTTCGTTTTTCTTAAGCCTTTTTAGAGACAAAAACATTTGCGATCTTTTTATGAACGTTTGCAGGTGCACTGCGTAATACTTTCTATAGGCCCACGTGGATTTAGCAAAAGTAAAAAAAAGGTAGCATTCAGTAAGATCAGCGTTTTCACGTAATATACGAATTCTTCCAATTACAACCACGTTATTAAAGGTATGTTGTTTCCGTCCCCAACTTGCAGTTTCTTCTAGGTCTTACTTATTGATTTGTCAAGATTAATTAACACAGTACCGTGGGCAAATGTATGGCGGAAGAGACACAATATGTCATGTTTGAGACCTAATAAGTTCAGTGAAAAGCGAATAAAAACTGTAAAGCTCTGTCTACCTCAATCAGATTTCGTCGTGAGTTTTTACTTTTTATCTAAACATATTTGAAGTTACCAACCTTCTGGTCTAAGTCAGCTATAAAATTAGTCTGCTACAAGTTAATTATGTTTCCCTGTAATTGATTCTACCCGACAGACAGTTTTGTTACCACCTGTACATAGAAGTAACATGGAGCGTGGCGTGGTGGAAGGTGAACCAGGAAGCATTGTGTACAATCTTTGCAATTACATTTCCGATCATTCAAGTCCTTTTCGGTTTTAATTGTCATTGCAACAAGAGTAAGGTTATTGTGGCTTCGGGAATCCAACATAAATGAAATTGGAACATCATGGAACAAATCGACATAAAACTAATGTAAATAATACATTCAACTTGGATTACAAGGCACTATGACTCATATATATCAATATTACTAATGATTATGTAGTGAACTTTGAGTTTTAGATTTCTTAAGAAAGCATATTGGTAATGACAAATCGTTAGAAGTGTAAGGAGCTAATAAAATTCATAAAGCCTCCTATAAAAATAAGCATGCAATAAGAACGGAATACCTGTCGCCTTAACCTTTGTATCTAGCTAAAACTTAAGTCATTATACTTCGAGAATAACTTAGAAAATTTCTAATCTGGATACACTTATGAAGTATCCGGCGGCAAAAAGACACCGCTTCTTTGTCGGATGCTATGAAACTTTTTTGCGAAGTCAAACACAATGGGGCTCGGGACAAATTCGGTTTAGGGCCCGCATTCCTGGCCTCTGGTGTTTAAGAGTCATTTTAATTGACTGCCCGTTGGATATAATCGTTGGGGTAAAAAAAGAAGTTTTGAAAGTCTCGAAAGGGACACAAGCGCTATGACGGAATGTTGGCACGAACGGGTTTTTGGACGAACGATTCCGGCTCCCGTAAATTTCGCTTTGAGCCTAGACGATTTGACGATTGACCGATTGATTGTTTTTAACGTTAGATGGAAATTTAGCAAATGCATTATTAAAGGCTTTAAAGGTTTCCTCACTTATGTGACGAACTATAAATCAAGTAATCCTTGTAGCATTTTTTAACTTAATAATTGACATTCATTGACTCATTTTAAATACGCTATTGTTATTTAAATTTGCACCTAGATGGCGTTATTCTCAACTTGGAAGTGTGGTAAGGAAATGTGCAAATGAAACAAAATTAAACTAAACTTGATAAGTGTGTGACGTGTCAAATGAATCCGACGTTTTGAAGGAGATGAGAAAAACGTTGATTCCATAACATACATACCAAGCTAATAAAAGCGTGTTATAAATGAATAAATCTCTTTTAATATCTTGTAGGTATTTACCACTAAAAATATGGGTACATTTATATTTATCACCGATACTTTTGACTTGTAATGTGCTTAGTTTATTGTAATATTTAAAAATTACATGCTTCCAAAATGAGGCCAAGTTCAGAGCTATGTATTAATTGTTATCCATTTATAGTTATCAACTTAGAAACTACACATATTTACGAATAAATGATTTAATTCCTACTTCTTATTTGTTGCTTTAATAAATTTTCATTATCATCTCCCTGTTCTTCTCCCACTTATTTGGGGTAGGCACAATATGACCATAGTTTATTGTACAGGTATTGCCTAAAGTTTTTACGTTTAACTTCTATTAATGCTTATTTATCCGTTCAATAGTTTTATAATTAAACATTTTTTTTTAAATGAAAGTTGGCGAACAAGCGCGCGGATCATCTGATGTTAAGTGACCGCTACCAATTGGCATCCGCAACAAGCAAATAAGTCGCAGATGCGTTGCCTACCTTTAATGGACAGAGGAGGGGAAAGACCGTAAAAGGTATATTGCCTTTTCCTTTTCATACCCTTAACATCTAATTCTCTTGCTTATAAGGATAGGATGGGGAGAGGAAGAGGACTAACACTGGGACTCTAAAACCTCACTCATCAAACGAAACACAGAAGCATACTTCTAATTTACACCTGTCTTCTGTGAGGTCGTGATATTTCACCGGTCCATTCGTGCAACAGATGTTATTGCTGGCTCTACCACTGTTAAATCTTTACCCTTTGTATTCGATAGAAAGTTAATGTTATTAAGATAAATTTCTTTCGTATGTTAGTTCAATTCAACAATCAATTAAACATTTTTTTTTTATAGAAGAAGGTCGCAAACGAAATGTGAACGCCACTGGCACTACCGCGTCTCCAAATATGAAATACACTATTTTATCATATCTAGCATAATTATAATGCAGTTTGGTACAGTTAACAAAGCCGCCAGCTGTTCTTAATCGCGATTTAAGTCGTTAGGGAGGGCAACATTTGATTTGCAGATGTGTTATTTGCATTATCGTTAAGTGTTGCCATATAAACCAACTTGGCCTGTTTTAAATGCCGTTTTACGTCTTTATAAACTAATTAGGAACAAATAAGCTAAGTTTAACTAATTGTAATTAAGCTAAGAGCAGTGTCGAACGAAACACAACAGTTTGATTGCCGACTCATAGTGTTACATCATACACACAACATTGCTGAACATCACCATCATTCTCCAATGTCTTCCAAAATTCATACAAACATTTCCCGCCGCCTTAACAAGGTAATCGGTCCAAAAATAACCACCATACATAAATACAATTTATAAATAAATATGCGCCTACGCCCGCAACCCTGAGGAGTAGACAGAGATCATTTATATCCATTTGGTGCGATCCTGGCACACCTCTCTCGCTTTTTCTATATTTATACATCTACGCATACATGCTCGTCTGCTACGGGTACTTCTTATATCGCCCTTCTTTAGTATGTCACTAATCTGATCGATATAAGTTTTCCTAGGGCGTACCAATGCTGCCATTCACTTTTGCAACATGAATTTGTTTATATTCAACTTCTTCTATAACAAATCATCAATCTCGTTTTTTTTTCGTTCATTCTTTTCAAACTATACTCGTACACTACATCCCTCCAAATGTCTACATATTTAAATAAATAAAGTACAAGATTATATAATGAAAACACAAAATGAAGAGTATGGTTTAAAATTCAAAAAGAAAAATATATGAAACAGAATAAATTCATCGCATTATTATCGTCCCAGAGATTTGATTGTATAAATCTCATGGCTTTCTATAACATATCAAATAAATACCTGAATTGATTTCGTCCAAGAATCGCTATCAACGTATTTCATACGAGAACGTATCGTAAATTCTGAGTGTCCAGTCAATACGGAATCGCGACAACCATTATCACTTAAAAAAAAAAACAGCACGAGACTCTGTGGTCATTTGCGGGGCAAAAGAATTAAAAAAAAAAAAAACAAATTCAAAAAATCGAACTGTCAAAATGGTTCGCAGTAAATTTTGCCGCCGTTGGAAGGAAGGCGGCCGCCATTGGACGGTCAGTGGGGAAGGCGTGGTCGAGTCAGGAACGAGTTGATTTATTTATGAAGTGCATTTTATTCAGCATGTATATAATTATATTAGTATATGTTGGACCAACTGCAACTAAACGTGTGGCGATAGAATCAGGGGAATATATCAAATGAATCGCGTACTTACGTTTGTGATCGAAACGAAGCCAACATGTTGAGGAAGGCAGATATCAAAGATTTGAATTTGATGCTGGCACACTTGTATTGTTTTTCCATATTTATACATCTATGCAAACACGCTCGTCCTTTACTATTGTGAGTTGTACCTTTTTAAATATATAACCTATTGGCTCGATTGGTATTCAAGAGGTGCAGGCCTAATACTAGTCCTCTTTCCCTTCCTATCCTTTTTTATAAAGGAAAATGGAGAAAGGATGGAAGACGATTTGACGGGGAAGAGGATGGATACGAAATAGAAATGTTCTCTTTTCTTCTTCGTTCCATTGAATGTAGGCAACGTCTACGTCTATGTAAATTAAACCGCCTGCTCGTTTGCCACCTTCTTCTATAAAAAAGTCACAGTTCGTCTCAAGTCAGTATCATTTTTCGTAGCATAATTTTCTTATTTACCATAAATATTTATTTTGTTTATTTTGAGTGGTTGTTTTGTAAATATAACATAATAAAGTCCGCAAGACGGGAAAAAAATGTAAACAAAATGTGAGTAAACGACATTTACATAATTTAAATTAACAAGAAATTATTATCATCTGTAAATAAAATATATGACGTCTTTTTCAATTACACGCAAAAACAACGGAAGTGGATTCGTCAACGTGAGTCATGCTACAAGACGGTGATTTCGGGAGTTGCCAACATTTGGTCAATTAGTCAGGCATTTTATGAATTGATAACTTTTACTTTTCTTTTAAGACATTCCTAAATTAATATCTCCTGACAAACGACGTTATTTTCTCAAAGTTGAAAATAATTTACGTATACAAAAATGATATTATAAAAATTATAATATATTCGTGATCAACACTAATATACTTTTTGTAACACGTAATTAGAACCTTGTAACTAAAAGTAATAAATTAGTGACGTCAGCAATAGCCAAAACTAAACATTTATACGATTTAAGAGTCAAGTGTAAGCCGGTAGCGTGTTTGATCAAACATTTGTGAAATGACAACAAAAATCAGTTGACGCGGTCGCGCGCTTGTTGGTGAGTTTGACCAACGCGTGGTTGTTATGTTAACACGCTTAGTTTCACCTGTATGAATATAACGGAATCTTTGAACGTGATTTGATCCCACTTCGAACGTGATTTTGTCCCACTTTGAACGTGATTGTGTCCCACTTCGAACGTGATTTTGTCCCACTTTGAACGTGATTGTGTCCCACTTTGAACGTGATTTTGTCCCACTTCGAACGATCACACTTCAATCAAACTTTGCGCACTAATTGAAGACCCAGTGCAATAATTCGATCAAAATATTCGATTTTCGTGATTAAATTCGCCAGGATTCATAAATTTCTTTACATATCCTATGTTATTAGTTGACACTAGCGACATCTATCAGGCTTCTACATAATTAGGAACAACTTTACGATAACTTGACAGACAAGATGTCGTTACTTGCAAAGTTTAAGAATGTCATACGGAGCACCCCACGCTTTCAGAATAGTGACATTAATTTCACTTTTTAGTTTGATTATCTCTAAAAGCGTGTTTTTTAGTTATTTATTATATTATCGAGTGCTTTTTATGGAACAAGGTGGCGAAGCAGCCGGATAATTGAAGTTTCAATATCCGGCTGTCGAGGGATGAACTGTAGGTACCTAATAAGTAACTTTAATTCTGTGCTCTCTAATCCTGAAGAGTCTGGTAAGAATAGTAGAACTATTTTTTTACATACAAACATACATTCATACATACCAAACTGATAAAAACATATTAAAAATAAAAACGAATACAAAATTACCACTTACCAGGCTCATCGACCTTGTAGGACACATCGCAAGATCCGTCCTTCCGGTCCTTGAAGTCGATCTCGGCCTTACTGGGACCCTCGAGCGAGATGGCCAGCTGGCCGGCGCCTGCCTCGCGGGTCCACACGTTGAACTCATTGAAGCGGCCCGCCTCGCCCCTTTCCAGGCCAGCGCCACCGGCCTTCACTAAATGGGCTCCAGAGTCGCGGAGAGGTCCAACGGTGAACTGGAAGGGTGATCCTAGAAAAATGTAAGAAATGTATCACGAATCTTCAACTTTAGTAGCTCGTTCTATTTTATATACCTATGACTAATTATTGTTGTATACCTCTATAAATAAAAATATATATTAAAGAACTAAATATGCGAATCGCTAATCGTAAGATAATTATCTAATAATTTTACACTAGATGGCGTTATTCTCAATTTTAAAATAAAAGTATTATTAAATTTCTCCAGGTCAGGAAAATGAAAGACTTTTTATACGTCTAATCTTTAGAAAGACAGGAATATGGAAAGTACAACATTTGTAAGCTTACCAGGAATATGGATCTCCCTGTATTTAACGGAGACGGTGTGCACGCCCAGTTCTTTTGGTACGAAGTGTACGGAGTACAGGCCGTCCTCCACCTCTTGGATCTCGGCGTCCTCGGAGACGCCGCCCGGACTTGTCACGGTCGCAGCCAAATCGAAGGAAGTTATACCTGGAAGGAGTAAACATTCTTGTATCTTTGCAATCTACACATATAATAATATTGGAATGCTACTATATTTCTTTGAGAGGTTCTTATGTACACTTTTTAAATGATATAGATAGTCGTATTCATCATGTTTTTAGCTATTTACGTATACCCTTAATGCTAGACTTAAATCTACTAATTTTCAGCGTGGCATCAGGCACCAAAAACTACAAAGGAAGACATATATTTAGCCATCATTGTACTAATTTTAAACGTAGTTGCTGTTTTAACGATTGAAACGCAGATTTAATGAATCACCTCCTTAAACCACATGTAATTCATGACCTGGGAGCAATTTTTAAAAAAGGCGGTTGAAATCAGAAACAAATGGTCTAAATTTGCTATTTCGAATGATTGCTCCGGGTGCAGACGAACGGTGAGGTGCAACAAGATATTTTTTAAGGAACAAAAGAGCAAGCGAGGTCCCTGATATTATTTATCCCCTATCGGTCAAATCCTCTTCCCCTTCTAATTCTATTCTAGTAAAGGAAGAGGACATTGGGCCTCTGTCACCTCACTCAACAGACGAAACGCTGAATACTTCTAATTCACACTTGTCTTCTCTGAGGTAGTGGTATTTTACTGGTAGAGCCAGTCCAGATGTTGTTGTTGCAGGCAGTGGTAGATCACTGTTAAAATATTTTCATTTGATATGTCGAAACGTAGATTAGGATTTTTTTTTCTAGTATAATCGAATTTGATGGCTCGTTCTCAAAAATCAAGCCTCTGACCGATACCGCTGAATGGTACAAGTAGCAGCTTGTTTTTTCGTTGTAGTCTTTGGAAGAGAGTAGAATCTCATATAACTGCTCACCCGGCATCTTGAAGGTGAGCTTGCAGTTGGTGCCGACCTCGGTGAGCGGCGCGGGGTCTCGCTGCCGCTGGATCTTCTCCCTCTGCCTATTGCTACCTTCTCCACTCACCTGATGGAGAAAATATTTAAGCCGTGTAAGTATATATATTCAATTTATCACATATTTTATTCCTAAAATGCTTACATCACCCTCGAAAAATTAACACCATACAATAATCTACGTCCCCGTCTTAACTGCACATCCATTGCCTAATTCGAGATAAACAAGACAACGAGATAACTTTTTACTTTGACTTGGATAAAAGTATGTTTTTTTAACTGTACCTATTTACTTTTTACAGTATAATTTCTCGTGCGTCTGCATTCATTAACGACGGCCCCTACGTATAAGGTGACAATTGTAAAATCATGTTTTACAGGAAAGTAAGGTAAATGTGTAAATAAAGATTAATAAAATCGTTTTAATTTTTTATTTATAATTTTTTGTAATTCAATATTGAATTGCAACGGCTTCTGATGATTCCATTAGTTTTTTTTTATGTAGTTTTTTTTATGGAAGAAGGTGGTAAACGAGCAAGCTGATCACCTCATGTTAAGTGACCACTACCCATAAACATCCGCAACAAGCAAATGTGTTGCAGATGCCTACCTTTAATGATCAAAGGAGTGCGTAGACAAGAAAAAGGATATCATCCTATCCTAATGAGGAAAGGGTGGAAAGGGGAAGAGGACTGAAATTAGGCCTCCGGCACCTCACTCATCAGACGAAACGCAGAGTACTTCTGCTTCACGCCTGTCTTCTGTGAGGTCGTGATATTTCACCGGTCGAGCCAGCCCATTCACGCAACAGATGTTGTTGTTGCGGGCTCTACAACTGTATTTAGTTATTGTCCTTTTCATAGAAAATTTGATAAATTACCGTTTCTGCGTCATGATCTTTAAAAGGTACGTCTAATATGACTTTATACGTGACAAAGAAACAACATTTAAACGATTATAAAATAAAATATAAATAATATTTATATTCTATAGTATTTACTACAACTTTTAAGTACATTATCAAATGATAACGTCACTGAAAAAATTTTTTTTTCAGTGACTATGAAATTGATATAGCTCTTTATACGTGTACTACGTATTGAACGCCAGGAATTTTTTCAACGCAAAACCCACGTCATATGTACATATCCGTATTTACGACATATATCTGCCACATATTCGGAATGGTTTTCATTTTCGCTTTATTCATCGTGCAAAATAATTGATATTTACAATTATACAATTAATGAAATAAAATTTTCTTGCTAATTTCGACATGTCGCTTTATACGTAAGGACCGTCGTATCTACACACTTCTTTACCTAAAACCCATATAGTCGACACACTCATTGTCGACCAACACCATTCTCAATTACGGTGTTCATGTCTTGACATCAATATTTTTTTATTAATTTTATTCTTTGTTATCAGTTTACAAAGTGCATCCACTTAATCGTTGTAGGTCGTAAACAGCCACATTGTGTTACCGAGGTGGACGAGTGGTAAAAAATGGCTTACGTATTATGGCTAAGTTCCATAAGAATTACTCATACATTTTCAAGCACATGTTAAAAATGCCTTCGTACGAGCAAGTCTACGAATTTTTTTTTTATTGAATTTCACGCGGACGAAGTCGCGGGAACAGGTAGTATTTATTAGATACCTTAACAGTGAATGGCGATCCTTCAACATGGTGGTCGGCGAACTTGAGGTTGACGATGTAGTAGCCGGGCTCGGTGGGCTTGTAGCTGATGGCCAGCACGCCGTCCTTGCTGTCCGCACATTGGATCTCAGCCTTGCTTGGACCTGAGATATGTACATTATTAGATTGCCTTTAAAGCCAGACGTGGTCTATAGTGGGTAGGTGTAAAAATACAAGGTTCATACTAAACTTTTGTAATGATGGGATTGAAATAATCATGAAGTTTTGGATTATATTTATTACTATGTACATATAGTACAAAATCCGGCATTAAGAATGTATACCCTCGTCTGTTATTTGATCAGGACCTAGATTATATGTACAATGACTTAAATGTATTTTTTATTGATAAATTACAAATGGGCTCCCGAGTTACAGCTGGGACCAACGCTGTTAAATACATGACTTTATATGTTTTTTGTTGAAAACCAAATTAGCTTGAGCCCTTGCATAACTCGCTGTTGGCGAATCTAGGGGTCAATTTTTTGTGGATATGACAAATCGGGAGAATCGAATATAATACGAAAAAAATGTTCAAAAACCTTTCGTTAGTAAATTCGATCCAATCAAAATTTTATAAGAGAGAATAAATTTTCTAAAGAAAAGTATACAGAAAAAATTGGCACTAGTTATACAGCGGTTACAAAAATATTTATTCTACAAAAGGAGTTCACTGGTGATTGACGCCTGATTAAAATATGAATAAATTAAAATAAAATAAATCAAAAGAATTTTAGCGCCCAAACTAACAAACTTACACATTTATACATCGTTCATAAAGGACGATATGTCGTCGATGTTAAGTGTCAAAGTCGATGTTTATGAACGATACATCGATATTTAAAATATCGATGAAAACAATATCCTTATTAGCATATAAAAAAATATTATTATAAAAAATGTTATAGACCTTCAATGGAGAGAGAAAGACCACCGTAACCCGCGTTCCTGGTGTCGACCGAGAATGTGTTCTCGCTGTGCGTCTTGCCTTCCTTCAGTGCTGTGCCGGACACCTGAAACATATCTTTATTGATCAGCTAATAAATCATAGTCAAAGGAGTTTACTATAGAGGTTGATAAACGAGTAAGCGGTGTACTTGGACATCTGCTACCCATAGACATAAACTACCCATAGACATCCGCTATCCATAGACAATCGCCACACATATTATTATTATACATTCGCTAACCATAGACATCCGCAATAACCAGGTTAGTTGCAGACGCGTTGTCGGCCGGTAATATAAGGCAGAGGAGAAAGGAGACAAGAAAAGGAGGAGAAATCCTTTATTCTGTAATGTTGTGTTGTGGCAGTCACCGCTGTGGAGCTTTTAAGGATTATACACTATACAAGTCTAGATTTTCGACGAACAATTTATTATGATTATTTTCATAATATCTATAAAAAGAATCATGAACCATGCTAACCTTGACTTTCTTAGCATCACCGACTTCCTGGTCCAGCACTGTGATGTTAAAGGGAGAGTTCTGTATATGCACGCCCAGCTTCTTCACCGACACGACGTGCTGGCCCGCCTCGCGCGGCGTGAAGCTGATGCCAATGTTGCCCGACGGCAGCCGCTTGAGGAAACAAGGCTCTTCCAGACCGGAAGGCGCCTGAGTACAGAAATACAGTTTGTAGATCGTACTTTGATCAGATCAGCCCAATTGAAATTGTGTAATTTTAGTAAGTTCTACTTCTGAGTTTTTGGATTTCTACTTCTGAGCTTTTACTGAGATTAGTCTTTGCTGTGATTTGGGAGAGTTAGAAGAATATGAATAGGCGAGAATAGAATGCAAAATACTGCTGTGTTGAAATTGTTACCTATAACAACTACTTGTGTTGTTACTTTAAAAAGTAGTTATTATTTTATATCTTTATAAACACATTTTGTTTCAACTCCAGACGTGCTTCTTTCTTCATAAATTCCTGATTAAAAAAAGACAGGCTTTCCACGGTTGAGGCGTTGTTATTTATTGCGACACTTGTAATGCAGAGTTGTTATACCTGAATGGAGGCGTTAAGGCTACGGATATCGTTGTCACTGATCTTGCCCGGGAGCGTCACCTCGCTGCAGCTGCCCACAGAGATCTGGTTCCTCTTGCGACCCTCGCCGGTCACCTGACAAATACAATTTCACACAAATGGTAATCTGTCTTATTAGAACGGAATTCTTTATCGCACGTTACGCTCGTTTCTTTACAGGCTGATGCTATACGTATAATAATCCGAAAAGTGTAACCAAAACCGCGTGTTTGTGGAGTGATTTTTGGGGACTTCGCAATCCCCTAAGAAACTAAAACTTTAGACAATCGATTCAGCTTGCTATCAATTTTGAGAATATTGCTATACGTTCCCAAAAGTGAGTCGCAGTGTTGGTAGGGGACGCCATAGGAGAACTTATATCGATCAGATTAGTCACATACTAAAGAAGGGCGGTATAAGGAGTACCCGTGAGCGACGAGCTTGTATGCGTAGATGTATGGATGTAGAAGAAGCGAGAGAGGTGTGCCAGGATTGCACCAAATGGAAATCCATAATCTCTGCCTATATCTCTGGGTTACGGGTTTATGTTGCAGTTAAAAAGTTTTTGTCTACTTGGATATAATACTAGCGACGCAGCCCGACTTCGGGTAACAGGGCCATACAAAGCATAGATATGTACGCCAACATTTTTTGTTGTTACGTGATTTTCAAAATTATTCCAATATTTGAACCAATTTTCACAAACCCTTAATGAATCATATATCCAGATTTCATCGTGTTGGTTCAAAAAAATAAATAAATACTACAAATAAATAAATCGCTATAATCTAGATAGCGATACAATCTGGAATAAAATCAACGTGTACTGGGTACTGTTCTCTGAAGACAACTATTGAAACCGTGGGTTTCTACTGGAGTAAAATTGTGTCGCTATACAAACTTTTTCTCTATCTTTCTCTCTGAAAAAACTGAGATGAGAATATGTTTTATTTGAATGTTTTTGCAGTGTAGACCCACGGCTAGTCAGTCGTCGTATTATTCATAAAGAAGTTATCATTGATAAATTACTAAATCCTATTTAAAACAGTGGTGGTCCAGTGGTACAGGCCCCGACTGTACGTCGACCCCTACTGTAGTTCGTGGGTTCGAAGACAGGCTTTACTTTGTGTAATTTATTTCCTCACCACTACTTCATACAAAATGAAGGAAAAATAAGGATGAAACCGGGCATGTCTTAGAACCACCAAATTCTTCGAACATATGTGACATCCACCAACCCGTACGAGGCGAGCGTGGTGGATTACCGCCTCTCAATCTCTTAGATATCTCAATCGCTTTTGCAGTGGAAACGTACTAAAAAAGGCCCATTCATTTATTTATTAGTTACCTTAGTAAAGTTAGGTAAATTTATTCGTTAGTATTTAGTATACCTTTGCTGTGAAGGGTGATCCCTTAATGTGCTTGTCACCGAACCTTACTGACACCTTGTACTCGCCAGGCGCGGTGGGCAGGTACGACACCGCCACAGTACCGTCTTTGTTGTCGTGGCAAGTGATCTGTAAACATTTAAATAGATACCTTAACAAATAGGAAAAATAGATACAATCAAGTAATCAATTATTTAAAAAGAAGAAACTGCCTGACTGGTACATCAACACGCAGCCCAAACAACTGAGCCCAGATTTAAAAATTTGCACAGAGATTACTGTTAATACGTAGGCGAGCGATAGTCTACAGCAGGGGATGAAAGTTTGTGAAATTCAGCGACGTCGCGGATACAGCTGGTCTTGCTATAAAGATCACCGGTATTCAGTCTACAGGGGCGTAGATATGGGAGCTTATGTTTTATGCTTCAATATTTAATAAATGAAAAGTATGAAAGAACGTTTAATGATAGGTATAATGATAATAACGGGTGCAGTAACAGTTATGAATCGCTAAAAAGATGAATCACCCCTCACTATCCAATTGTTCAATTGATATACCTCAGCTTTGCTGGGTCCCTCCACAGCCATCGACAATCCGCCGGAGCCAGCACCCTTGGTGCTGATGGTGAACAGGCTGGGCTCACCGCTGACGCCGCTGACCAGGCCGGGCCCGTACGCCGTCACGTACCCTGATGGGATCGAGTCCACGTGGAACTTGTACGGAGAACCTGCGTAAACATAGATTTATTATATAGAAAACCATCCTAAACACATGGGAACATTGAGGCTACATTCACCCATAATTACATTCGCTCTATGATCTATAGTTTTGGCTAAAAATTTAAATATAGGGACACACACATCTTTTTTTATATATATAATAATAGTAATACACAAACCTTGTACATGTTCCCCGTTGTATTTGACATAGAGCTCGTGCAAGCCCTCCTCGCGCGGGTCATACTTGATGCTGACGGTGCCGTCGCGGTTGTCCTCGATCACCGGCTGGTCCACGTGGCCACTCGGCATCCTGATCTCAGCTGGAAAATGGCAGCTAGATTTAAGGAAATATCTCAGTAGCTAGATTTAATGTATGGCAATTATAGAATGCGATGCATAAATTGAATAAAAATTAGAAGGTTTTGTAGGTAAAACATCAAGTATTAAACTGTTGATGTTTTGGGAAAAACTAAATTGTTCAATACAACTAAAATTACTAATAAAGCGAACAAACTTTTAACACTCATTAAGTGCAATGACCTTTTATACAAATGACACATATGAATGGTTTATCACTATATAAACGGAATATGTACGTTTATATTTAACAAATTTCCTTATATACAAAATACATATATCAAAAACACACAAATCCAAAAATTCGTTTAAGTACAAAATCCTAAATCAACATTCTACAGGAGTCAACGTAGCCATTTTGTTTATGACTTGTTTATTATGACAATTTGCGGGTATATGTATGAAGAACAAGCAATTGCATTCCAATAGTATATGTATATGTGTAACATAAATTAACTATGGCTACCCATACTAAGTGACCCTTTTTAACAATTTTTACCTGCCTCCCCCTTCGGTGTAGTATATGCCAAGACAATCCCGCTCTAGTGTTCACGTATTTTTCATTTTTTGCAAACAGAAAGTTAAAAAAATTAATTATTTAACTTTATAATATTAATTTGAGTTTAAAAAGCGCTGTACGCAGCGCGCCATATTTGATAGCCCGAAAATTACCTACAATTTCCTTTTTCCTGTTTATTTCCCTAGAAAATATTGACTGCGCGACGAAAATCTANNTGGTAAAAACGTGGTATTTCAAAGACTTTGTAGCCCACGTAGAAGGACTAGTAGCGATAAAATGGTTGGCGTGGTTGGTAGATACCTCTCGCCTTGCACGCCGCAGGTCGTAGGTTCGATTCCCACCCAGGACAAACATTTGAGTATGGAACATGTCTGTTTGTCCTGAGTCTGGGTGAAAAATAATCAGTTATCTAGTTTCCATAACACAAGTTCTGCTTCGTTTGGGATCAGATGTGTGAAGAAAAAAAAGGGTCATGTAGTATGAGTAGGTTATCTGTATTATAAATATTTCTTGCCCAATGTACCAATACGACTAAGAATAACTTTATAAATATTTTAATTAATTTTTATGTTAATTTAAAGAAAAAGGTGGATATGTACAAAAGTAACAAACCTTTTCTAGTATCGATGTGGAATATAGAGACGAAGTTTAAAGGCGTGTAGCTGAGGCCAAGGCCGGTCTTATTAAACGTGATTTTGTGAGCTTCTGCGTACACTATTGGGGCTTCCTCTTTATCAATTTCGGACACCGAGAAGTATTTGAGGCGACTGTCGAGGTATAACGTAGAGAATTCGTTCCAATTGATTTCTTTCTCGTTGCCACCAACGATTGAATTCCAAAGGCCACTCATAAACGCCATTTATTCACTTTCTCCGCGACTCTTTAATATGCAGAATGAGTTTGTACTGTGTTTGTTTCGTGTAAGTGTATTGTTATATTTTTAACATTTTCTTATTTTTTATTTCGACCTATCCTACTAGGTAGTTAGCGTGTATTACAGACAGACGTTCGATCGAAGTAAGAATATTTAAAGTTATAATTATACATTATACTAGCTGTGACGCGCGGTTTCACCCGCCCATCGTTTAATTTAACCGAAATCATATTAGATACTTATTTCTAAAGAATTATACAATGTAGTGTTTTCGTTTTTATACGGCAACAGCATTATGAACCCGCCGCGTCGCATCGCGTCGCTGCTCCTCGCTATTATATCCTTCGCGCTTAGCGTTCTTTTTCTTTATGCCCAGCTCCTAGAATAGCAGCGTAATATTAAAGCATATAGTCTATAACTTTCATTAATAGGCTGTCAAATGCAAAAAATTATTTTTCTAATCCGACTTGCAGTTCCCGAGTTAGCGCGTTCAAACAAAATCTAGGTAAATCATTTGTTCATTTGAATTTCTCTCTAAAATATCATTCATACATTTTATATTTTAATGATTTAAAAATTACACTAGCGGAACATTCTGGAAACTGTCACAAGACGACCGGAAATGTTTATCAAAAGTCTTTGCGTTCAGCAGACGTAGGCGCCGTGTGCTATAAATTATCAATTTCATGTAAATCGCAAATTATTTGGCAACCTGTGCTAGACATAAAGTTAAATTATTAAAAAATATACGCACAGATTGAAGGACAGATAGTTGTCGTATATGTCACCTTAACCGACACGACAGGCTTATTGATGGGACTTCACTGGTTAAATTTTAATACCAATTCATTTCTTAAAGTTGATGACAAGTTCTATGTCTATGGTTGAACATTATTTTTTTCGTTATTTGTCGTAAAAGTACTTTACACAACAATCGTAAATCTCGAATTTTCATTCATAACGGTCCTATTATCGTGTATTGCTATCCGGTTTTAACTTAAGTTAATAAGTACTAAATGTGCTCCATTTAGTACATAATAACTTAAGTTAAACCCGCTAACGGATTAGACGCTTTATTAACTTTAGCTTATTAAAAATACACAGATTAAAGAAAAAATCAGAGATCATTGCGTTGTACCTAAACCTAGGACTTGACTACAACTAAATACGCTACTACTAGTCCACACGTTCTTTAACAAATATCTATACTCCTATACTAATATAAATGCAAAAGTTTGTATGTATGAATGTTTGTAACTCTTTTACGTAAAAACGGATTTTTTTTTATGGAAGATGGCAAACGAGCAAGCGGATCACCCGATGTTAAGTGAACGCTACCCATAGACATCTGCAACAAGCACATTTGTTGCAGATGCGTTGCCTGCCTTTAATGGACAGAAGAGTCCATAGACAGGAAAAAGTTTTTCCCCTTTAATCCACTTCCCGTTCCCATCCTATTCTTATAAGGAAAGGATGAGAAGAGGAAGAGGACTGAAATTAAGCCTCCGGCCGGCGGCTGAACGGATCTGGATGAAATTTGACACATATATAGATTATAGCTTGAAATGGCACATATGTTTCTTTTTATCCCGGAAAAATGTACAGCTCCCGTGGGATATTTTTCACAGGTGCATATCTACGAATATAAAAGGTTGATGACGAAGTTCCCTATACATTCCGAAACGGGTACCCGGGCGAAGGCGGACCACTAGTGTATATATAAGCTCGTAGTTCTCGACCCGTAAGAAAGATACAGTTCGTACGTCACTACATCTCGTATAAACATATCATTGACCACTTAGTTACATTATATCTACTTTATGTAGCCGACATCTGTCATAAACAAATCATTAAGAAAAACGCAGTAATCTCATTTGCTTTTACATCCTGAATTCCAGATCGAGGATGTGGGACGCCACTCAACGCACTGTATATCGACTTCCTTCCAATCCACTTTCTCGATCTAATTTTAAATAATATTAACGATTTATTTTCATGAAAAACGTCGCGTTTATAACTGGATTAAAGATTTTACTACATTTTAAAAGTTTTTCACTTAAGAAAACAAATTCGAAAACTCATTAAAAAAACATTACAGTTACTTTCATTTGAAGAAAGAAACAAGTGATTTTGTAATTATTAACTTACTACTGCTATAAAATATTATTAATTAATTGAACAGATTTAAGTCTGTAATAAATTACGTTGAAAAATTTCGTGCGTATAAAAAACGCCATATTTTTTTTATATAAAGGAAGGTGGCGAATGAGCAAGCGGTTCACCCGATACCAAGTGACCGCTACTCATAGGCATCTGCAACAAGCTAATGAGTTGCAAATGCCTACCTTTAATAGACAGAGGGAAGAAACAGAAAAAGGTAATATACCTTTTCCTCTCCATTCTCTTCCCCATCAAATTATCTTCCACTTCCCATCCTTTACTTATTAGAAAGGGATGGGCACGGGAAGATGATTAGAATAAAGCCTCCGGCACCTCACTCGTCAGACGAAACGCAGAATTCTTTTAACAATTGAAATAATTAAAAATAAAACCACTAACGTTTAATTTAAAACAATTGTCTTACACAAATGACAAGATTTAAATGACGTTTAAACGGATCGTTTATTTTCAAAGCTAACGAAACGCACAACAGATTTCAAATAAACAATTTTCCTTTTCAACTTCACTCATAGACAATATTAGAACAAAATGAACCACGAACACAAACGTATAAAAGTATTACTAGGACAACGTTAAATCATGTAAACTCTCAAAACTGAACCGTTAAAAACGTCTCTGAGAAACGTTCAGCGAACATCAAAGCCCCTAAAATATGCACGCAATACCGTTTTGATTTAAGACATAGATATCAATATTTTGTCGGGAAGCATATTCGTACCGAAATGCTACTCAAATGATCTTAGAAGGTTATATAGGTTGTAATTTATGAACCTGGGTTACAACATGAAAAATATTTTAATGTGACGAAGAACGCTGAGACAAATGGATGAAAGTTAAAACTGGATATCGGACAGAAATAATATGTCGAATAACAACACGTATGGCAATAAACTGTAAGTGCAGTTTTTTTATTGTGCTCCTAAAAACCTCTCCAGTACTAAAAACTGTAGACGTAAGTCTGAATGATAGCGTAAGAAAACAGAGGAATATAAATGTGGTTTTAGGTAACGTCGAAACCACAATTGGCTGGCTGGCTGCAGGCCTGTAGTAAGAGGAAAAAAGTAGACAAATGAAACGGGGGAGGAGAAGAAATTGGCGCAGCAGATAGGAGTAGCAGGTGCTTCCCCTATCGAATGTGTTTACGCAGTATCGTAAAAGAGATAAACACCACTTTTAAATACGCTATCCAGTAAAATCACCCCAATTGAGAAAATGAAACGTGATAATTTTTTCATCCTCACAATCCCATGAAATATCTAATTTAATTTTCTTACGCCTGCATTTCAATGACACCTAATTTTTCACACAACAAATAACCTATTCAGTAGAAATTTGACAGCTTTCAACGCAAAACGTAGTAACTAGTAGCTCTGAGTCAAGCTCCGGTTGTAAGATGTAATACGGATACGACACTTTACGACATCAGGTATTTTGGCACGAACTCCTGGGTAGTGTGTATCGATCAATTTATTATTAGGTGGAACTAATTGGAATCTTGTTTTATATGATTCATTACTAATTTGTTGACAGTTTGTACAAAATGTAACTTTGAAGTAAATGTAGAACGCTAAATTAAATGATAGGAAAATGAAATATGCAATTTCATTTTTTCACATACGACTCCTGCAACTTGCAGAAAACAATAATATGCAAACCTCTAGTTTAAGTAAATTAAGTTTTTGTCCCTAATAATATCAAGGTTTTTAGGTATTTTATAAGTAAACTATATGACTTTTTTCATGGAACAACGTGGAAGACGAGCAAGCGGGTAATCTGCTATTAAGATACCGCCACCCATAGGCCTCCCCGCAACAAAAAAAATGAATCATCATGCGTTGCCTACCTTTAAAGGACAGAAAAAGGGATAGACGGGAAAAAGGATATTTCCTTTTACCCATACATCCCCTCCCAATCCTTATTAGGAAACGATGGGAAGGAGAAGAGGACTGAAATTAATCCTCCGGCACATCACCCATCAGGGGAAACCCAAAATACTTCCATTTCACGCCTGTCTTCTATAAGGTCTTGGTATTTCAACGGTCGAGCCAACCCATTCGTGCAACAACTGCACTGCGGACTCTATCACACGTGACTTACGTATTCCCTCTTTCAATTCTATTATCCCGATAGTATCCATCGTTTGTGTTGTTGATATATTTCGCGTTCAAACGAAGCGATTGGAGTCTTCAATCTTGGTGCACACGCAAACATGGATAACTTCAAGAGAAGAGCCTATTTAAGGTTAATGCTGAAACCGGTTTTCAACCCCATCATCAATTACATCAGGCGGGAAAGTGGCAAAGCATTAGTTTATTCAAAAATTATGACTGCTATAATTTGTATGTCAAATCATATTCGTGAATACAACACTCTAAGCGGAAAGTCACAAGTATAGTCAAGTGATGACTTCTTAAATACATAAGTGAGTGGCAGTGTTGGTAGGGGACGCTGTAACAGAACTTATATCGATCAGATTAGTGGCTTACTAAAAAAGAGCGATATAAGGAGCACCCATAACCGACGAGCATGTATGCGTAGATGAAATTAGAAGAAGCAAGAGAGGTGTGCCAGGATCGCGCCAAATGGAAATCTATGATCTCTGTCTACCCCCCTAGGTTACAGGCGTGAGGCGCGCTTATTTATAATTATCGAATTACAATATAAGTTATTGATGTTTTAAATTCTTGTATCTGGTCTGCGCACAAATTCCAAACAAATCCAGTAGCAATAACGCTTGTAAATTTATCTTGTCTCGCACATTCCTTAGGTTTAAGGCAAGTTTGTAAACGCGCAATACGATTTCAATACATCCTTGATATAGCTATAGGATGTTCCTAATAATATTTTATAAGGAACGCGGAAAGGAAATTTCGAAACTGTTCCAAATTCAAATAACCAAATTCCATGTCGATCTTCCTTAAGATTTTCTTCTACCAATTATCGTATAGCTAAAGAAGTTCTCGCGTAAACTTTTTTTTTTTACTTTTACTTCTTTTACATATTTCCCATAAAGTTCATCCAGCCAGTCTGTTGTAGAAGTATCATGAAATAAACCGAGGACGTGAAAATTATAGTTTATCAATTTATAAATAATCTAAAGCTAACATGATACTCCCAAAATATACTCGTCACTTTCCTAGTACTTTGGCATGTTTCCATTGAATTTTTATTCTATTTTATTGCTTAATTGAGATGAAAAGTATTTTAATGAAATTCCACATTGTTTATGATTATCATTTGTGTTTCATTTATACTAATATAAAGTAAAAATATTTGGTTGTTCGTTTGTTCTGGATAAACTCGAAAACTAAACCGATTTCAAAAAATTCTTTCACCTATCTATTTTTTTCTTTACCTACCTGCCTGAGCGAAGCTGGGGCGGGTTACTAGTAAATAAGTAATAAAGTAAATCATAAACTTTACATAAGTGTATTAATTCATTATGAGAAATAAGGTTTGTTTTATCTTTTAACGGTGGTTTCACGCTCGTTACCCAGAGGGGTAGGCTGAAATTATACATAATATTTGTGCAAAATATCTTGTATGGAAACATAGTTCCGCTACAGTTTGAAAGTCGTTGAAGTTAAAATACTTAAGTTAACTTACTTAATACACGTGATTATGGACCGTGTTCATCACTTACGTCACCGAAGCGTACCATTATTGATAAAACGTCCTTTTTTAAGTCGTTTTTTACTTAACAATGCTACATTCATATTTCAAAGTTGTTAAAATCGTTCAAAAGCTTCTAGATTCTTAAGTTTCATATAATATTACGTAAGTATTGTTATTGGAAGAATACTATAACCTAGTCTCCAGAAGTAAATACCTCTGGCACCGGGTTAAAGGGACCTAATTGGGTCACAGCAATTAATAATTTGGGTATGACTCACATTTCATAGTAATGTCGCTGCAATCAAGATTATTTTAGTAGCCACACTGAATGCACTACGAGATAAACCGGGAAATTGGGTGAGCTAATCTATTCCAAGATTGCGTTCTTCAAGCTCACTTTCGGCCTGGCTTGCTGTGTTTTTGACGTCTACCCGCATTTATTAATATTATGTAAGTAAATAATATTATTTATTAGCTTAGAATATTATCCGTTTTAGATGATTATTAAAAGCACTATCTACCTGCACCTACTGACGAAAAAAATGTACAACTGTACTTGTATGCTTTTACAAATCCTTATGTATCTTGTATATACATGCTCTAGTGATCACTTTTTTTTATAAGAAAAGGAAGCAACGGGTCGCTTAAAGCTAAGTGATCACCGTCGCCCATGAACGTCTGCAACACCAGAACTGCTGACGCGTTGCCAGCTTTTAAGGAAGGAGCACGCTCGCTTCTAGAAGGACCCTTAGTCGTATTGATTTGTTTATTTATCGTTTAACTTCTTACTATTTAAATTATACGTAAGTCATATATTGAGATATCAACAGATAGATTCTATAACATAATTGAAAAGTTATTATGCAGTAAGTTAAGAAAAAACAGTAACCCGACTGACTGTATAATTTAATGATTTACTTCCGCTATATGGGTTTTATGCGGACGTCATTCACTCTTCAAAATCAGTCAAGCTGTTTAGGCTACAGGAGGTCACGATGGAACCCATATATACGTAAACTTTCATACACACACACATATTCATATTTATTATAAATACAAACAAACCCGCGAAAAACGACGTCAGTCAGTCAGTCCTGTCAGTCGTCCACACAAACTAATAATAAATAAAATAAATATACGCTCACGTAACCCAGAGGGATAGGCAGAGATTATGGATTTTCATTTCGCGCGATCCTGGCACACCTCTCGCTTCTTCCATATCTATACATCTACGCATACACGCTCGTCGGTTACGGGTACTCCTTATATCGCCCTTCTTTAGTATGTCACTAATCTGATCGATATAAGCTAGGGCGTCCCCTACCACTCTCTTTTGCTACATAAATTTGTTTCGTTATTCTCTCTTCATTCATCCTTTCTACATGCCCGAACCACCGAAGCATACTTTTCTCAATTCTAGTTACAACATCCACTTTTAAGCCACACTTTTCCCTTATAATGGTATTTTTAATTTTATCATTCAACATCACGCCTAACATACTTCTCGCTCGATTCTTCTAAGGATCGCATCTCAAAGGCATTAACTCTACTAACATGCCTTTCCTGCCAAACCCAGCTCTCATTTTCATACATTAACGTGACGACTAGTACATCATTGTGTATTCAGACAAGCCTTCATAGACACATGCTAACTCCTCACTACTGTACCTATAGCCCCATTCATTTTATTTTCCGCATTCACTAGTCGTTCAAAATCTTTAACGTGTCTACCATCTCTACTAAACATACATCCTAAACACACAAATTCTTCCACCTATTAAACCTTCGATAAAAAATAATTTCATGAATGAGTACAGTCCAACGGTATTAAAACAACTATCGTACGTACTTCAAAAACGTTAGATGTTACTGGCCGAAAACGATTAAAAACAAAGCTCAGTATCTATTTAAAAGCACAGTTTTCCCATTCAAAACATACAATAAATTAAGATAATTCTTCATCCTAGGTAGACTATACAGAGTTAATCCCCTGTCATCGGTGTCCTCGATATTGCCACCGTTTGGGATAATCTACATTTTGTTTATTCCCAACGATCTCACTTCCCACGATTTTACGACGTTTTGACATCCGCCTATATCTGTTTATCGCCGGCGATCGTCCGCCGCGTCGCGCCTCTGACTCATATTAATAGTCAAATTTCAGATGATTTTGTTGAAAGTTCGATATAATTTACAACATTGACGTAAGACCACGCACAATGTAAAAAAAAACTTTGCGAATCAGCTATAGCTCAGTATCTACGCAGTCGACTAAAGCCTACAAGTAAATAGTACAAAGCTGTTAGAATTTTTAAAAACAATATGTGTGCAGATTTCAATGTATGGTTTTAAATAATTGCACACTACGTCAGACCAAGGATCCTTATATCTGCAGGTAATTTGGATAAAGACGAAGCAAAGGTCGTGCTACATGAAGGAATGCCGACTCAAAAGAAATTGGACAAGTTGCAGTTAGAAGAAGGTGCAGTACGACCGACACGGCGTGTGCAGGCCTCTAACAGGAAGGACCTCAGTCGAGGTTCCAGCAGTTCACTGATAGAATGCAACAAGGTCCCGTATGGCAATCTTTGTGGCGATAGTTGCGAAGCATTTAACACTACGACGATATAATGATTTAGTTAACAATTCTAATTTCGGTTACTTTGGTTCTGCGGTTATCATCGTTAGAGATACGATAATGCAAACACGCGAACATTGCTTTTTGAATGATCTTGAACGTTCTAATGACACTCAATGAGGAAATAATGCTATCACGATTAAAATGCACCTATGCATCGAGCCGGTTAAAGACGTGCATATACCTCTGCAATTTGTAAAACCCTCGATCTTTATTTTTGTATCGTAAATACGTGCAGTGCGTCAGAACAAGTTAAAATAGTTTGTTCAAATGATAATGACGTCACCAAATCTATTTCTATTGGATTCAGTAAAAAAAATGTTGAACATAACATCATTTCAACTGGAGGAGGAGCTTGTTATTCACGATCACACAAAATATATTGGTCTAGACGACGACGCGTATGCTCGGTGAAAAAACTACGAGATGTGTGAATCGGAAGTTGTGGTACGAATAACCATTGTAGATATACATAGATTATTTATATAAGCTATTTTAGACAGCAGCAATATCTGTTGCACGATTGGGCGAAATACCACGACCTCATAGAAGACGTGAAGTAGAAATATTCTGCGATTGATGAGTGTAGTGCCGGAGGCCCAATCCTAGTCCTTTTTCCCTTCCTATCCTTTTAGAATAAGGAAAGGATGGTAAGAGGATTTGAGTGGGGAGGGGATGCACAAGAAAAGGAAATTTCCGTTTTCTGTTTATCCCCTCTTCTATCCATTAAAGGTAGGCAACGCATCTGCAAATCGTTAGCTTGTTGCAGATGCCTATAAGTAGCGATCACTTGGTATCTTGGTATTGGGTGTACCGCTGGCTCGTTTGGCAAAAATGTAATCACGTCATAATCAAACAAAACTAGTGACATTGGCAATTTGTTCCAATCATTTGCTGTACCCATAACAAACGAAGATTAAAATCGATTCCTTAAAGCACGAGGTACGTATGTAGTAATTATTAATGTACTTTTAGATATAGTGCCTTTGAAGTTCTAAATGTATATAACTGCATTTTGTTTGATGTAATATTTTTTTTATCGGATTGTTATATAAAATAAAGTGAGTCTCTTACACACACATCGCAGACGTTTCCAGTTAGAGAAGTGTGCCAGGACAAGAATAATTAATAACCTTTGAATATAATTATATTCAAATGATATGCATGCAATGCATTGACTTATAAAAGAGATCAAGGCGAGCTGGAATAAATGATGTATAAAAATGTTAGTATGCACCCGTGTATTTGACACAGATGCATTAAACGAACTTGAAATAAACGAGTGTCAAATAAATCTGGATAATTTGGAAATGGCATAATCGTAAAACTTCAAATTTAAAAATTATCTGATGAAATGTCGGGAACATAAAATTTTCAAAAGAATATTTAATTTTAGGATCTTCTGTAAGTGTAGCTGGATTGATTCAAACTTAAATTCGCCTTTACTTGAATAAATTTTACTATCAGCAGTTCTCTTTTTTGTGTTTTGTTTATTGTTAATTTCTTTACAGAAGAAGGTGACAAACGAAAAAGGGCTCACCTAATATTAAGTGACCCATAGGCATCTGCGACAAGCTAATGAGATGCAGATGCGTTGCCTACCTTTAATGTACGGAGAATATAGTAAAGATATTTCTTTTTTTTATCCATCTCCTCGTTCGTCAAATCTACTTCCCCTTCTCATCCTTTTCTTAAGAGAAAAAGTTGGGAAGTAGAAGAGGACCAGAATTAAGCCATCGGCTCTTCTCTCATCAGGATGACAGAACGCAGAAGATACTTCTACTTCAAGCCTGTCTTCTTTTGTGGTATTTCATCGGTAGAGTCGGCGCATTCGTGCAACAGATGTTGTTGTTGCTCTACCAGTGTTAAAAGTAAGTTAATAATAA
>JWHW01048730.1:308095-339389 GCA_000931545.1 Papilio glaucus | reverse complement strand
ATAGCTCAGCTTGTCGATACAAAAATAATTTTTAGAATCCGTTTAGTGGTTCCTAAGATTAGCGCGTTCAAACAAACAAACTCTTACGCTTTATAATATTAGTATAGATAACATATCAATAACACTTAAATTTCACTGACTCGAACTGAGTCGTTTGAATTTTTTCTAGACACTCTCAATAAATCTATATAAAATAATTGCTTGTTCAATAGTATAAGGTTTTGGAATAAAACTAATTTTACGGATTTTAGTGCTGTAAAATATTCGAAACGTTGGAAACAAAAATATAAAATAAGCGCGATAAATTCTGTAAAATTAGTTTTATTCCAATGTGTAGTATTCGTGTAAATATAAGAAATAATTATAGGATTTACTTAAATATGAATAAGATTTACAAATCAACTTTTACAGATTATTTTAAGGACATGGTAATTGCTAAGAGTATAGTAAGAATAGGTAAGAGATTTAAGATTAAATGATATTTTTTAAAGGTTTAAGAACACGAAAATTATAAAGCAAATTGATTTGCAGCACTAACGTGTTGGATACTAATATAAATATATTGCTTTGCGGTCCGTACAGCGCCATTAATATTTATTAACTTTTACGTTACATACATGTTAAATTAAACTATTAAGTTGAACAACGTAATACTATTTTGTTTTTAAAAAATATTTATGCTTACACGTAGTCTTGAATCTCAATCAAATGAAAACCGTTAACATATAAAGATTAGTACTTATTAAATAAATGTTTTATACTTTCAAATTCAACTAATAACACAGCCTGCACAGTCGGAATTGTTGAAGCCAGAAATGTGAAAATTTACATACAATTTTTCTATGTATATTGTATGTAGCGTGGAAAATCGAAAACGCCCTTATTTATTAAAAAGTAAAATAGTTCACTTCGACTACATTCGTCATCTATTTGTTTATATGGCCAACAACACAGACGATACACGAATTTTTAGACAATTATAATATTAAAAAGAATTTCAAGACATACTAAATATATATTTTTTTAGATATTTATTATTTAGATATATATAATTTACAATTAAAGCAAGTAATTATTTGCTTTTAATGGTTTTACAAAAAAAGTTACAGAAGCAAACTTTTCATTCTTAGAGTTTTGTTTTAAAGTAACCCACTTAAAAAACAAATTAAATTAATGTTTAGCTACCGCAAACCTTGGTTTTCTTTTAATTTACCAATGCTTAAAAGAAATGGAAAACAAAGTTGTTGAGAAAAATGTTTTGTTTAACTGTGTAAACAGGTAAAAACGTAGTTCTACGTTTAATAATATGTCACCGACCGATTGTAAGGACAGGCACTTCATAATCGCGCTAGGCACATTCTAAACGTTCGGGACATTGTCAATTTAACGAATTATTGAGAATGTGCGGTTTCTTTTTTAGGCACTTTACAAAGAGCTTTTTTTATTTGTTCCCAGTCATCCTTCAGTCAGTCGCTCAACGTACACAAATAAATGTGATTTTATTTTCAATTATTTCGTAGTATTAGTGACTCAATTAATTACACAAGTTGTTTATTTTCTAACAGGTGAAAAATATGGATAGTAAAAATAACCAAAAGAATTTTCACCTTTATCAACTGGATATAGACGTAACAAATTATATTACACAGGTTTCTTAAACATTAAAAAATATTTAAACAAAAACATATCGTTGAATTCACTAATAATTATTTTTCGCCGTCTTCAATTCTCACTCTTGTCAAAATAAATAACAGGTTTAATTTTAGTTCAGTATGTAAATGTAATTTATAAGTTTAGTACTAATGGTACGAAAATAATTGAAAATAACTTCACAAGAACATTTTGTTTGTTTACGTTTAGCAACAGCTTGCCAGCAAGAAAATAGAAGTGGCGCAGGATACGAGTTTCCACCAATCAGCGCGGACGTTTCATTTTGTCAAACGATATTTTTATCGTATTCACAATATGCGTACCGTGACTTTGCCCCATTAGAAAACGGCATATTGTCAAATATATTTCTCTTCAATACCAATATGTTAACTATTACATATAAATATACACTCACGCCCGTAACTTAGAGGGGTAGGCAGAGATAACGGATTTCCATTTGGTGCGATCCTGGCACACCTCTGTCATCATCTACACATCTACTCCTACATGCTCGTCGGTTACGGGTACTCCTTATATCGCCCTTCTTTATTATGTCACTAATCTAGTCGATATAAGTTATCCTACGGCGTCCCTTGCCAACGCTGTCTACGCTGGCTTTCCAAGGTAGGTATTGGTCGTGAGGCTAATTGGTCGATAATGCCCTATATCTTCTTTGGGGTCTTTTTTGTATATGAAAATTATGTGTGTTGTTTCCCACTGCTCTGGAAATAGTATAATAGCCCGATAGTAAAATATTAAATAATAACTAAACACAAAACAATTTGCTAGTAAACAGGCTTTTTCTCTCTTTTATAAGTTTTAGTGTTGAGCTGCTTAAAGTATATTTGTGTTTGGCTAGTTTTTTGTTCCTATGGTAGGTGAGCTGGTTTTGCAGTTTGGCATAACTTATCTTTACATTTGTTGAGTCAGATGATGTTAATTCTTCTCGTAGTCTGTCTAAGGAATGAGATGTCAGTTTGTTGATTTCTGTGTGATCAGTTGTCCTTGTTGGAGTCTTGTGTTTTCTAGGCAATCTTGATGAAGTTGCTTTTAGGGATGCTTGTACCATGCGATGATCAGTATTAAAATTAAGCTTAGATATGACCGGACTATCTGTAATTAATTTAGGGTAGTTGCTTATTACGTAGTCTATTTCCTACTTTTTCCATCTGGTGAAGGCCAAGTCCACTTGTTATTCACATTTTTTGAATATCTTGAAATCTACCAGTCTTTGTCCGTTCAGGCTTCTTTTACCATAACCAAAATTACCTAACACAAATTCCTCCTTGTTTTGTTTAGCTCCTACCTGGGAATTGTAGTCTCTTATGAGTATAATTGTATTTTTTTAATGAGTGGTTATAATTTGAGATTATTTTCTGTAGAAGGATTCAAGTTCTGATCTGTCCGCTTGTTCTGTGGGCGCATGAGCTTGTATAATAGTCCACATTTTCTTGTAATTAGGTATCTTGATGTTTAGTTTTACTATCCTATCAGTGACTCTGAAAAAATCTTGTATGTAATTTTTAAGGTGTATTTTGACCATGAATCCAACTTCACCTTTTCACCTTTGTTGAATATTATATAGTGTCAGTGTTCTTTAATTGCTTTCCCAGCTCTTCGCATTTCACTAATTCCTATTATATCCCAGTGTAGATGCTTCAATGCTTCTTCTGATTCGAGCAAAGATTTTGGTGTCCTTAAAGACCTAGTATTTAATTTTGCAATATATATTTTGTTGTTTGTTGTTAGAGGGTGACGGTCTGATTCTCCCGCGGTGACCAGCCGTGGTGGGATAGTTAGTTGATTAGATTTTCGATTTATTTTCTGTGCAGTTTGTTGTTGTTGACTTCGATTATTTGTTGTAGTTAGTTGTGGTTTATCGGCTCCTAATGGTGTAATGTTAATTTTTCCGGGTATTGCTTTCTGACAAAGAGTTTTATCTGGTTCGCTGGGATTTAAAGGCATCTTTCTTATACATTTTTGAGTTCGTTGGATTTTGATTGCCGGGGCTGGGAGTCTCAGATCTTTTCCTTTTCTCCATCTCTTTTTTGTCGCTACAGGTACTTTTGTTTTCTTTTTTCAATAGTAGTTTTTGTTTTAGAAGTTCGTGAGTAATGTAGGTGTTAGGTTTCATTTTCTTTTTGTTTCTAAGAATCTCGATTTTCTTCTGCAATGTTGTGGTAGCTAGAAGAATTGGTCTCGTTTTGCTGTCCTTGTCTCCTTTTTCCCCAGTCTTTGAAGTCTATCTATTTCTCTTGTTTCTATCTCTATCTCTATTTCTTTTAGTGTTGATGTCACAAGGGTAACTAGGTCTTCGTGTTTTTCTTCGTTAGCCTCTGGCAGACCATGTATTAAAATGTTGTTTTTTCTGCTATTCATCTCGAGGTTAAGTATTTTCTTATTCAATACCTCCACTTCATTCTTTAGTTTTCCAATATAGCCGCAGTTATATTTTCTTTTATCGTATTCGTTTGTATGTTTAGTTGTTCTATTACTTTAGCTAAAAGTAGTGACATCTCGGGTGAAAGTTCGTTATTCATTCTGACGTGAAACGAAACGTATGTTTGCTGAGCGTGCAACACTAGTTCCTTTGGTTGGTACCGCTGTGACCGGAGTTTACTGTCTATGACTTATATGAATAATATTATTGGACAGATAACCTCAAATATTAATGACTAAGTGTTTTATTAGCTGTGTGTGTAGTTATTAGCTTTGTCACTTTTAGGTTGAATTTTACCATCACAACAACGTTAAACGATTCGCGTATGCGTTAAAAAGTTCACTGTACGGTACAAAGGCAAGCGAAGTTCGAATGTTCAACTGTTTTCAACGTAAATGCGAGAGCTCTGAACAAAGCGTCTGACTTATTATCACACCAGATTTATTTTAGTTATTATTATATGCGTCAATAGCTTATGGTTAAGCGTACCCCGAAACATGCACAACATGGTCATGGGTTCGATCCATCATTTGACTACGGTCGTGAACAATATCAAAATGTTTAAGTTTGGTGGGGAATGGTTAAAAAGAACTATACGTAAATTATTTCGATAATCTACTTATAACTATAAGTAAATATTTCCTATACATACCCGAGGAGGAATGGACGTCAGGCAGGCGGTCGGCCGTAAAAAAACTATAGCCAAAACCTATCAATATAGACTTCCGTCGTACTCTGCCGACCCCACATATAAAGTAGGAAAATAGGGCAGGGAGAAAAAAAAACTAACATAAATCTATTTCTTGTAAAAATATTCTTAAATATATTATGTAAAATAGTTTATAGTCGCTTAATGGAGTGAAATTGAAACGTCACGAGCAGAAATAATGTTCAAAGCCGCGAGGGAAATCTAATATTAGGAGGATATTAAGGAGGTACAAATGTTTATTAAAAAGTCTACTTAAAAGTGAATAAATAAATGACAGTCATACGTATTATACGACTATTTTTAAAAGTTAGAGGTCAACATGATTTAGGAGATTAAACGTTTTCCATTTACACGATGCTAATTGAAAAGTTATTTACTTTTAGCGCTAGGTTGCATTGGGAATAAACGGTTTTTACACCAAAGAACAGTGTTAAGGTAACATGTTAACAAAAACATTTACCTCCTAAAAACAGTATTAAACAAATACAGTGCTAATAAAACTTCAAGGTGTTGTTCATATTCGCCGATATCGTCTAGCTATACCTGATGTATTAAATTTTAACAATCTCATATCATCGAAGCATACTCAACTTTTCAAAACTTAACTTCTTGTGATCTCTTTCTGTGATTCATTGTAACACTTAGCGTAAGTTTCAATAATCCATATTTTTTGTTAAATTGATTGGATAATAATTTGAATTCCGAGAATCATATAAAGCGCATAACATTATTCAATGTAAAGAATAAGCATAAATAAATAAATATACGCTCACGCCCTTAACCCAGAAGGGTAGGCAGTGATTATGTATTTCATATCAAACATGAATCTTTATGGAATTTTTTATAGTTTATTTATTGTTGTTGATGCATTGTTTTCTTTTTTTTAAATTTCTTTGTCAATTTTAAGAACTTAATGATTCATCATTTTAAAGTTTATCGTTCGCTACGCCAATCACATATTTCGGTAGTTATGAAACCTTTTTTTCTTGTGCAAGTTCGTGTTTTATAATTGTATTTCATTTGGAACGACGCGCAGTTTTGTGCGGGGAATATTGTAGGTCGTTATAGCCGCCTCGTAGCTGTGGTTCGCGGTTCGCTAAAATATATTAGTTCATAAATTGGGGACTTCAGTGCTATGTTGTCCACTTTCGTGTTGTGGCGAGCGGTGGACTACATAATGCTGTTGATCAACTCGAGCTGCAGAGTCGCTTGCACGAATAAGGATTACCGGAATTAATCTAGATTAAAGTAATTTATCACACATAGATATGTTTTATTTGAGTAATGACTGACTAGTAAAAGCCTCATCGATTCAAATCATTATCATAACTGAATCAAATCTGAATTATAAGGGCCCGTTGTACACGCTAAGAAAAGTTCCCGAACCTACGTAAGAATTCGTGTCGTTTCTATATACGACCTGTGTACACAGGTTCGACGCTGACCAAGAAAAAAATCTTGGCTGCGCTAGACACGACGCGCGACTTTGCTGAGGTGCGGTGGTGTCGGTGTGGTAGGTGATGTGATTCAGGTATCTTTGTACGTTGGAATTAGGATTAGGAAATTTAGAAGAAATTGTTAATAAATAATTTCTTCTAAAAAATGCGAGAATGTATTCCTATACTTTCTCGCATTTTAGTATGTTTAAGTCGTATATTATTTTCTATAAATAGCTTGGCAGACATGGAGATGTTCCACAATTTTTTTTGCTCATGGTTGCGCATTGCAAAATATTTTTTTGCCCCGTAGTAACATCCTTTTCTTCACATACAAACGAAAATTAATATTGAAATTTAAATTATCCTGATGAACGATTTTGATTAAATGACAGCAATAGTGTAGCGTAGCGCACCCCATGATCGACTGCCAATATTTTTTTGTCGTTTAAACGTTTCTATTCGTCTTGTCTGCCGCGGACACGGCGAATTTTCTTAACGTGTACAAGCGACGTAACTGATTCGCAATACACGCAGTGCAATTCCTATTGACATTGTACTATGCGCCACCGATCCGGTAATATCCAACATAATTCGATGGGAAGAAGATTAGACGGGTGAGGGGATGATTAGGAATATCCTTACGAAATAACCTTCTTCTGTCTATTAAAGGAAGGCAACGCATCTGCAAGTCATTTCGTTGTTGCGAATGCCTATTGGGTACCTCATCATCAGATGAACCGCTTCCTCGTTTGCCACCCTTTTCCATAAAAAAACCACATACTCCTTCTGCCTCACATATTCATAAGCTTCATTAATGCCTATTATATTATTACCATTTAATATTACGCAACCAGTCGAGATACTATTAGATAAACATTCTAATATTTTATTGAGTACATACAGTACGGACTCAAAGAGAGTAATGAACTATGTACGTAAATATGTAAATGTTTTAACTATTCGCGTTAACCAACATTTGCATATTTACTCAAATATAGTAATAAATGATTTTTTTATAATATGTAGTGTGTTCAAACGTTATAACATACATATCTTAAATACATATATAATACGTGTGTTTGCCATCTACTAGTGTGTTTCTTATCTCGTAACTCTCTTTTTCTCTCGTATTTTGTGTGTATATATTTCAATGCTTTTCTGGATGGTTTGAAAACACAATGGGACCTGGTAGGTGGAGCTGCCGTCAGGTTCCAGCAGATTTTTTTAAATGTTATGACTAATAACGAAAATATATTAGGAGAACAAGTTCATGCAAGACAACGTCCACTGGGTCCGCTAGTAGAGTATGAACACTTATAAATATGTATGTATTGTAGTGCCGTTTCGCAAACATTGTCCTACCCGTAAAATAATTAATAGTATTGTACGAAGTTCTCTGGTTAAATAATCTGTCTTAGCAGATGCTATCATTTATGGAACATTTAGGAGTGCTTGAACACTATTTGTAAGCGTCCGAACTTTTCGTCGCTTGACAAGCAAATTGATTGCTTAAGCGGTTAGCATCTGCCGGCCCCACTAACTTTACATTAACAGGGCCTCGATGTCGTTTAAATACGCTGTTTTCATTTATGATACTATTTAAACGGAGTAATCGAGACTACCAAGATCGATGGGAACATTTCTACCCTTTCTATATATGTATTTTATTTGTTACTTTCATTTCGTCAGTACAAAGTAAAGACAAACATTATGCTTAAGTTATACAATATATAAAAACTATTAAAAATATTTTTTCTTTCTTTCTTTGTTTTAGCCTGACGGCTTATAGTTAGAGTGAGTGCGAATGCGTGATAAGTGAGTGATCGGGCGACGACTTTCGCGCCGTGTTACTGCTATGCAACACAACTCAGCATAGCACCGTGTGTGAAGTTTAGTTGAATGAGAGAAAGAAATCATTGATTGATTCACCCGCACCCGCAGTGTCTGTAGAATGCATGTAGAAGATATGTAAGAAATTTAATATATTTTCACGGCGCGATTTTATGCCCGCAACGTGTGCGATTGTTTGCGGCTCGCGCTGCGGCCAGCGCATTTAAAAATCGCCGGCATCTTAGCCTTAAAAACATGCCGCCTGTACGAGTACCGCGTAGCCAACTAGGAGAAATGTGTACATTCTTGCACTTAATTTTGAACCTGTATTTGAATTTGTTAAAGTGTGCAATAAGAAATGACTGTGGCACTGTTGAAATTGTTTCGATATCATAAATATAAATAAGAACTCACATCCGTAACCAAGGGGGGTTAGGCAGGAATAACTAATTTCCATTCCATGGTTCAAGCATACCTCTCTCGCTTCTTTTTACATATATTAAATACTAGCAGTGCCCCGCGGTTTCATCCACCCTGCAACTTCGTCCGCGTTGAATCCTGTAAAAATGTGTTTTCTTCGCGCAAAATTAATAAAAACATTATTTTTACTTAGTTGCTACAATCATGTGCAATATCTACGGCGACGCATGATCTTATTCAAAATTTAATGGATTATTTAATTGATTCTGTTCAACCTAGGTTCCTTTGTGCAAATTAAATTAGTCTTAGTTTTTTCTTATAACATTTACCAGTGAGAGTTTTAAAAATTTGTTTTTATTCCCATACCTGCCCTGTTCCCAATTTATATGCGCTTTTAATTTCAATCGTCACTCCCTTCTTAATCATTTCACCTTTCACACAATCCATTCATCACTTCTTAGGCCTGCGCCTACCGACATGCTCAGGACTAAAACTCTACATGCTGTCCCATTGTTTCCTCCTCATAACATACAATGCTAACCTTGCGCTTCTTAATTTGTCTATCATAGGCGCTACTTTTACGCTTTCCCTAATATACTCGTTTCGTACCTTATCCTTTCGTGTTAACCCGTACATCACATTTTCCTTATAAGTTCCATAAATCCTCATATGCGTTTAGTTTATGGAAATTTTATTTTGACATTACAAACAGGCACTACTTTAATCTATCAGTATACCCAAGATGCTCGCTGAAAGCGCAGTACAGGGGCAGATTTTGAGAACTAAAGTCTTACTTCTTAGTCAGAACGATCCAAATACGTTAGTAGATTCCAGTAAAGAGCGTTTACTTTAAGTCGGGGATTTTTCATTATCATTTCATTTTCATTCATATCATTCATCGATTTATCATTATCTAAATAAATAAATGATGTTTAGGTATAACATTCTTCTCTTAGATAATTTCCAATGGTAAGTGAAGTCCCGTGAGAAGAATGTGCAGGGTCGATTGAACATACAAATAAAAAAGTAGGAATGATAATTACCTTCAGCGCACTCTCCTAATGCATGATGTAAAGGTTCATCATGCGTTAGGAGATAGATAGAGCCTTGGGTTATTACGTGTTAATCCTCAATAATCAGAATTAAAGATGCTTTGCTAGTCTGAGAGAGAGGTGAGAAAGTAATGTGAATCAGATAGGGTCTACGACACTCGTCTTAGAGGAAAAATTAACAAGTAATTTCATTTAAAAAATCAACATATCAGATTGACTATATGATTATTATAATTCATCAGATCATTATTTTACCTATGTCAATAGAGGAAATAATACGAATTTAATGACACCTAACTCTTCAAAATCGGTCCATCCGTTTAGGCTACAAGACGTCCTCTTGGGTCAGTCAGGTAAAAATACGTATTCTTCGCGTGGGTATTATCTGTGGAACTTCCCAGTGGACCTGGGCTATTCATGTAAGTGGTGCGTTTTACCGTGCAATTCTGCCACTGTTTATATGCTGGTAGCATTATGATTAATAAAATTATTATGTAACTTTTTGTGCCAACATAAAAGAAAAAAGTGGAAAAACATTGGTGCCAACTCAACGGGAACAAAATCGTTGTGTCAGATCTGGTCTAGTAAGCTATCGTTTATATATGACATTATATGATAGATTTTTATTAGCAAATAACTTTCATGTGCTCATAAAGATAACATAGTCAGCGTATAAAATACAAAATGGTCCAATAAAGAGACCCTTTTTGTAAATTTTCATGTAGGTAATTCATCTATATTGTTATATTATCGTTTATCAAATAGACACACAGAAAGACTCTTGATTTTTGAAGTAGAAGTGTCAAGTGTATTGTAGTAATTATAAATGAATATAAAATTACTTTATCAAAACAGTTCATAAGAAAATGTTATATTTTATTACCCGCTTTCACGAAACATACAATATTATTTTTGTCCCTATTTTGTATCTAAACTTATCATTAAGCAACTAACTATACAAAAGAAATAATGTAACATACTTAACATGCTTCTTGGTTTAATGTTTTATTCTATACTAGCTGTAAATACTGCGTTACCAAATATAGCTATATTACCATTACCAAGGAGGGTCGTCCGTTTCCGAAATACGTGCGTGTGCTATGAAAATCTCAATCTGTGTGTCTAGCTGATGCTTGCAAAATCTCCGAAACTGTCCCGTTTTGAACTTTATATAAACTTACAAGCTTCATCATTTTAAAGATCATAATATAAGTAATAACATATATAACTAAAATTTCAACCTATTCAACTGAACAGCTATTTTATAGCATTTTTATCGAACAGATGTTTGACATGATTCTTTAAATTGATATAACTTTTTTATTTATAAACCGATTGAGATACAACAAACACTAAATGTTAAGTGAACCTTACCACAGTACATTGGTGAAAACTCAAATCGGTCAAGCCGTTACTGAGATTAGCGGTAACAAACGCACAGAAAAACAGACATATAGATACATTGCCACTCTCGGAGAGGAGGCCTGTGTGGGGAACATTCTAGAAAAGGCTGATTTATTATTATTATAAGGTCAGTTGCATTATAGTTTATTATTTATATTTAAAAAAAGATAAGCTTTACTTATTACAAATTCAGTATATATTTTATGAAGTTTTAAGGACCAACATTTGTGTTGTGATCCGCTTAAAAAGTTCAAGCGACTTGTGAATGCGGGACAAATCGATAGAATATTGGTTGATTGATGACATGCCGCCGCTTTCTGACGGCACAGCGTAAATAAATTTATATGGCATAAATTGCTAAAAGTTTTAATGATTAAAATAAATAATAGAGTACGTACGTGTAAAACTAATCGGATGCGAACAGCTGCGTACCACGCACTCAAAAATATGTAAAGAAAAAACCATTTATATGGACAGAAGAGGGGATAAACAGATAATGGTTATTTCCATTTCCTATTCATCCCCTACACCGTCAAGCCCTGTTCCTCTTCCCATCCTTTTCTTATTAACAAAGAATGGGAAGGGGAAGAGGAATAGAATTAGGCCTCCTGCACTTCAGTCATCCCGCATAACGCAGAATACTCTACTTCACGCCAGTCTTGTGTGAGGTCGTGGTATTTCACCAGCCGAGCCGGCCAATTCGTGCAACGGATGTTGTTGTGGGCTCTACCACTGTTAAATTTCAATGTATGAAAGTAAGATCTGGGTTTGTCAAGGCAATCCTATCAGAATTAATACCAATGCGATCCTTAAAAATTTGGTTATATATTATAGAATAATGAATTTATGTGTAGTGTTCGTATGTATTCGGTAGATATTTTTAGGATGCAGCCGTCAAAGTCAAGGAGTTCGAAGAAAACGCAGATTTGTCACCATAGTATATTTTCTTAAACGTTTCACCACTCAAGCCTTCTTCCATCAACCGACCGATTGGTCTCAGCACGGCCAACGTGAACATGCCTCGGGCTAGTCATTACATTGTCTTAATGTTTAAATCATAGTAAATAAGACTTATTCAATAATGCAATAGGTGATTTATAACTTTACCAATACATTTTACAATTTCACTCAGGACAATTAATGAGTTTAAATAAATTTACTAAATATTATACAAATTGTTGGGTCGTAATTACATTTTCAATGTTACCATTTTATAAAATAATAATGATATGCAATACAACTATTATTTACTCTAAATATAAAGTTACTCAAAATCAAAATAATAGTGGTGTATGAATTAATAAAAATATCAATAAATTAGTAAGCTTACAATATGTAAGTGCATTATGTCATGTACACGAGTAGAGGGGGTAGCTGTCAAGCAGTCAGTATTGCGATGGAAAAGAGACGGGTTGGACGTGCGCCTGCGCTCGGAGCTGTGTGTAGTAATGTGTCAGTGAGCCGTGAATTAGTTCTTTGTTTCTTTGGATGTAAACACCAAAACAAACAAAATTGTAATATCCTAATATTACAAATAGTGACGAGAATAAAGGTTCGTAAAAAAAATAGAAAAATAAAAGGAAGAGGGTACAACAAAATCCTGTTAGTGTATTTCGAAAGTCATCTACCTGCTCTTTTCCCACTTGCGTGGGGGTGCGGTGTGACCGTGGTACATACGGTATACAAGTTTGTTTACGGTTTTTCCGGGCTGCCTGACGCCAGCCCTCCTCGGGAATAATTGGTGTATTACGATTTTTTTTCCTTTTTAAGCAACAGTTTCACAATCTTTGGTAATTTTCTTCAGTATATATACGGGGGTATTAGGTTATTTCTGTTACGAAAAAGTTACGGCCCCGTTTAGGGAGTTTTTTGGTTCTTAATTCGTAACTCCGCTCCTGATTTACCAATATTGATGATCAATAGTTTAGAAGATATCAAAAGATTAAAAATACGCGCAAATGAAAAATGCAATAACACGTAACAAAGACAACTTCACTTTATATGGTTTCAGTTTTGAATTTAAACTATCCATAGAGCATTGACGTAGGTCATTGTACAACAATATCCATTGGCCACACGTTTATATCGAGAATGATTTAAAGTTTAGAAAATACTTCATGACTTTTTGAACCATAAGGGTCGCATCACATAAACACGCTTATTTATAATTGATACGTAAATTAGAGTTACTTGTGAAGTAGTAAAATCACATTGAGTGTGCACGTGGATACCAGATACAGTGCACAAATATGTGTAACGTAGAAAAATGTTTCCGTCTTTTTTGACGGTTTTACTAGACTAATCTATTAAACGGATTAAAATTGAGACAGGGTGTAGTGTTGTAGTGATGGTGTTTTCAAAGGATCTTATTATCCGAGTTAAAAACTTAAGTGATTCTGTCTATCTAGTAATCTTAAATTAAACTTGAAAGCTAAGAGTTCGGAACGTGTTAAGTCAGGTTAAGAGGTGCGTGCAGTGCTTTTGAGAGTGTTTTGTCAGTTTTACTGTTAAATCAAAGTCTTCTTGGTAAGATTCTGTGCAAGTTCATCTCGCTATGAATATTGATACACTTTGATGGATATCACAATCAAATGAAATTGTGAAACAGGTTCAATCGTTTTTCGATTATCGCAAGGCAATGTTTAATAAATCGTGTCAAATTTAAAACGTTCAGTGATTACACATTAAGATAAAATTTAGATAATTTTCAGTTGGAGATTTCATAATTAGATTTTACATTCATTGGACAGTTTGAGGTGAAAAAGGATTCGAGATAGCGACCGTCGGTAAACCTTACTTGTGATACAGGTTATGAAATGTAGTGGAGAATCTTAGAAGAAAATAGCGGAAAGATGAAAGTATTAAAAACATTGTAATGTATCAAAATTTTTATAGCCCATCATTAACATCGTGTCATATTGGCCACAATCGACTGGAGGCCAAAAAAGGTATATTGTTGAACAACTTAAAGTCAGTTCTGCTAGAAAAAGGTAACATGCGACGGACAAGAGACGGGTTGCACGCCCAAAACGTCTCTTGTCTCTTGTCTGTTGTCTTGCCCACGCTCGAAGCTGTATGTAGTAATCAGCCAGTGAATTATACATAATTAGTTCCTTGTTCCTTTGGAATTAACAGCATAGGAGATTACATTACGGTAAAGCACTAGTTTAATCATTGTATAAAAAACTTGTTCTATTTAAAAGTCTGTCACAATTAAATTTAAAATCTCATATTTACATATTACATAACTATTTTATGTAATCCAGTGACTTGAATAAAAATATTATTCTTGAGCTATCGTAATAAAATACTGATTTAACGTGAAGCAAAGTGAGTAAAGGATATAACAGATAATACTGCCAAACCGATAAAATACTGGAAAACTCCTAAGAAATATTGATGCGAGTATCTGAATTGGAAGTCTGTAACTTAACTTTTATACTGTTATAAATGCGAATTTTACATTGTTTGTTTGTTACGCTTTGACACTTTGACGATGTGACAGAAAATCATTTAGGGAATCGATCTTTTATCCAAAAAAGCCACATATGGAACTGGTCTTCCAAAAAGTAGACCGCTGCAATAGTTATATTAAAGAAAGGTTTGGGTTTGTTCAATATTGAAATTCAGTGACATGCATGCGGTGCTTTCAAAAGTAAAAATAGGTCACTATGGGCTTTGAGTTATTACATAATGAAATATGTACTTCGATGCTATAATTTACTCATTCACTAATCATCATCAAAATTTTTTGACCATCTTATTGATCATATCTATTGATGATCTCTATTGATCATCAAAATCTCTAGACAACTTCTTGAAATTCTAGAAGATTAACATTGATTACATTAGCTAGAATTTTTTTATTGCTTTGGATTTATTTTCGCACCTAGTGTAAATCCATGATCTCTGCCTACCCCTCTAATCGTATTGATATTTTAGTTGGATAATTATAATAGAACTACGGCGACTTACAGCGATATATTTTGATTAAACTATTAACGTATCGTGTTTTCCGCTCGTCGTTGACTTACTTCCATTTTGCTTATGCAAAAAGCAGAAGTCACATTTCATTATTGCATGCCATCAGTGCTACCGTAGACTGGCTAGGGTAATGCGTCTGTACTTAAAAGACAAATAGCGTTGGACACAAAGAATTTTGCGAATCATCTCTAGTTAGACGTACATGATACAGTAATGAAGTCATCAACCTAATGAAAATATGCTCGTGGGTAGGCCATGGATCTCTCTGCTTTGTAAAACGTGTGCAAAGGCAAAATCGTAGTTCTTTTTTTAATCTCATTATTAAAATCTCATTTATATTTGTTTTTAGACATTGGATGCAGTTACGAGTCTCGTTAAACTTAAAATCAAATAAAAATTACATAAGCAAATGGATATTGTATATAGTGTACATATTCAATAAATACAATACAATACATAAGTGTTGTACTCAATATGCTAATTAGTTGATTAGCTTATATGGATTTGATAATAAGTTCGACTCACAAATTAAGTTTGAAATCATGTATGTTCACATTAACACTGCCATTGATTGGCAACAGGCTTAGGCGTAATTCATTCACAGTTATCATTCAAACTGTCTGACTTTATATGACTATAAAACGTAACTAGAGTAACGAAACAAATGTTGCAAAAGTGAGCGGCAGCGTGCCAGGCCAGCGAGAGAGGTGTGCCAGGATCGCAAGAAATGATAATCTATAATCTCTGCCTCTGGGTTACGGGTGTGAGCGAATATTTATCTTTTAACTTAAGATCAGGTGGGACTGTGGTTAAGCAATAATTTATTCATTATAAAATCTTTACATCAAACCTTACGAGATATATCAAAATAATGTACTTCGGAATTGTATATCTTAAAAAAATCTACCAAAATGTCAGCGATGGCATATCTCTATCTTTTACGGTTATCTCAAAATAACCACTTTACTCTTTAGAACAATCAATTAAAAATAATACGCTATTTTTAAGTATTCAATATTAATCCTTATCCAAATATGTTTTTAAGCTAGACATTAGATTGTAGCTGATTTTTACACTATAACGTTCTGACAGATAGTTTAGAAGATATCAAAACCTTAAAAAGTAGTGGGCCGGGCGCAGGGATGTGTGTATACGGATACAGTATTAATCCTTATCAACATAAATACGTTAGTTCATTTAAGCGTTTTATGCACATTATGGAAATCCTTTTACACCATATAATTTAAATCATTATCTTATGAGTTGTCGCAAAATATAACCTATACGCGAGAAAATAAAATCAAACGCTGGTCTCACACCGTAAAATCTGAAATATATGTAGTTCAATAAAATTCTGTAATTGAGTTTGATGTGTTTTGAATTTTTATCATCTAACAGACAAATCTCATCTAAATAATTGAACGCGGCATCAAGATTTTAATATTTCAATACGTGACTAATAGTTGTTTTATATTGAAAAGAAAGTCAGATCTTCATTTTGATGTCTCCACAGAATTTATTATGAGTATCCGTTGGTTTTTAATTAAAATACCGGATTCATTCTTAATTTCCCCCGTGTATAGTGCTTAAATTATATTACTCGGTGTTGTCTAACGAATAAAAACACATATTCTATAGGTGAAATCAATTACTTTTTATTTTATCCACACGTGGTTATATTGAAACCTCTCCTAATCGGACAGTGGCCTACGCGTCTTTACCTCGTACATAAGTCTTGAGACAAAGTAAAACTAAAATATTTTTGGAGCATTAAATATTAATTTATTCTTAGTAAATCTTTGTAACGGGACCCGTTTCGATTCCTTGATTTTAAAAGTATCCATGTTGGGTTGGAACTTTCAGCATACCCTTAGATCCAGTTCAGGTCATAAAGAATAATAAAAAGTATAAAGTCAGGGCTCGATGACGGCCAATCTCCGTTCCGAATGAAACCTGGAAATTTGTCTCTTGTCAACGTTGTACCTGAGTCTTGTCATATTTTCCAGCGAATTTTGTCATTTAATGATTTATTTGAATAAATTTTAAGTTGTTTAAGTAGTTGGTTACACAATACCGACCGTATGATGCTCTTGTATGGAAAGGAGAGTTGAGTTTGATAGACATGTAAACTTAACGCCGTAGCTTTGAAAGATATCGTAGCCGGGACTGTAATGAATAATTAGAAATAGCCTTGTAAGAGAAGTGTGATTTTAAAAAGGACGTTGTGTGACTAATATTAAGAAAAATATGCTTCGGATCGTGTATGAAAACAAGAAGCGGCAAATTTCGTAGCAAAAGTGATTGGCATTGTTGATAGAGGATATCCTAAACGAACTTATATTGACCAGATTAATGACATATTGAAGAAAAGAGATAGAAGGAGATTAAGAGTATCTATAACATGCGATAATGTGTGCGTAGATGTATGGATGTAGATAATTTGCTAAGCCTTCATTAAAAATAGGTACATGCGAATGGGACAAAGAAGAATGACGCACTGAAAATAATTTACACTTTATGGAAATTACGTTAGTGAGCAGCACCTCGTGGTTCGAATTTAATTACAAGTTTTAGCTGGAAGCGTTTTACGTATCTGCAGGCAATTTACTGTAGTTACCAGAGAGTATGTCTAACGCCACTGGTTATGAATGACACATTTTATAGTGTTAACATTATTAAATTTTAAAATACCTCAGAATTAAATACAATCTTTAGAGTATAAAGCCACTGACTGATTTAATAAGGTGGATTTTAGTATGAAATTGACGTTTTTGATGTGAGATATCTCTATTGGCGTGCTTTGGCAGTAAAATCGTCCAGTATGCCGTGACAGCAAATGGGGTGACGCTAGAATGGCGTTTAACCCCCTTCTACTTCACCTACTCCCTTGTGTATGTGAGTGCTCATATTAATTTCTATTTATAAATAAATAAACATATACTGTATTACTTATTAAAGTAAATATAATATGTTAAATATAGTGAATTTAATTACGTAACTCTATTCTGTTTATTACTCCATATTTCATATTTATTATATCCATTTTATATATGTAATAAATTTGTGCATTTTTTTTATTTACCGAAATTACAAAACTTTCTCTATTTTAAAAGTACAAAATGATGAAGATATCGCTCGCTACCCATTTAGTATAAAGTAAACATTTAATAAAATGCACAATAAAGAACCAAAAGTTTGGTCAAGTAGAAATATGGGGACAATATGATACACCGTGAGCTAAGCAAACCCGAAACTTTAAATTGAACCCAGAATTTTCTGTCGTTTCAAGGATAAAGTTGCCTTGGAGTTGACTCATTTAGTCAAGGCTAAAGCCGAAGAAGTAATAATTTTAGTGCAACAACGATAAAATAAAAACCTAGAAACAAGTCTATTTCAACAGCAATATATTACGTCAAGAAGCTTTTAAGCAACAAAACAAATGTAACGAAAACTCTTTGGTTAAATCACGAAATACTTAGAGAGTGTTTGTTTCAGATTACGGTACTATGCTCGGGTAATTTCCGGGCTGTTTCTTAAATGGCACAATTGTCTTGACAAAAGGAAATAACATTTAAATTTGAATATTTCGTAAGAAGTCACATATAAAAATCACGACTAAAGGTTTATTACAAATTATCCCTTTAGATTATACGACTGCTATAAATCATTAGGTCTTAATGTCAGTAGCACGGGAGCCCAAGCAGAGATGATGAGATATGCACTTGCCATGGTTTACCCTTACAAGAGCGACTGCATTTACTTCAAGATTTTTTACTACTACATTATTAAAAAGATTTACTGAAATATCTTTCTTAACGGGGAAAAAACGGTTTTTGAAACTGTAATACGATATACTCCAAGACAAAAATCACTCGCAGATTTTTTGGCTTTCTTATACTGTAATGTTGAATGATTGCTCTATTGTTTCTTTGTGTAAAACATCGCAAAAACATGACTGTTCCTTGCATAACCTGAGCTGGTTTTTCCTATATCTTTGTTTTGGTTTGCTGCTAATTTTATGTCGTAGTTCAGACGTTTTATATACATATATGATACATTCCTGTTTAAAAATCTCAGTACGGTAGACGAATGAGGTACAAATAAACCACAATTAATTTAGACCGAAGCTCGACAAACCTAAGTGGAACGAGACTTGTAACGGATGCGGGTGTATCTACAAGAACTTGCGACCGAAATTAAAAATAATCATAGGGAATAAGTGGCGTTTCTGTTATGCAGTATAAAGTTGAAAGTGTAAAGTGTTAGAAGCCTGAACAGGAAAAAGCCCGTCTGCCTCTGCAAAAATATTGCAGGCATTTGTCCGTCGATACCAAAAATCATAGAACAGCAAACATAAATTTTGACTTTTAGAGAGTATGAAATCTCGATAAGTTGTACAAAAAATATATATGGTTGAACAAGTCTGCTTTTCAGTCTGTCAGCGAGTCCAGGATGACCGTTGATCAAAATGTTAAAAAAAATGGTAGTTTACATTTTTATTTATAAATCGACACAAATATTTTCGGATATGATTTTTTATCAATTTTAAATATCATATCAAAATAACAAGCAAAACCTATGAAAGTGAACCCTATTACTTTTTATTTTATTTTTATAAGTATATTCTCTCACTAGACCTTACATGTCCCCATCATATTTTCCTTATATTGGCCCTGACAGCGTCAACATGTGGAGTCCAGGGTTTATCTAAATTCCGAATGGAACATTTAAAGTAAGCCTCGTAGGCTTTACAAAGCTACCACATATACAACAAAATGCATCAGCATCATTGATTTAAAGAGAAGTCATTTTAACCACTTTGACTCTTCTAAAAAACAGTTAATTTTTGTTTATTACTTAAGTGACAGCTGTAGACGCTGTGTGACCGTTAAGCCTTTATTTTCTTTATTTTCTCGCGGTATTCTTAATAACATCACAACTATTGTATACTTTTTTAATAGGATAACTCCAGAAAAAATATTTATTATTATAACTACCACGAAAGCAAACTTTTAAGGAATTTAGGTATTTTTCCATTATTTTAAAGCATGTCGAATAGAAAAATCATAAAATAAATTTAAGGACAAAAACATTTTTTTGAAGAGTTGTTATAAATGCTAAAGAAAATTCAATGATTTTGCGCTTAGCCTAAACTGAGATAGCCACATTTCTTATATTCATCTTCCCAAACAACTTCTCTCCCCTTCTTCTTCTTCTAGTGCCTCTTCAGTGCTGAAGGCTGGCTGCTAATTTCGCAAATGTGTCCCTATTCTGTGCGAGGCGAAACAATTGTTCGGATGACTTAATCCCTGTTAAATCTCGTATGTTTCGTAGCCACGACTTTTTCCTACAACCAGCCCACTTTCCTTCTATTTTGCCCATCATTATTAGCTGCAGCAGCTTGTACCTATATTGCCGAAGCACGTGGCCGAGGTATTCTACTTTACGCTTCTGGACGGAGTGCATGAATTTCCGGGTCATACCCACGCGCTAGAGTTCTTCCTATCTGCGTCCAACTAATACGGAGCATACGACGATAGTACCACATTTCGAATGCTTCGAGGCGTCTCTTGGTATCCTCTTTACTAGTCCATGCTTCGCTATCGTAGGTGGCGATACACCAGACGTAACGTAACGTAAAATCCTGATTCGGAGCTTTATGTTAATTTGACGGCAACATAAAACTTTTTTTATATTGTACGGTTTTGGCTTACTGATCAGTTTCTCATTCTTCCTTAACCAATATATTTGCATTGTCGTACACGCTCAAGTTTTTAGTTCTGGTTAGATTTCTGTTTACTATCATAAGATTAGTTTTGTATATCTTTATACACCAGCTTTCTCGCTGCATTCATTCATCCAGTTCACGATTATCTGGAGATCACTTTCCGAAGCTTGGATAAGAACTGTGTCATCTACGTAACGGAAGTTGTTGACAATTCTCCCATTAACTTTTATTTCAGCTTCAAGGTTTTCGAGAACTTTGGCCATTATAGCCTCTGGATAAATATTGAAAAGCAGTGGCGAAAGATTGCATCCCTGGCGTACGCCACGTAAGATCATTATGTCTTCAGTTTGCTCCCCTAACCAATGATAAAGATTTAGCAAGGTTTCAACAATGCCGGTCGTCCACCGACTATGACGAGGTATGTTATAGTATCAAATTTAATGTTCCGGCGAAAACCTTGCACATTTAACACTACGATGAGCACTTCCGAAACTCGAAAATTAATAAGTAACTTTTGGAATGTTGACTAGTTACTGAATTTACTGTTCGCACACATACATTCAAAACCGACTGCCATTGTGCTGTCTGTCTATACTACTGCTTGATACAAGATGTTTCTCGAACGAAACTACCATTGAATAAAGAAAGCAACATTAATTATTGAACTGAAATAGTTTGTAGATAGTTTATATTAGGTATGTAAGTATACAAAAACATGTTCATTTTCTTGAGGATTTCTATTTCGAATAATCCAATACAAAATTACCGGGTTTCTTTGTGTTTTGTATTTATTACTTTTTTTAGCATTTTTCGACCACGTCACCAATTAACATCAGGTGGGATTGTGGTGAAGTTTATTCATTGGAAAAAATAGTTCAATTATTTCATTGTTATTTTAAGTTGCCATGACAATCACGGCGTTATTGATAAATTATATCATTTACAATGTAGCGATAAGGTCGGATAGGTCTCAAAAACACTCACTCACGCACGAGTAATAGTTTTACTCGTGCTCTCACTTTCGCTGGCCAATGTAGAACTAATATTGCCAGTGTATACTGCTCTGGCTCACCTGGCCAGTACTGTATCAAAGAAGTTGTATTTCGTACATGTACTAAGTACTTATACTGAGTTAGTCATCGGCTAACTTTCTGCGCGCGGTTTATATAATATGGTTACTGTATAACCTCGCTGCTATTTTACAGGATTTAACCATTTTGGGTTGCAAGATTAAGTTATTCTAATATCTCTCATAGGTTTAAGGGTAATATTATCATTACACAATATACAGTATATAAGACTACTTATAACAATAACTCAAGGCTCGGGCCTCAAGAAGTGTTATCATGATAGTTGACAGGAGTGAGTGACAAACTGAGTCCCTTTCCTTTGGCTTAGAGAGACTTTTGCTGTCTGACGTCAGCTACGTAACTTCATGTGCTGTTTTCATGGATTTCCAGTAAACCGGAAATGTGACAAGAATTCGCACTATCAAGTTGCTTATGTGAGGTATATGGAAGAGGAAAGAGTTACCTCCTTAAGAGAGTACTTGTATTGCAACTGTTATGTACGGAGTATACAGTTGATAAGATGGTTAAAATATGGTCTCCAGCTACGACATTTAATTTCCACTCCAGCCGTATGTAGAGTATGGAGTAATGTAAGCCAACAACAATTGGTTTATAAAAATGTTGATGGAAACGTTTCCATACCTGTTATAAAAGATTAAACGACAAGATGTAATTATGAGTATTAACGTACAGTCCCACAAACGAATCAATGACTCGACAAAAATACTGTGAATAGCGTAATCAACTTAGCAGCAAATGCAAGATGCCGAGACGGCAAATTGGTCAATTGCGAGTCGTTGAGGGCATTTGAAGCTTCGTTAATGAAGTTGTACAATTTATATTTTAAACGATTTTTCTATCAAAAGAACCTGCATATACTGAGATCTCTATAATAACTTGCCATGTTAAATAGATATTACGATTCACAGTCAAAATATCATTTAAATAGCACTTAAGTCATAACGCCATTCGCCGCTTTATTAATATTCAGTTGTAACCAAAGCTACGTAGCGCAGACATTTCCACGAACGAACCGGATTGACCGGATTAGCACGATCTCACAGAATACAGGGTAGAGAGTTTAATTCTGATTTCCCTTCCATCCTTAACTCTTTGTCTTTGTTCTTTCAGTTAAAATAAGTATGGATTTCATGATTTTCCTTTTTCATTTAATTTACCATGTCTCAAACATGTTAGGGAGTTAGGGGAGTTAGGGAGACTTAATCTTTATCATTGAGACTATCGATTAATGCCGTAAAAGTACAAGGTCTTATTTTGTCGGATTTCAGCCAGTTCTGTATTCGGTATAACTAATATGCTCGAATCTGGTTAACATACTAGACCTGAGTATACTGAGTTATATATATACAAATAGGTTGCGTTGACCTTTAACTCCATCTTGAATAGTTTGGGCGTCGGGCGTTAGGGTAAGGAGAATGCCACGTAGCGAAATACAATGGGACATTACAAAATATAATCTTGGATCGATAGTTCACTAAGTAGACCGGCTTCATGTAACGACACTCCACCAAACACGTAGCTTGTATCCACGATGAAACCCGATTGCCGTCACTCTTCGTAATGTAATGACTGCTACCAGGTTCCCCGTTACGCTAGAGATTGGGGTTGTGTCAGAGTGTGAGTGTGTGTGATATATATTTTTCGTGGTAAGCAGTTTTTATTTTTCTTGAAAAAATAGTATTTACCGTAATTTTCTTCAAGTGAGGTAAACTATTCCAGCTATTAAATTTAAACTACTTAAAACATAGTGGATAAGTATGTTACTAAACACCAAGCTCAAACCAAACCAATTTAGAGTATTAATTATTGTTAGATTTGTTTACCGAAAACTTGTTATAATCCTTCGAATTGATCACTTATTAAAAATATGTTAAGACTATCGGTATCCGATGAGCACCAATGTGTAAGAAGGGAGGTTCAGAGCTCACGTCCGTCCGCCAAATCCGTTACCACTTGTGAATCTCATTTGGGTGAATATTTTTCACGTTTCTTTAGTCATGTAGAATAAAAATTGTTTCGAAAATTTATTTTTAAAAGCAGATACATTTACCTTCATTTTCAAACTACTATAAACTCCTAGGAATGATTTGACATGAAATATAGGGCTATTTGTAATGAAAAAAATATATAGGCTCAGTTCTTCATTTGATACCAAATGGTTCCTTATGGCTCGAAATAATTTTTAAATGTAACTGAATCTACGAAAACCCCTTTTTAAATTGGTGGGCACCTAGTTAAATTATATTATAAACATATAAATATAAACCCTAAAGCCATAAAAGTCAAAGTTTTATAGAGGGTTGTTTTTTGAGTGGAGGGTTTAAAGACGATTACACTCAAGCCAAATGTTATAAATTATTATATTATAAAAACTGCTAGCATTATATATTAAAATAATTGGTTAGTTTTGTGTATATTATTTTATTTAGTACGTCAGTAATAAAATTGGGGCTATCACGTCTGCGTTTTATGTTGCAGTTAGGGGCGCAGAGCGTGTGAAATACGGGCCACTTGGAATAAGTAAGTGTGTAATGATGGAAGTAGGATGGAATTCTATCTGAATAGAACCTCTTTGCTTTATTACAATAGGAATAAAGGTTTGTCGTTGCTTCAAACGTTTTTTTTCCTTTTTTTATTTCCTAGTTTCATTGATAGCGTTTAAAAACCTTCTATTATCAATTTTTGACACCTACCCTTAACGTACATGCCATTTCAAATCTTTACCTAGAGCGTATAGCTCTATTATAGAGAAAGTCTACATCATTTTTGGAAGTAATTACTTTCCTTTATAGAAAGTTTTATATTCTAGCTGTAATATATTCGAAGAGATTTTTTACGAAAATTCCAAGCCAGCACCAAGGAGTATACCTTATTTCATTGTAAAATATGAATGTTGTAAACAAAGAAACATCATTCACACATACATGGCGACCGTTACACTTTTTATACTTTTATCGGAAATATTGTGACGTCGCATTACAAACGCATCGCGAAATGTCTGTCCGTAACTCGCGCGCGGCGTGACCTCGCACTACAAACGCACCGTGAAAAGTGTGTCCGTAAATCGCATGCGGCGTGACGTCGCACTGCAAACGCATCGTGAAGAGTCTGTCCGTAACTCGAGCGCGGCGTGACCTCGCACTACAAACGCCTCGTGAAACGTCTGTCCGTGAATCGCATGCGGCGTGACGTCGCACTGCAAACGCTTCGCGAAGAGTCTGTCCGTAACTCGCGCGCGGTTGTGCTTATGAGTATGAAGAAGGCAGTTATTGTTACTGTTTATAAATGCAAAGTGAGTATTTTTTTGCATTTGATTTAATTTACGATTCACATTATAAACAATAATATAGTAAAGCAATAATATTAAAAGTAACATTCAATATTCACAACCATACTAAAACCAAATTAGACTTAAATATTTTAAAATTAATTCACTTTCAATCAAAATTATTTAAGTTAAAACATAGTGTACAGTGAAATTGCATTAGGTGAGTACTGTGTACATGCCAGCTTTAATTAACCGACGTATACGAATTTCTTGGCTACGCGGCGGCAACGTAGCCACCGCCGTAATCTGTTACGCATTATGGTATCTGATAGATGGCATTAAGTCCGATAGGATCGCGTCGCATTTGCCGCTTGCTCACCTGGGACAACGGGTTACAGACACCAATTATTCTTAAATCAAATTTAGGACCTACAATATAATGTCTTGTTACTTTAACCACTAGGTTATATAGCTGTCGTTGCTGTTACACGGTATATATAAAAAATGATAATAAATATTTCTCAAAAGTTTATGTCATAAATTGCGCTGATTTTCACAACCGTGTAATTGAATCGAGCGTAATTTCTAGGAAATATTTTACGTATACATTTTACATTTCTCTGGGAGAGATGAGAGAGCGAAATATTTGTGAATAGGGTTGTCAGTAGCTTGACTTAAACTTTATTCGTTACCTCCTATTGAAGTCTGCGCACATTAGGGTTGTATGTCGAAATATGCTTTTATACGTTTTAATATATGTTTTCACGTATTCAAAAAATATCTGGAATTAGAATTAAGCATTCTTCGAATCAATTAAAAAATAATGAGTAGAAGCTGATTTAGTTTTGCCATTATCTACTGTACATGCAGCAGTGACGTCTTTTAGGTAGTTGATACTTCATAAGCTAGAGATTAAGGTAACTTAGGGAGTGCCATTACTAATAATATTTGGAATATAATTTACGACGTTGGGGCTCGGAGCCGGGTACAGTAATGTGAGGACAGAACTTCTTGGCTACAAGAATACGAAATCGAGCGCTCATCAGTAACAGCCAAGACAGCTACCGTTACAACTGCTGCTTATATTGTAAATCACGAGCAGAAGAAAGTGCTTCTTTTTGATTAATTTACTACAAAGTAATTCTTTAAATTTAAATAAAAATCAATAGACGAATGTATTTCCGTGCGTAACTTTAGAACGGCTGCGCCTATTTGACTTATTCTTTGGTTCTTGTGTTTATAATTATCAGGCCGAAAAATTATTAAGAAAGGATGTATGCGATGCGTCAGCTAGCTTTAAAATAAAATTGCCTATCATATCTCTTAACTCTTTGACGTAGGACATGACACAGTATACAGCATAAGAGAGGTGTGCCAGGATCGCGACAAATGGAAATGTATAATCTCTGTCTACCCGTAGGTTACGGCCGTGATTGCATATTTATTTTTATATTTAAGACACGATCATCTGAATTTGAAATAAGAAAATAAAGGGAGAATTCTAAGAACAAAAAAGGAACTGTAATAACACATAATTATTATATGTATATAATTTTTATAAAGCCTGCATGCTGTAGCATGCAGGCTTTATAAAAATGCCTCAATTGTATTTCCAACGAGCTTCGAGCAGCTGTGCGTTCGATATTTAAGCTTTAAGTATGAAAAAATGCTTATCGCAATCCGAATACAAAGTTTTGTTTAAACTGCACATATAATTCTGATTCTGAGTGTCATTTATATACTTAAAATATATAAATGAACACACTCAGAATAACAAAGGATACTAGTTATAATTGGTTTGGATGAGTCGCCGCTTTTGAGTGTAGTCAATCACCACTAGGTTCACTACATTGTGCCTAAATAGATAAACTAGTGCGGTGTAAAGGTTCCTGATACGGATCTCTGGATATCTAAGGGCCATAGCACACGACGTTTTTTGTGCACGCAGACGCAAGACCGTTGAAACGTTGTGACTCTGTATCGCCACAAACGCGCAGAAAACGAACAGTGGGCGCGCTCATCAAGAAAGCTCACCGTCAGCGCGCACATAAAACGTCGTGTAAATAATAAATGTTTTTGTTCCGATGTTGATGTAGAAACGAGATGTCCACAAGGAAGGGAAGCTAAATATTTGTGCGCTACAAATGCTTGTTTTCTAGTTAATTCTCCTTGTTTAATGATGTCCGAGCGCTGCAGACTTCAAGCTCATAATTTCATTCAAAATAGACATGAGTTAAGTTTACACATTCCAAATGTTAAACGATATAAAGACAAATTTGCCACGTTATTCAAATGTTTTGAACATTTCGCGGGCGTAATGATTTAAAGTTGTCACAGCAATCTTGAAATATGAAACGAATTTTGTAACACGTATGAAAAACCAATTTACTTTTAAACTGCTACCGAACGTTGTGTGCGGATGAAACGAAAATGTTTGGAAGAATATCGGGTTTTGGTACATGTCTAGTTTTAATTTTATATAATTTTTAGAACAAAGTTGTTTATTTTAATCTGTGTACGTTTCGTTAGCCGAAACAGATCGAATAGGGGTAAATATTTTAAATTCGATCTAGGTAAAATACTTTGTGTTGTTTTACAAAAAAAAATAAGGTTCAACTGCTAGTCCATGGCAGATGGTACCTTTCTCAAATATTATATTACATAGAATACGATTTCAACATTGCGCTATTTCGCATTCCTATACAGTAGAATCTTACGCTTCGTATGGATTGTATTCTTACATTGTTAAACACACGTTCAATATTCGTCGTGTTGCTGCTACTCCTGATACCTGAAAGTCTCTTGGAATGAACTTTGTCGGACTGAGTATTATCTACATTTTTAAAATATTATGAACAGAACGTTCTTTATCACATGTTATCATTTATTTGCGTGGAGGCGAGGCTTTCTTGTACTTTTCGCATACTCTCATAATTTTCAATTGTTTATAATTTTAACGGTTAAATAAAAATAAAGGAAAATATAAATTTATAAAATTGTTATGTTTTTTTATTAAATATAAATAAGAGATAATTTAAAGCAAGCACGGGATATTTAAGCAGTAAAGTACAAGGATATAATAAAAGAACTCCGATCTAACCGGGTTCCTCTAACAATATGCTTTTATCTTTTATCTCAAATATAAGATGATTGAAAGATGTATTTCCGACAGTCTCGATCTGTGACAGCCTTATCGAAAGAGACCTAAATTTGACAAGACTTATCGTGAGCAAGAGACCTACAAATATAATAAAAATTCTAATATAAATCTTTAATGTACAAATAAACAACATTTTAAACAATAACAAAACCGACTTCAAAACATATATATTCAATGACAACAAGTGCACTAAAATGTAATAATAAAAAATAATTTCACACAAATAAACATAAGAATAAATTCTTAAATCATGTAACTGTAACTTGGGTACTGTCGACGCGAGTTCCCGGTGTGAGGGTAGGTGGTGAACAATCGAGTGCGATTTTCAGATAGTCTATCTATATAATATAAAAGGCTATGTGTGTATGTTCCTATAGACTTCGAAACTGCTGGACGGATTTTAATGAAATTTACAGGGAATGTTCAGAAGAACATTCCCTGTAAATTTCATATTTCATGGTTTAGTGGGTGTTCCTGTGAAGTTTGGTAGCGATCGGATCAACATTTAGTGGTACCACCGGACGAAGCCAATGCGGGTCACTAGTATAGTATAAAGTTCACTTGTAAAATAGTTTTCTTAAGGCATCCTCGTATATTTGTATTTCCTGACGCCGACTTCAAAAACAAAAATGATTTAAGAATTGAATCTTATGTTTAATTGCGTAAAATTATTTTTTACATTTTAGTGCATTTGTTATTATTGAATATATATTTCTTGAAGTCGGTTTTGTCCTTGTTTAAAATTTTGTTTATTTCTCAATTTTTAGTGAATTTAAAGTTTTTTAACTGATATTGTTTGTCAGGATATTGGTAGACTTACTAAACGCGCTGTTCATATGAGATAGCGTCGTTACAAAGAGGCAAACGAAGGTAGGGCGGAATCCACTTCCACTCCTTTTCAAAACAGACTAGTGAAGAACGCAAAAATAGGCTTTCTAAAATGCGGGCTTACATAAAAAACTTAGCTTGATACATGATCGTAAATCTAACGATACGGAGGAGGAACGTGCCCACCGTCTTGGCTTTATACAGTCGTTTTAACACAAAACGAGAACACCGTCAATGTAGTCCAAGTCAATTAAATACGCTTTATTAAGAATATTTTAAAAACAACTGCTCAGATCTTGTTCAAATTATTATGGAAATACATGATAACAACCAACTTTCAAACAAAGAAAAATAATGAACAAAAGTGTAAAGGTAAGTAACACATAGCTAACCCGGCCTTCTACTAATATTGAAATTACTTGCGCGTAGTTTTTACTTACTCTGTAATTTAAACTTTTGATATCTTCTAAACTATCTGTAATAACGTTACAGTATAAAAGCAATTATAATCTACATTTAATACTATAGCTTAAAAATATATTTATTTGGATGAAGACTAATACTGAATAAGAAAAAATAGCGTCATATATAGCGCATTACTTTTAATTGATTGTTCTAAAGAAAAAAGTTGTTATTGGGAGATAACCGTAGAAGATGGAGATATGCCATCGCTGACTTCTATTTAGCATTTTAAACGTCTACAATTCTTTCATACTTCATTTTTATGTACGTCTTAAATTTTGGCCTACGTAAGACAAGAAAGTAAAACTCAACTTTGTTATTTACGCATTATTAAGAATGATAATAACTCAAAAACTACCGGTCGGAACTTGACTAAAAAAAGAGACCATATGGCGAGCACTAGCTGTTGAACAAAAAAAGAATCATCGAAATCGGATCATAAATCTCGACTGAATCATGTTACATACATAAAAAAATACCAATCGAATTGATAGACCTTCTTGAAGCCAGTTAATTAAATAATGATACTAGATATTTGAGATTTAGTTTTAAATTAAATAACATCTTATCATATATATAATTTAAATTTAAAAGATCTGATTCACCAAAAATAAGTTTTATTTATTTAGAATGGAGTTTTCTTGGACCTTAAACATTTTGACCGTTAAGCAACTATTCAGATTGACCTTTAAACTTTCAAATGGATAAATAAAATTCGGAGTTTCAAAGAGTAGGGATTTATTTAATGATTAATAGATACTAAAGAAAAACGCTTGGGGTTAAATTAAAGTTGTGTTCTCGAAAGCGTTATATAAATTTAGATTGACATGAATAGACTTGCTCAAGTTAGGCCAAATTTAAAGGGGTCTAATCATAATTGATTCTCAAAATCTATATAAGTTAATAAAATTGACGTCTGTTTGTAATTTCAAAATAATATTTCCATACTGAATACACTAGGTGTATATATACTATATGGTATATAACAAAAATACAATTTGAAAATTGTTGTCTGGTTGTTCCGGGTTATCTCCGAAATGGCTGGACCGGTTTTTGATGGGACTTTTTTTGGAATATAGGTGATATCGTTAGGTAAAACTAAGGCTAATTTAATTTTAACAAAAGAATCAAGTTCAAATTCCGCGCAAAAACTCTCGAAATTGTGAAATTCTTTGATCTTCTCAATTATATCGTTCTACCTTCTACGCTTTGTATGTGGTCGAGTGTGTGTTGTATCCTGAGCGAAAGCCAGCCTGGCTTATTGTCTGCCATCCTCAATATCTTTTCCAATTAATTGTAATAGTATTCGGCATATAGTCTTCGATATCATTCGGTGTCTTTTTTGTACAATAATACAACCTTTGATGTACCCAATTGTACTGGGACAATTTCCTCTGCGAATACCAAAAGCACGAAAAGGGCCACAATACAAAAATTACAAAGTCAAACTGAATCTAAGAAGAAAATCGCCTTTAACGGAGAAAGAGGAGATTTGGTTGGTTTACCTTAAACCACCCACCCCCATTAATACACTCTTAATGAACCAACAGTATTCTCAATTAAGATCATGTTCCAACATCTATATAAATATTATTGTTTGTTATACCAGCTGGCAAAAGACTTCCAACTTAACGTTTGTGGTTTAATAGAAATTTCTGAGGTCGTCAACAGTTTTTGTAATTGTTAATTCCCTAGAACGTTATTACGCTTCAATGCGTTGTCTGGGACATTATGGTCTCAGTTACTACTAATCGTATTACCAGCTTGTAAATCAGCAAAAAACGCTTTACATTTATAACTTAAAATAATAATTAGGAATAAGTATTTTA
>JWHW01048730.1:267965-297877 GCA_000931545.1 Papilio glaucus | reverse complement strand
AATGTTGACGTTACTGTCAGAGATATATTGTTGACGGTGGTCACATTCAAGAACGAGACACCGGAGTGAACACTAAGGTTTGTGAATATATGTTACTATTGTGTGAATTGTTGGTGATTTCGTAATAAATGAATATTGTTAATGCGTTATAGTACATATTGTTTCAATTCAATGAGTCCCTTATAAGATACTATTACATCTCAGAAGTGGGACGCGCGAAACAGTTTGTTTTGTGTTAACTACCCCACGAGCTGGACGTACGTTTGATGTACATCATTTTGTGTTAAAATATGTAAAATTAAGACATTAACAAGTAGAATTATATGAAATATGTACAAAAACGATCTACGATAACCGCGTATCCCTCGATTCGCCCGATTATAACGGATGGAGGTGCATTTAGTTCCAATTGCTGAAATGCAATATTTTTATTTTATTTCTTTCTTTCTCGATTATTTAGTGAAATATTACTTTAGATAATACAGCAAATGTAATTATTTTAAATGCAAAGATATCTTCAAAACTGGTTGCAGATTTTTTCGATGCATACAGATTAAATATTGATTAAAATTTCGACATTTTGTCTAACATGATGTGTCTAACAATGATAAAATAAGCAAGTTTAGTAAAATATTAGTTTAAAAGCGTTTTACAAAAAAAAAGATTTATTTAAAATATAAAGATGTCCCCAAAATTAATTACAGTTGTTGTGATGCTAAAAGATTAAAAAATACCATAGGTGCTTATCGTTATTTTGAAATATTGAATAGAAATTGTAACATTGTCAGATTTGAGTTTAGTAATGATAAAATAAGCTTGCAATACGTTTAATTATAGCCTTTGATGACTAAATTCATAATAATACATTAGTGTGATCAGACCAGCGAAGTAGTGAGAGGCGCAGTCGCAGTGGTCTTTTGCGAATGCAACGGTCTCGAGAGCGCAGAGCAGTGCGTGACCACCCTCGGGGGTTAAGAACACTTGAAAAGGAGGTACGTAAAAAAAAACGTTAGAGAATGTCTGAAAGTTGACATTAATGGTTGACACTAAACGCCTGAGCCTCGTCGAAGTAAACGCGGTCAGAGAAATACTGGCAATACAAGCGTACATAGTGACCGTTCCTTAATCACGCCGACAAAACGTTGTGAATCAAGTTATAATTAAAATATTGATGACAAAAAGAAACCCAGACTTATAACGATAGACCTCTTTGAGGATTTTCTAAAGGAAATGGAAAAGGATTCTCTTTTGAAATCAAAAGCGGGAGATCGTGAGTCGTTTTCTCGCTCCACATTAAATAATGTATTGTAATAACATAGACTTTTCTCCGTTTAATTCAATAAACTCCACCCTGGGCTCACCTCTAAAAGATCTGATATGATCCAACTCACCGTCGCCGTTGTCTCGACCGCCCCAATCCGCCCGCTCGCCTTGGCTGAAGTCATCTGGTCCACCTTCTTGAACATTCTGTTTAAGTGACCTTTACGGTTACATTTTTTGCAAGTGTAATTAGAGAACTGACACTCTGAAGTCCTCTGAATGAAATAAGCGCAAACGGTACACTTCATCTTTTTAGACCTACTACCACTCACACTCTGTTCCATTTAGCTCGATTGTCCGATTTTTAACAAATTCAGAAGGCGCGGTGACGACGACGCTGCTCGCGGCGGCTGTGGCGGCGGTGCCAGCTCTACAGCCTTTGCCAGGACCAGGACGATTGGATCCTTAGCATAGATCTTTTCTTTCAAAATCCCGGGCAACATGTCCATGATGAACCAGTCGCGTAGCCGAACCGCCCATTGTGTGTAGGACGCTGAGGGCTGCTAAACTACCGCGAAGAAGTTATGGCGCTTGCCGAATCCTACGTGCTTCCAGGTGACGTGAGCATCAAAATGGTCCAAAATGTCTTTATATGGTACATCTTGAAGTTCTTTTGGCAAAGCCAAGGCTGATGCCAACTTGAAAGTATCCTCACTGAGCGCACTAAGCAATATAGCTCGTCGCTTATCTCCCATTGCATCAGTTAAGTGATTTATGTCGTTTGCAACAAACAACTGAATTACTTTTACATGTTTGTTCGTTGTGATTAAAACATGATAAGACACCGAAACTTGTATCTGTTAACTTGTATCATTTTTAACTATTTTATTCAACAAGTGGGTATTTAGTTCACTCGTTGCCAATGGTATGTATATAGGGAGTAGTGAAACGATCGCTTACTCAATGCAGACTATTTTATTCACGTCACTGTGACGTTGTCGGCAGGCCCTGCCGCCTGTTCCTAAATAGGCATGTACTATGCGCATACACAACACTATCTAATGAAATTCGAATTCTGGCCCGGTTGGTTGGAATGGTTACCGGTGGTTTTCCTTTCTTTTCGACTCGAAAAACATATTTCTCAAAATTTGTTCTCCATATACCTTTTTAACCGTTCATTCAATTGTAATAAAACTAGTAAATTGCTTGACCAATTAACCAGAGTTTTATCACAATGTCGAAAGAATTTTCGCAATTGTGATAAAAAATAGCGAAATCGAAAACACTGTGCATCCAAAAGCTTACCGACTTTGCACTTTTATCTATACGTGGAATTAAATGAAAAGTGTGCAGTGTAACAGCTTGTAATCCATCCGGCACTCGTTGTTACGTTAGATTACTTTTTTATCACACTATGCATGCTCGCAGTGTCTATAAATTTTGATTCCGTAGCTTATTACAAATTTATGTATACTACTATAAAATATGAAGATAAACTAATCAAAATGATAGGTTATTGAGGCGTAAAATAACATTATTGTTCAAAGTAACATAACTTTTTTTATGTTTTTTTTTACTTTTAATAAAGTTTAATAGATTAATTTTGATGTCGACTGCGTTTACAGTTCGAGAGTATGAACTTGAAGTTGCATTTTTTTAACTGTACTGTTTTTGCAATGCAAAACCCACACGCTTACTTTAGGTTCGCAACGAACAACCGAAGGAATCTCCTTACGTGCTAATTTGAACATAAACGCGTGGCTCCTGCGGCCGCGGAGTGCCTAAAGTGACTCGCATTTGAAATTGAGAAGTTTGGATATTTATTTCTTAATTTTGCCTTCACAGCATTATCTTTCAATGGGAGTGGTATTACGAAGAAGCGGCAATGTTCAAACACTTCCACCCACTAGTTCCTTAGATATAAAGTTAACTTGATTCCTGATAACTCTAACATAACGTCCTTCCAACGGATACCTTTAGGGTAATGTAAAAAGGTAAAGACTCTCCATGACAAAAGGTAATCGAATCTAAAATTAGTTATTTTAAGTAATCATTCCATTAAAAAATATTTTACATTGCAAGGTACAGGGCAGATAAATATCGTAAAACGCAATTCAAAGCTGCCATAAATAAATTAACATATAAATTGTTTTCGTCCGACTATTTGCATAACAAAGGGCCTAAGAACGGCATGCCCTGAGAATACATAACAAATAAAAAAAAATAAGAACAAGTCTACATTCGGTGTTACCTTATAAATTATTCGTTTTTAATTAATGCTTGAATAACCTGTACTCCATAAATGTAACCATTAATGTCGCTCGTATGTGACAAAGAGCGTGTTTGATAATGTTTGTGATGAATAAATTTATGATGACTTTATGTTTTACCACAATTTAATCATGTTTTTGAATCAGCAAGTGAAGTGTCTTCTTTTCGTAAATTAATCTTGTAAAATTTTCATTTGGCCAATGTTTTAAAGATATTTTCCAAATTCCTCTTCGCATACATCAGTGTTTACAATATTCATTTAAGTATATATCTCAATTTTTTCCTTTGTCAAGGTCATCCTATATTTTACACAAGGCTGGTAACGAATTTGTATTTGTACATTGTATAACAGCACGTGTATGTTGGCACACTTGACTGTCCCCTTCGACCATACATCATTGACCTCTGTTTACTCACACTAAATACAATGGTAACATCAATTGCACATCCATTTATTCGCGATATTTGTGACTAATTTTTAGCCACAAATCTCCGCCTTAGAATGAATAGCAATCAACTTTTATCCATAGATAACTAAAGCGTCTCTCTGGTTGAAGATTGCTTTGTTGAAGAACTTAAGAGATTAACAATAATACACCCACAGCTAACGTCAATACAAAGACTTGAATTTGTTATTTCTATATTTCTATGAAGTAGAAAACTAAAAAGTTAACATTAACATAATTAAGAACTGAAATATCTCTATGGAACCACAATTAATTTGACATCGAAACACTTTCAATGACTTGCAAGTTAACTCTACCAAGTACCAAAAAAAAAATCTCGTTAAAGGTTTCCCAGTAAATGTGTTTTTGCTTTCCTTTGGGACCGAAGTATTTAATCTTAATAAAGAGTTTCCTTATCGTGTTTTCAAATTTCTTGTCACTTACCAGCCACATTTTAATGAAATCTGTTTGGTTGTTAGAAAAATTAAATAAATGAATTGAGTTTTACCTTCCGTATTTCACTATTCTATGATTATTCGGCGAGTGGAAATAGTTAGAGTAGACGGTGTAGTGGTAGGTCATTGGATAAATGAAATGATCAAGGCAGTATGATAACTTACGCCTTTCGGTTTAGTCTAGATATTTAATTAAGATCCCGGTTTCATCTTCGAACCCTTGAATTTATTTATTTGAACAGATCATTTCAAATGAGTGGCTTGCGTAATCACCCTCTGGCAAAGAAGCAAACGGCTCACCTCAGGATAAAAAAATCATTTTATATAATGTTTTTACGCATATTACCAGCATATGTTTGTATGTGCCATATATTTTAAATCTTGATGGAGATGATAAATTATATTTTTACAAATTCATATTTTCAAATAACCTTTCCGTTTTGTTTAATCAAGTTACAATAGGTGTCACAACGGTATCTAAGAAGACTATCATCCCATTGACATCCTGAAACCCTTCATTGTAAGATCTATTTCCAACTGCAGCAAGCTTGCTCCATCTAGGTTTTGGCATGTTGTATATTTCCTGTACACATACATCCTATGTATGATGCAGGTCAAGAAAATAAATCATTAATAAACCTAGCTGAGCCAGAAGTTATTTAGAAATATCCAGATGGCGTTTGAGTAACGAGTACTTAACATCCCTAAGTCAGATCGCGGAGCTGTAATACTGATTTAGAATAATTAAAACATCGTTAATTTTCAACTCTTTATTATTTCAGAGTTATACATATATAAACATAACATTTAATATCCTAACCATTAAATTTAAGTTTTAATTGTTGACTACACTGTTGACGCTTGTGAAATCTTATTGTTACTGTTGCCTTAACATTAAACTTATAATTAAATAACACCTATAACAACGAAATACAGATTTACGATGATGTTTTTCTACAAATTTCAACAACAATTTCTAAAATTGTTTAAATTCGATGACATCCATTCTAATTAATACCGTATTATAAAAAAATACATTAGAAAAAAGACGTGTACCTAAATCAACATTTTAAAGTCTATAGAAACAAAATGGCTATTAAATAGACTGAAATAGTATGACATCAAAGTGTAATGCATAGCAAGTCTAAGTGACATGCTCGCAATGTAAGGTAACGAAAATATGATTAAAAGAACATCTGAAATTATGACGGTTTAAGTAAAAAAAATCATTGTAAATAAAAAGAGGTAGACAATATCATTTTATTAAAAAAAAAACTAAACATGATCATTTAATATTTTCTATTATCTAGTAATTACATTCTTAACCTATTCGTCAGTAAAGACTCGGTTTCTTTCATTCAATTTAAAACATCTTGAAGACTATAAACGACGACGGTTACTAGTTGAGATAGCTAATGTACACATAAATTACAAACACCTAGCGTGTTACTTGAGACCTATTGCAACAACTTGATAATACGATTCCAAGAACTCTCTGAAACTTCCTCTAAGGCCAGACGCCCACGTTTTTCTCCGCACGGCGAAAGAACCCAAGATTTGTAACAAAAATGAAAAACCAAGTCTTCACCCATAGCATTGTTACAAAAAGACGTTAAACCGCCGCAGCGCAAACAAGTTGTGAGTTATCAAAGACGATCGGCCATCTTTCGGCAGTGTGCGCCTGGCTTTAAATAAGCGAACAAACTTCCAAAAGTACTGACAAAACATCTTATAAAGCGTTCTGAATGAAAACAGAAGATGGAAAATTTCTCGGGTTTAAATTTGTAAAAGCAACAAAATGAGCTATGAAAAATAATGTTTGTCCATTAATTTTCGATGTTGTTTCCTGCTCTTACGCAGTAATGTGATTAGTATCATTACTGTTACAGTAAGTTCTACTAAGTAATAACATTTAGTCGATAAAAACTTTTGAAGTCAATTAAGGAGATACTGATGGTCTACTCTATGATGCTGATGCTGAAATACTTAGAAGATCTTTACAAATACGTTCCGTCCTTCGTATTCTTACATAAATTAACTTTCGTGAGACATTATTAATTAACTTTTTATTTTTTTTTATTTTAAAAACGGCTTTACTCACTTTTGCGTTCACGGTCGCGCCCCGCGTCGCAATGAGAAGGACCTCCGACAGTTCCGAAACTTGTCGGTACAAAATACCGATAAAAAACGCAAACTTGAGTAAATCCGTTTTTATGAAAAGTTAATAAATTAATCAGTTGTCCATTGTTGGTTTTGGTGTTTCTGATAACATCATCTCATGTTACATTTAGGTTCTGATAATATATCTGTTGACTTCAATATACATGAGAGCTTATTTAATTATATTACATATGTTACAAGTATGTAAGACAGAAACGTGAGAATTAACGACCCTGCAAAAGCAGTTGTGTTGCCATAGCCCACATAACTTTTCTGTCACCATGTTTTTGATTCGTATATTTACATATGTGTTGATCACACATCACCGATGGCTTTACAGGTCAATACAAACTTATAATAGCCGATTCTTTATTCAATATACTTACTTTAACATCTCGCACAAACTCACAAAAAAATTACAATACAAAATAATTACGTACTTCATTAATAAAGGAATACATATCATTTTATTATTATTAAAATGAAAGGATGTTACGTAAATAATTGAATGTGGAAATGCTTAAAAATGTTGATTCCTAGGATTCTATATTTTTGTCTGGACGGATTTGAATTTATTCATATCTAAAGTTTCCAAAAGTGTCACCAATTTCTGAAAAAGAAACTGCTTTAGTTTGGTATTTAAAAACAACAATTTGATAAATTTGGCAACAAATCGAATATTAGTCACCGTTAAAAAGTATTATTACAATATGATCTTAAAAGATATAAGATATACAGTTAAGAATTAAAAGATATTAGGGGCACGAATTTAAATGTGTTGAAATAAACATACCTATATAATGCATCGACATTAGTAACCAAAAAGTTTAAGAATAATATTAAAATTTTAAAATATGTTTACGATATTCTAGACCAGTATTCGTTTTTAAAATAATTGATATGCAACAACAATGCTTTATTAGGCTAATCAACAAACATATTTGGTTTGTACAAAAATGATTCTTTTAAAGACTTCATTGAAATGCCACAAAATTCTTTTGTTATCTTTCATACCGTGGAGCTAGAAGATTATCCAGTAAATATTTTTCCAGTCACGAGAATCTCTTACAAATTTTCTTGCTTAATTTCTTAAATATTTTTTTATTCTCATCATGATTCGGTACCGTCTTTAATTCTGCTACTATGAGCATAATGTGAAATGTCACATTCTTCACTTCATTCTTTATCCAGATATTATGAAATTACTATCCACCATTCTAATTTATTATTCTTTATTTTGTTTTCTAATATCAGTCTGTTTACGTACATTTATTAATCTTAAATGTTATTTTGTGAGATACACGACTTTATATCTACCATTTTGTTAACAAGGATGTATTCGATCATCTAGTTCAATGAAAATGCTCCATTAAGTCAAAACTATTCAATTTTCTATAATTTTACATGTTATTCCAAACAAAATATCAAGTTCAGCTAAAAGTGCCTCGTTTTCATTGTGGATCTGTATTCAGCAATTTGTTTATAAATCGATTATTTTAGTAAATTCATTATTTACTTTATGAGCCCAAAAGATATAAGGTAATGTTATAATCTTCTATATTCCGATACAGAATTCTGTATAATCTCATTAAATTAATTAACAATTTAACCAAAGTTCGACGGCGAGCGATACGCTAAAAGAATAAAATTTGAGAGAGGAAAGTTATAGTAACAAGCTACCGAATTATATCACAAATACAAAGTCTGTATCTCTCTTTATACGATTCTTAAAACCAAATATTATATAAACATCTTTAACCTAATAAATAAAGATATCAACTAGGTTACTTCTGATTTCGTATTTTGATTTCCGTTTCAATGAAAACCATAAGCTTTTTGTTGTAAAAAGGTAAAATCATTCATTAATTATATTTGTAAAAAGGTGATTACATCCACAAAAAGTCATTCCAGTACATTCACAAGTCAATAGTATACGTTTAATATAAAAGGATTATCTCATTGATATGTTGACACGTGTAAATAATAACTATTATTGAACTCAATTAATGCGTGACATTTTATCAACCAAATATTGTCTAAAATCATTTTTGTTAACAAAAAGGAAAGCATTACTTTAGATCCTATGTTTCACTTCAAGCAATGCCTACCAAATTGACGAAAACATGCTACAATTTATTCAGCTAGTCATCTAATTTCCCGGAGTAATATCCCAAACATGGCGCTATTTGAGAGGGTAAGGATTAGTACTACAATAGGATTATTTGTTTTGCATAAAATGGGTGATAGATAACTTAGTACACATTTAATGTTGGGTGAAATACGATGACCTTTTGAGGAAGTCGATTCAGCCGACGGCAACAAACTGGTGTCCAAAACAGATTGGTCGACGACGTTCTGCATTGTACCTTTATAAATAATAAAAAGTTAAAATCATTTATCAATATATAATTACTTTAATATATAAGGAGCACGAATAACCGACGAGCATGTATGCGTAGATGTATGAATGTAGAAGAAGTAAGAGAGGTGTGCCAGGATCGCGCCAAATGGAAATCCGTGATCTCTGCCTACTCCGCTGGGTTGCGGGCGTGAGCGCATATTTATTTATTTAATTACTTTAAAGGGTAGGTTAACTTTAATTTTTCGAAAGAATTATTTAGCAATGTTAAGGTTTTAACAATTTTTAGACTTTATTTTTCAGACTGGGATTGCCGCACTTTTTATGCATTGCATGGAGATTCTGATAGACCACCTCTCTATGGTGCTACGGCTCTTTGTGACGATCTTTAGAGAGCGTAGGTTATGTCCAGCAATAGCTTAGTTTAGCTGTCAATAATAGGGATCTGACGCCATCCAGTAAGCATCCACTAAGTTTTGTCTATCTTCGGGTAAGAGGTAATCTTTGTGGCCATCGTGGGGGATGCCTACGTTCAGCAGTGGGGACGTTGGCTGAAAAGAAGAAGAATGGTGATCGATTTCATAATTAAATTACAATTAACACTTACCATAAATAGCATCTGGGGTGTAATACTTTTGTTGAGCAGGCCGTATTGGTGCCATCAAATCTAAAAGTTGCAATATATTTTTTTATCATTGCAATTTAATAATACAAGTACAACTCACATACACTAGATTTCTAACGGCTTATCGTAGTTAAGTACAGTCAGGATAAAAAAGGGTTCGTTACCTTAAATCGACTTGCTTACGCCAGTGAATAAAATAGAACATATTTGATTATATGATACTTCATATAGACTAGTTTTCAACCTTTTCATAAAATATAAAGTGTCTACGACTTGATAAAGGAATGAAGTAAAAAACTGACGAAGGTCTTCGTACCCCGCCTGTTCATGCTTTGCAGCTCTAGATGTGTACGTCCTAATAAGCTGTTAGAATGTAGTAAAATTCTAGTAAGGGTGAAAGCATACAATGATACAAGCTTCACCCGCCGCGCTTTTTACATCGTGCAAACTTTCATCCTATACTTTAGATTTTTAGGGGATGAATTTAGATAAATCCTATCTCAGTGGTTGCCTACGTAACAACAGAAATCTATGTGCAAAATGTTAGGTCTCTAGTACTAGTAATTTAAGCTGTTTAAATATTATCAGTCAGTTCCTTCTTTTAGTATATAGATGGTAAAAAAGAAGGGCGAACGCGGTGATTAGAGACAATTGGTTTTACATATGCACCCTCAATGTTTCTTATATGAATGATGATTTAACAGTCATGAATGGTATTTTCTTATCGTAGACACCCATTACTTAACATAACTATACCCTTGACGTAGTATTATAAAATGAAACAAATGATTTAATAAGTCTTAAAATTTTAATATGAATTGGTATGTTTGGAAATACTTTGGTCCACTGTAATCATAGTGAACCTAATTTATGAGTATACGCCAGATAAGAAACAGTTTTGCTTTTATTCAAGGATCGTTGAGCAACTGGAATAGATATAAACACAATATTAATTGCTTACGTGTCAACGAAGTGTATTCTGGAGTCGACATAGAGAAAACTTCTTTAGTGGTAGGCGCTTCAGTAGTTGTGGTTGTCGTTGTAGTTGTAGAAGTAGTTGTTGTTTTTATTTCTAGAAAAAATAATCGTACAATGAAATGTTTTGCGAAGAAAACATAGAAAAAAGTGAAACATAATTCGTAAATACAAATAGATATTTATCTTAATACATTAAAAATCTTATATGTTACTTTAGATTTTAAGTCATATGCTTTTTCGATACTTTAAAATAATATATACAGATAAGCTATGAGAAAAACAAAGTTACTGTTAGAGTTAATTTTTCGTCGTAAATATATATGCTACTGATATCGTCGCGATAGAGGTATGTAAATTTACGTATGAGATATAGCTACATTAACAAAGAATTTCTAAAATTTAAAGAAAAAAAGATATTTATAAAATACAGGTAAATAAAATTACAGTGGTATAGCCCGCAACGAATGTTACAATATTGAAATGTTGCACGAATGTGCCGATTCGACCACGACCTCACAGAAGACAGGCATCGAGTAGTATTTTATACTTCTGCGTTTCGTCTGCTGAGTGAGGTGCCGGAAGCCCGGTGTCAGTCCTTTTCCCCTTCCTATCATTTCCTACAAAGGATAGGATGAAAATGGGCAGAGGATTGGAGGGGGGAGGAGGGATTTATAGGAGAAGGAAATATCTTTTTTCCTGTCTATTCCCTCCTCTGTCCATCAAAGGTAGGCAATACATCTACAACTCATTTGCTTGATGAGTAGCGGCCACTTAACCGGTGTGGCAGACGAGCAGGTTGAACGCTTGCTCGTCTGCCACGTTTTTCCATAAAAAAAGCATCTGATCACTTGCCTGTATGAAAACTTGGACTATAATATGAAAAAAAAACTTCATTATACGATAACAATAGACACGCAGCTCAACTGATATTAAGTAATTTCCGACACCCATTCACAACACTTTTATGTTGAACAGATGAGAGCATATCTAGGACCCAAGCATACGAATATATCTACACACAAATACATATAATACTCTACTTTTCGCTAAGATATTGTAGTGGTAACAAATCAACAAGAATCGCATAACTAAAGTTCTCTATGTATCGAGCTCGTACTTCCGTAGTAACATTCAGCCTACAAATCATACAATCAATATATTCCTATCAATAAAACCATTAATTGAAGCCTACGCGTGACACTTTCTTAATTATGTTTCATTATCGGTATACCCCCGTCTCTATACGTAACTAAATTGATTACATTTATTGTTGGCCCTGAATAAACGCAACTGGATTTTTTTTAATTATCATCAAAGCCCACATTGGGCGCCACTGCTCCGTTCTAGTTAGTTTCTATCATTCCAGTTTAAATGTTGTTAAATAAGCACACTTAACGCACGTACCCTTCCCTGTATACATTTATAACTTTAAAGTAAACTTATATATTTGATGTTTGGTAAAAGGCTCGCCTACCGTCACCCTATCGGCTGTCCAACTGGGTTAGAAGACTCGGGACCTTTATATTCACCGCGACTGAGGCGTAAATTGGTTTAAAAGCTTCCGCTTATAGCGCGTACGTACAAAAGCAAAGGATCGCTTTGTACGTCAACATGGTGATTATTGCGACCCGTTGCTCGTTTGCCCCTTTTTCCTATATACTAATATAAAAAAAATGGTTGTTTCTGTCGTTAACCATCATGTTAGTTGAACAACGAGCTAGAAGGAGACACCACCACGACGGTTAGTGACATCTAAAAGGACACAAATATTAGAAGTACACGTGACAGTTGAGCAATGTAAGCGATAGTGTTGCGACAAGCCGCGCGAATTGGGGAGTCCGTAAATATGCTTATCTTTTTGGGACAAAGACAACATAACTCATTAATTCGATAAAGAATCATTATTTTATTATATGGATAAGTAGGAGTGGTATTAGATTGTAGTTTTTTTATCATCTTTATACAAATTAGTATTTTGTCCTTGTTACTAAGATGGTCGGGTGCACATGACCTTCAAACTTTACCCCAAATAACTTACCAAGTCAAATCGTTACTGGTCATTTTTTGTCACAATCGATACAAAAAAAAAACGAATTAAAAAAACCTTATCAATATTAAACATATCAATTATATGAGTACTGAGTTTCTAAATAGGTTAACAGTATTAATTACAATTATGTATCTATTATATATAATCTGTCCATACTGTTTACTTATACAAACCATAACATAAGAGGACAATATCGCACAATTATGAGTTGGTTTCATATCTAATTGTCGCCAAATTTATGGTGCAGTGACATTTCAATATAATTATCTGTACTGTGAGGGGACTACTTTTTTAAATTGTATTTTCAAAAAATGAAACAACATCAGAAGAAAATAAAATTAAAGTGCAATAATAATTGTAAAAAAGCAGAAAAAAAGGGAACTGCGTCAAATGTAAACACTGCACCTTCCTAGAAGATATTAATTCGGTAAAATTTAATGGAAAATTAATTAAACAGCGAAGCTCGGCTCATGTTATGTATTTGGCAGGTCGTGTGGAATCATTTTTTGATGAAAATTCGTTTTATTAATTTATTTTTGACCGAACTTATCTGTGATGTACGCCTGAATTGTGTATAATTGTATAGGGAAATAGTAAGAAACGCGACTTTCTATTTAGGGAAACCCCATGGATAAAAACACTTTTTGTCTGCTCGTAGCATAGATTTTTTATATTTTTGTAGAAACAAAAACGCAGATAGACGATAAACGCAATGAACAAGTGGGCAACTAAAACTTTCATTAGTCTAGTATTCATAAGGTAGGTAAATCAAGGTAATAATATCATGAATAAACGGTATAAATGTTTAATTCCTTGAGAATTAGATTGTTTTGTAATTGGACTGATTTCAATTAGTCCATGTACAAATGTGCTAAGGCATGGAGGTACGACTAAAGTATTTTAATGAATTGCCAAGAAGACTGAGATGTTATGCAAATGTAACCTAACCATTGAGTTCCGTTAGTCCGTTAGTCCTTGCCCACAACAAAAACCCAAGAAACTATCATAACTAATTATTGATACTTTGTCATTAAAAATCGCATCATTAAACAAAAATATCATTATCATATTTTCAATTGAAAGTCCAAATTTACATTATTATAATTTTACTTACCATAAAGTCGGATAGTGCCTTCAGCTTTACCGAAAGCGTTTGAAGAATAACATGTGTATACTCCGGTATCGTCAGTTGTTAAGTCCCTTATAAATAAGGTCGCCTGCATTTGATATGCTGAGAGACGTTGTTCAAACATTTCGAATTTTTCGCTGAAAATGTTTCGAATATTATACAAAAATTTAACGTATTGGTAAGTAAACTATTTTCCTAAACTAGAAATCCACCTCCTATGCTGCTTAAAATACTTTCTGAAAGTCGCAGAACGTTAAGCTGTAGTTCTCGTTTAACTTAATGATAATGTAACCGACGAGCATATATGCGTAGATGTAGCAAAGCGACAGAGCATTCTAAATATGAAAACATTTTCTGATATCTGAGTTAACAAAATTATATCTACCAAAATCAAAATTATATATTATATGGGGGCATAAGTGGATTTATTAATTGGTAAAACATTTACCAAGGGACTATTGAAAACTAAGACATATGATGTTTAACTAAGAATAATAATAGATAAGTATCCTTACCCAGACAGAATCATTTCATCACCACTTTTTAGCCAATAAGTGTTAGCGGGAGGATTCGCCTCAGTGACGCATTCCAGATTTGCATGGGAGCCAGTTGTTACTCTAACAACTTTTGATTTTACTCTTATTGTAGGAGAAACTGCAAAATTAATAGTATTAGTCAAGTTGTTAAGTCAGTTGTAGTCGATGGATAAAAGTTTAACTTACAATTTACAGCCACCATTATACGTTTGCTCACGGATGGTGGAACATCATTGGAGGCAATACAGAGATAAGCTCCCATCTGTTTGCGATCGACCTTCGTGATATTCAGTACAGGCCCCACGTAGGTGTCAACTATAAATAGTAAATTAAGTATTTTAATAACACGACGAATGCTTACTAACAAAATTGCTAAGACGAATATTTAATTAAGTCATCATCTCCCTGCCCTTTTCCCATGTTAGCAAAAATGAATTCTTGTGTAAGCTTACCTTTATTCAGGACACCGGCTTCGTTCCGTAGTAAAATATTAGTTCCGTCTTCTCTTCGCCAAAGTATTCGAGGTTCCGGATGACCGCTTGCCTTACATATAATTACAACATCCGTATTTTCCTGGACTGTCACATCGCTGCTTGTGCCTTCGTCCAAAATATTCGGTGGTTCTACAGAACAATAACACTTTAGATAATAGCTTTTAATTACGCCACCAAGTTGCCGACGACCGAAGAGTACGCGCTTAAAGCCAGCATCGGACAAGGGTTCGCTTTCGCACCCACCGACGTCAGTCACCGTGTAACTTTGTTTTTATTTGCCACGGCTTTATTATGATTCAATCTTAATACAGTCAAAAATTAATTAAATCGGGGAACCTGCTGCTAACAACTGGTCCTTTGAGCCAGATCCTCCGAATGTTTAAATTGTATTCGTTAATTAAACACTCTCTAAAAACATTAAACAATTGCACAAAGATTTGTGACAGCGCCATAGGCCCTCAATTCTTCATATAATTAATGATTTCAACGTAATTTTAAAAGTAATTTGTTTACCTCTTAAGGAAAAAAGTTTATTAAATAATTAAAATGAATTTCTGGGTAACAAATAAATGATTAAATCTTCACATAACAATAATATATTTAACCAAAACATATTCAGAAATGACAAATGACATCTTTTCCACTGATCTCATATACTTGATTGTACGACTTTGGGATGCTTTGCAGCAGGTCTGCCAGTTTCGAAGCGAAACTCGACCTACGAAAATCTTTTACTCTGCCCATTACCAATAAACTGATATTGTAGAAATCATTTCAGTGACACCGCAATAACATTTAGGTTTGTTAGTTACTAATTGAAAAAAAGTTTTGAAGTTTATAATCAATCAAATATGATTTATTCGATTGGTTGTATACTTCAAAAGAGGCGATAATTTGTATATATTTTATTAAATTGTTATGCTGACTTTGTATAGGTTTGACGTACACATACAAACGGTATTTAGACCACCAGATGGCGTGGTTACTAAGATACTTGCTTTTCACACCGCAGGTCGTGGGTTCAATTCCTACGCAGGTCAGATTGTATTTACTAAAGTAGTATTGTAGTATATCAGTTATCTAGTTTCCATAGCACAAGCTCTGCTTAGTTTGGTATAAGATGGCCGTGTGTGAATAATGTCCCAGGTATTATTATATTATTATTTTAAACATGTGACATCGCAAACGTTATAAGCAATTTTAAATTACCACTCCAGTCTTTCCTTTTATAGAGGCATCTTTAACCGTTTAACGAAAGCAAAGTAATTTCCATTTTCAGCTTTTCCGATATACTTTAAGGTATAAAAGTTAATTTTACGTTGCGACTTATTTAGTAGACATCAAAAAGTTTCCTTCTAGTTACGGGCGTTAGCTATTCTAGTAGCAGCGGATCAGATCATTAAAAGTAGATAACTTCTTGTAGACGAGGTATGAGATAATGAGTGTTCTATTATCATGTACTTAAGCTATAATATTTGATTTTTTTCTGTCTGTTCAGTTTTTCTCGCAAGAATTACTAACAAATTAACCTGACTAAATTTCAGTACAATTATTTTTGCATTTTGACACCTACAAAACGAAAGGAAGGCGTATAAATGCAAAAGCACATATTTTTTTCATCTTTTTCTAAATCGTCTTTTCCAACATGCCAAGAAGAACGGGAATAGCGAGCAGATAAAACGAACCCAGTCGGAATCGATCTGCGACTTCTTCATTTCATTCAATTCATTATTTTTTATGCAACAAGGTGGCAAACGAGCAAGCGGGTCATATGATATTAAGAGACCGCTAACCATAGGTATCCGCAACAAGCAAATGTGTCGCAGATACGTTGTCTATCTTTAATGAACAGAGGAGGGGATAGGACGGAAAATTATTATTTCCTTTTCCCCATCTATCCCATCCCCGTCCAATTCACTTCACCCCCCATCTTATGCTTATTAGGAAAGGATGGGAAGAGGAAGAGGATTGAACTTAGGCCTACGGCACCTCACTCGTCAGACGAAACGCAGAATAGGTCTACCGGTCTAGCAATAAATGTTGTTATTAAGGGTTCTACCGAAGTTATAATTATTTGATTTTTTAACACAAAATGTAACGTGATTGTTATTTAATATAAATAAATTTCACCGACGGAATACTATTTAAATATCATAAGTATTTAAATAATATAACTTTATTTGTCTAGACTTACCCAAGACGTCGATACAACCTATTTGTTTTTTCATTTTGGTTGTATTTATTTGACACATGTAACATCCCCGATCCGCAATTCTTAGTTGTCGTATGTGAAGCTGCCAGGAGCCCGGCGGATCATTACTGATAGAATATCGACTGCTGTGTCTGACAAGCTTCGTTTGGAGTGAAAGGACTGTTTGGTCGTCGGCTGTGATCCACGCAACCTGCCGAAACAAAAATGCATTTGAAACGGAATTACCTAGTGTCTGAATTATAAGTGACTATGTAAAACAATGTATATAAAATGACAGTGAAAGTTGTTAAAATAGTATATATAAAATGAGTTTGGTGACCAGACTGAGATCTAATCTCTCAGTAGCTGTGCAACAAAATATATTTTTACAAATTACAAGAATACATTGCACCTTTTCTAATCTGTTGATATTCACTATTATTGTTTTACCGTGATAGATACCAACGGTAACAGTAATTATGTATTTTATTAGCATCTTAATATGCTATAGACTTACCAGATTATTGGATTATTGGCATAGAATAAAAGTGTGTATAAATTATGAATAAAATTAAAACAAATATTCACTAAATCAATAAAATAAATAGTCGACGTTTAAAAGAGAAGGAAAAGGAAAAGGAAAATCGAATGACCGAGATTCCGGAAGTGATATAGTTTTCCGATTCGCACACGTGTCGACTCAATCATTGATTTTACATTCGCTTCAAAGAAATTCAACCATAAATGACACTCCGGGGAAGAATACGAATTGAATGACACCCCACTCTTCAAAAGGCCATACCAATTAGACTACAATGGAACGACGGTCACTTTTTATACTTTCATCGGAAATGTAATTTTGTAGAAATCGTGAGATAAAGTGAATTGAAATTGCGTAATATGGATAGCTAATATTATAAGGTAATGTGAGAAAAAGTTATGCTTGAAAAATATTTTGGAATTTTAATGAAAAACCTTTGTTTACAAAAGTCACATCTTGCTGTGAAACGACGTATACATAGTACGTGCGAAAAACATTACCCTTCTTCTGGCTCAGTCAGGTAAAATGATATTTTCTTTAATACTATCGGAATTGATCAAACTTATTAACATGATCCATATGCAGATATCATTCACACTTTTATATTATAGATAACTAGATCATCTTTTAGTTTATAAGACGGAAAATACCTTGGTCGACATCACCCTGGCCTGTCTCAATTTGTAATGGCTTAAAGATATTCGCTGATTAATAAATAACCTTAATGCCATCCAGTGTTAAAATAGCATTCTTATTATTAAAATATTTACCATATATTCTCCAAGGTCTGCAATAGGGCACGTCAGTACTGCTTCTTTTCCAAGCGCGCCTGTGACATTCTCTATGGGGCCCGTAAAGCTGGGCTCCACAACACGGACAAAACTTGTTGGCTTTATTTTACTGTTCAGCGGTGACACGTCCTTGCCGATGCGGTAATTTGAAACTAGAAAATATCCGATTGAAGATTAAGTAGAAATTGTAATAAGGGAAGATACAGTTTTTCGGACTCTTACACACGCAAAATCATACATACTACGTGCCTATTTCACAGAGTTAGAGAAGGGTTTGCTTTTTAAGTCTATCTATATAGGCGGCTTTCCTGAAAAAACGTAACTGTGCACCGATAAATACAAAATATGATAATTAATTTTGTATCTAATCGCCATCTTTTGTTTTTTTCTTGTCAATTTTAAAACATTTGACATCAATGTTGGGTAAGATGATTATCTACTCGGTACCTCAATATTTTGTTAGATGGCGCTATGTGACATTGTCCGGTTACTAAATGTCTTTTTCGTATCATGATCTTACAAAAGACAACGCAGAGCAAAGCTCTGTGATGCACTATAAATCAAGCTATGTACGTACAAACCCCAATCGGGTTAAAAGATGCCAGTGCTTGTTGATCTAACCCTGGGTTTTCATCGGCGTATCTATCTTTTTCTCTGGAAAAACTGAGATGACAATATGTTTCGTGTGAATGTTTCGGGCAGTTCAAACACACGGTTATTATTCAAGCAACATTTTTTTTTAAAAGTAGATAATAGAATTTAGGTGAATAAAAGGAATTATGTGTTTTGAAGCCCCAACATTCATTATAACAGTGTGAAGAGCCGTGGCATTTGATGGATGACTCGTTTACCGAGAATAATGAGACTATAGTAGCCTCCACATTACATACCTTGTTTCCTTGCGTGTACCTAAGCTGTTATATATAATAATCTTAGAACAGTATTTAGTGATATAAGATTAAAGGCGAGCTTATATCAACCACATAAATGACAAACTAAAGGAGGGCGATAAGATTTAACCCGTAACCGACAAGTATACGTCGTGCCAGCCAGGACGTGCCCTCTTGGGTCACGGACGTATGTGCTTATTTATTTATTTTCATTAATAATTTTGCAAAACAGAAATAGGTATAATTTTTAAATATTACGGCGTGTAGTAGTGTGTAGCATAAAAAGTTGTCGGCATTAGTGTTTTCGTCCAATAAGTACTTCAAGAGGAGAATTAGCTAATGCTGAACTATTGTGTACCATCTTGCCACTACATCGCCACTTACGTTAGGCGGAATTGTGATTCGATAATTATAAGACTAAACACGTGATGAATTACGACACGGGAGAAATACTGACGGAATCCCATGAAGACGGAAGGGGACTGGTTCTACAGGAATGTCAAGTTTATTAATTATAAAAAAGTAGATGGTTGATCGTTAAATAACAGCTAAAGGATATGTGTAGAGAATGTTATAGATCCCTCTATAGATATGAATAACTTCGAACCCGAAGCAACTTCGTCCCTTAATAAAAAAAATTCTGGGAGTAGATTGCATAAAATATTCAACGCTTTTAAATTTATCTTTAGCGTGTCTTACTTTATTTACAAATGATTACTTGATAATTAGAGTAATAAATCTCTCCTGAGTGTTTTTGCAGCCAGATGGGATAATCCAGCATTGCGTCGCTGCATCCAACTGCACAGAAAACTGTAAATCCCATCCGCTAGTCAAACACTAGTTTAAGTTGCTGTTCTTACGAACCAATATGGATGTATTCATCTGAAATAAATATTATTATTATATTTAAGCGTATCTTGTTCCTCCGGGTCTGTGTTGCAATAACCGTTAACAGATCACAGAGACAGCTCGGTTGGCTGTCGCCATTGATGTGCACGAAGTGTGATTCATACATATGACACACGTTCAGGCTTGAAGTGTCGTGATTGAGGGAAACAAAAGAAATCAAACGTTCCATACGTATCAGTTTTTATTTACGATTCTTTCCAATGTGTGTCTTTCGTTACATTTTCCTTTTTATTTTGTTTCTCAGAATAAATACTTCCTTTATTATATAAAATATGTATATATGCAAGGAAGAAATTTAAGCATACGTTGACATGAATATTTGTATGTTTTTCTATAACGAGACTCGAGAGATTCAGACTTTTTAAATAAAAAGAAAGAAATTTTAAAATAAAATGTGCTTACAAAATAAAAACGTATTTCAAGTTTTGTATTTGATTTAATCATCAGTTATTAGTTTTTATTATTATTTTCTCGGTTTATTCAAGTTTTCCGACTGTACCTCTAATACCATTATAAATTTTATTTTAATAAATTAATAGTATATGACATATTTTCAGTGTCGAATCGGAGTGAGGAAATGCCGACGCATATGCGCCCTTGAAGTGCGAACTATGTCGGACTGGCACTGACTAAAATCTCACAATGTTATTCCTTCGCATACCTATCTATGGGTCTACGGGAACGCTCTAAATCTAAATCTCTCCTAAATCTATGAACATTAAAAACATCGGATCAATTCTTAAATGGGTTTTACAATTAATGATTATTCATATTTATAAATGATATACGTACTGGTACGGTATCTATGGCACATTGTATGCATATACGTTGACCGTTTAATACTCGTCGGACGTACGAGGTCAGTGAAGCGGGCCGTTAGCCAGAATGGACTGTTGTTAGTTCGCGACAATGAGGGCAATATATCAGCCTGTGGGTCCGCTGTTGGATACTATCGCTTACGAGTCAGGCTAAAGTGCAACAATTATAACAAACTTTAACCAAAGCACACTGAAATTATAGTCATGGAAATTTGACCGAATTTTCGATTCGGTTTAGTACTGGATAAAAGTAATTGTAATTTGTAGTTGGTTTATTACGTCGAACTAATTGTTCGGTCGATACTTATGGTCTAAAGAGATAGCATATTTCCTAGTGACTGGATATACGAATAACAATAAAAATAAATAAATAAATAGGAAGTTCATTGCTAGAGAAGCAAAGAACTTCATTGATTCGTTATTGATCGATCTGTAGCATGCAGAGACTTTTTTTCCAATGAGTTTTGGGGATGAACAGTGAATGTATTGTGGGATATAAACCAATAAAGTTTTTATTTTAAATGTTTTCACATTGTACACATGAATATCGACTTCGGCCAACCGATCTTGGGCAACCACCACTTATCTTAAGGATTATCTTACTTGCTTGGACTTGATTATCTTTACATAATTAATGGCAAAACAAAATTTTAATATCTTGCTATAAAAGAACTTAATATTCAGTTTATTTAAAATTCATAGACGTTTACTTTGGCCCGGAGCAAAAATGTGAGGGCGTCCCACCCTTACCGATTGAATAGCTCTCTTAGGGGAAACAAACCAATATATAGCGTCATCTACTGTAAATTGATAATAAATATTAAATAACACGTTTTTAAATTTGAAATGTATCACTACATTATTCTATTACTTATTACATTATTGTATTATTATGTATTATCATAATTTTTTTGATGTGGCAGTTTTCGTATTGAACAATGTAGCCACCGAAGTAATTGACGGTTAATTGGTTTTTAGAATTAACCACTGCTTGTTTGGATATATTGTTGTTATTAAAAATAAAAAAAATCTTTCTTCTATAAGATAAAGCTCTGCATAAATATTAAAAATATTAAACTAACAAAAAATATAGAAGGTAATTACTTGTATTGTTCTACAAAAAGCACTCGTCTCCGCGTCCCTATGGAAATGCTGTGAAATGTGCAAACAATTAGAAAAGGGCTCTCTTTGAACCCTCATATAGGGTACCGCACAATAGCACTTCATGTCAACTACAGTTGGCTACAATCAAAATATGGACCCTTTTCAAAGTTTCGGACTAGACATCTGCTAAGTGTAATACATTTTTATTATTATAATTTTATACTAGTTGTTGGTGTCCTCACACGAGTTAATATTTAATGATATCTATTATATTTAACTAAATAAAATATAATTTTTTGTTACTAATTATAGCATACTTTTCTAATAGTGCATGAGTTATTGTAATCGGCTCGGTACTTTCAAAATTTAGTTGCTTGAATAAATCCAATAATGATTGGGCGCGTGAAATTTTTATCAACAGTGAAATGCTCATATCATTACAAATGCTATTTACATATTTACTCGAGTTACGATACGCCCCACACTTTTATTTTTGTCTGATTAATTATGACGAGTGGTGGCCTAATGGTATAAACCCCCGACTTACGTACGTTGTACGTTTGTAGGTCGTGGGTTCGAACCCAGTCAGGCGCTTTACTTTGTGTAATTTATTTCATCACCACTGCTCCAAAAACGGTGAAGGAAAACACCGTGAGGAAACCGGCATGTCTTAGAACCAATAAATTCGAAGACATTGACCACCATCCCGCACGGGGCCAGCGTGGTGGATTACAGCCCCTTCCCTCTCTCGGAGAGGAGGCCTGTGTCCTTGCAGTGGGGAACATTCTAAAAAATGCTGATTTATTATTATTATAATCGTGTATTTTTGATTTTATGACATTAGCAGTAGATTTAAAAACGAGCGAGCTTCTTTGCAACTATATAGTGCAGTGCACAAAACTATTTATAAACAACACCAGTGCCAAACGACACTAAACGTCACTTACAATGAAAACAGTGGCAAGAGAGCTGACGATATATTAGGTAGCACGCGATGTCATTAGTTACGTCGCTTTGACAAAATAGTATTAACAATATCCAAGTCTCTGACCTCTTGTTACAAATGGAGCAGACAGTGAAGAGTTGCTATGTAGGTTTTCCTCGCCGAGTAAATTTAATAAAATCTGCTAGTGCAATCCTTATTGTAATATTACTTTCTTTCCCCCCCATTTTACGATCCCCTACAAGTTTAATGTTAAGGCAATATAACTTTAAATAAACTCTTCAATCGAGGCCTCTTTTATATAGATTTGTATTGAAGTGAATGTATAGAAACTTAGCGAGCCGAGCTCTACTCTGGCCAGGTGCGGTGACCATGTTATAAACTTGCCATCTACGCCCGGCTACGGACTTTAAAAGCTAAAGTATATTGGTTTGATTTATAAATTAGTTTCAGCTACTTTCTAGTATTACGTAGTGTCTTTACAAATGCTAATAAGCACCATACAATGTTCTTGCCAGAGTCGGCAAGTAGGTCCGCAAGTAGGTAGGACACTTTTCCATAACACTGATAAAGTGTTTGATCCAGTCATCCTAAGCATGCCAGGCCTAGGGCTTGCTAGACGAAACGCTGAAATATGAACAATCCTACTTCTCGCAGGTTTTGGATAAGTACTTCATCACTTTATTACGTAAACAATGGTAATTTCACGTTTTTAAATCTATATATAGAATTAAATAATGACTGTGTAGATATAATAAAACTTGCACCCAAAACACGCGCCTTCATCGCTACAATAACCCTAAGAGTAAATTACAAAAATTTGGACCTACACTACATTATTAAGTGATAAAATCTATACTAATAATATAGTCGAAGAGTTTGTTTATTTGAACGCTCTGAACTCAGTAACTACCAATAGCACTTGTAAAATTGTTTTTGCATTTGCCAGCCCGAAGGTTATATGCTGTTAAACATCACGCTACAACACTTAGGAGACGATCAAAAAAGAAAAAAAGACACTAAGCGAGAAGGATGTAATAGTGGGGGATGGCGAAGCGATACAACTCGGTGGGTCAATGATTTTTTTTCCGATAATTATGTTGTTACATAGATCAGGTTGTGTACCGCAGGAAAACTGTTGTTTAATATATTGTCTATTCCAAAGTATTCTTATTCCTTCTTCTTAAAATGCCGACTAATGGATGTAGGCAGTCACCAAACACAAAACACTGTTCACATAATTTATTAAAATCTTTTGCAAGGTGGAACAGTTGGGCGGTTGGCATTTACGTTCCATTTCTAATTTTGCGCAGGCATGATATTTTTTTCTGCGAACAATTCACTCTTTTTGCCAGCGACTTTTCCCATCGAATTCCTCAAAAATCAGTAAACTGGTTAAACTTTACGGTGCGATAGGTATCACGGTACTATGGACATTGGACATAAATAGAAATTCAACAGAGTTCCCCGTTGTTTCTCCAATATCTCTAAGTTATTTGATCGGCAAGCAACCAACATCAGCAAGTTAGTTCGGATATTTTCGAGATTTGACATTGCACTAGCAATGTCAAATCTCGAAAATAATGCAAGAAGTCACTTTTTTATATAGAAGAGTAGGTACTTATCACTGCGTTTAGTTTTCTTTTCTATCATTATATGAATGTTTCTGTTGCGAGTTGCGAGCATACGTAGTATACTGTAAGCATTGACTTTACTGGCTGGTCGTTTACTATTAGCCATTACCTAGTGTTGTTTCCTTTAGTTCCCTTTATACTTTTTTTTAATAATAACAAACTGGTTGAACTTATCATCATCAAGTGATGTTTTTATTTTTGACACCTTTCTTTGTAGGTTTTAAGAAATAAAAATAAATATGGCCTCACGCCCGTAACCCAGAGGGGTAGGCAGAGATTATGGTTTTGTTTCTTGGTATTAATCCACAATTGAATAATATAATCATCTTAAAATGGCATTTCGCACTCATTTAAATGTAACTGTTCAAAATAATTTTTGTAGTAATGTGGTATATTCATTACTTCAATTTGTTCTATTATTAGTTTGAATTCGACGCATACACATAATAGATATTCCACAGATTTTTTGTCGAGCCATTTCATAACATATACATTGAGATGTTTATACATGTAAGAGAACACAAACTAATATTAGAGGTGTTAAATTTGGGTTAGGTTTTGTTACAGGCATTTTGGTTCAATTTCTCGTAAATTGTAACTGTACTTAAATCAATGTAGCGACATATCCCTGGATAATGTGACACGATGATTCGAACAATTCCAAATTACATGACGAGGTCCGATGTGCTCGCTCGGTGAGAATCTGATGACGTCATGTGCGCCACTCCATTAATCTTTTGGACTTGAACGTGTAGAGACAATGGGGACACTTTTTATTCAATTATATCTATCTATCATGGCATAAAATTTAACCTCATGACAGCTCATAGAATGCCAACATTATGTACTGTATGAGATAATGATCATCATTTTATTACAACTCCTAATCTGATCTGATCCGATATCAATTCTTGTGATAGGTTTTTCTATCTATCTATTTATATAAACAAAAATGGACGTGTCTCTAACAATAAACTAGCGCTTGACCACAATCGCACCCGATGTTAAGTGGCGACGTGGTCTAAAGATGGTACGCACTAGTTTAGAAACAGCCTATTCACTCTTCTCTTGAAGGTACCCACGTCATAATCGGACGGATATACAGACGCTGGCAACTTATTCCAATCCTTTGCCGTTCGCACGATGAACGAAGATTCGAATCGCTTCGTTCGAACGCGTGGCATCTCTACTATGAAAGGATGGAGACCTGCCGTATGTCTTAGCGTCCGATGGTAGAATGGAGATGGGGGAATTAACTCGTGCAATTCCTGGGCGCACTCCCCAAAATAAATTTCACTTTTTAGCCAAAACTACACATGATTGTGGGTTTTCATAGCCTCATCGTTCCCATGTGTCACTATTGTGGTTGCATATGGATGGTTGGAGGGTTTTAAATGTATTTTTCAATAGTATGTTAATAATTGTACAATTAGAAAAACAAAAAAAAAACGCAGCGAAGCGGGTTTTTGTGGCTAGTATGCTTAAATTCTTAATTAGCTTACTTGATATTATTATTATTTCATGGATGAAGTTGCGGTAGCCGTTATTAAATAATAGTAGACCACTATTGAATATAATTACAGAAATAAGATATAGAATGGAATAAAAAAATATAATATATGAATGTTAGGAAGTGGTACATCAGTTTCGTTTATTATCAGCGTAAACGAGGCGACAATGGACCGCACGGGGAATGCCTCATGCGGAGCCAAGGGAGCGGATGCCGGGCAAGAAAAAAGTGAGCTAATAAATAATAACGCCTTAAAAATAAACGGCCGGGCGAATTGTTGAAACTGAGGTTTCATCGTAATTATTAAAATTGTATTAATATTTATTTTATTTGCATTTTAACCTTTAAAAATAAAATAAATATATACATTTATTTATTTTGTCTCGGAAAGGCTTTCAAGGATTTTATCTAAGTTATGTTTATATAAGATTTTGCTTTTTAAGTACATGTAATAATAAGTGCCTTTCCTGATTAGATGATAAATAATCACTTATAATTGTTATCATTTTTATTTATAGTAGAAATTAAATTCATTTGTCAGATAGATACCTAGTGTTACCACATTTTTGTTGGCGTTAAATAACATTATCCGAATACTACATTTCTTTCTTGAAAGGGGAAATTCGGAGAAAGTCGGGCGGGCTATAACATTTTACTTAACGTAAGTATAAGTGAATCAGGACCTAGCCGAACCTAAATCTATTATGGCTCTACAATCGAGTTACCGTTAGCAGATTGTTGTGATATTTTTTATGTAACATTGCATTCTAAATAAAAATAAAGAGCTGTCAAAATGTAATCCCAGTTTGTTATCCCTTCAGGTTAACTTCAGGTTCACAATATTTTTTTATTTTAATATTATAATAATTATTCAGAATTAGACATGCCTTTACAATCCGAAGCTTTACACGGTGTTAGTGGTCATCATTCTTACGGATACTTATTATATGTGCGCCCTGCGCGCCAAGTCTCTCCCAATCTCTGCCTACCCCTCTGGGTTACGAGCGTGAGCGCATATTTATTTATGTATGCATATTTCCTTCTTTTATAAAAGAACTAGCTGACCCGGCAAACTTCGTTCTACCTTAAATAAAAAAATAATTTATGTTGCATTACCTTATTAATACAGCTAATTGCTGGATGAGTTATACAGAGGACGATCCCTTTATTGGAAGCAAATTGTGAACATTGATCACAGTGGGCGACAGCAAGCGGCGCGGCGCGTCGGATTGAGACCCGCGCTTGATTTTATTTCCGCGCGCATAGGTTTTGTTTTGCGATAACTCATAAGATAATGATTTAAATTATATGGTCTAAAAGGATTATCATAATGTGCAAAACACGCTTAAATGAATTAACGTATTTACGGTGATAAGGATTAATACTGTATCCGTATGCACACATCCCTGCGCCCGGCCCACTACTGCGCGGCGGCTATTGAACTGTTTTTAAGGTTTTGATATCTTCTAAAATGTCTTTCAGAACGTTGTAAAAGGCAGCTACAATCTAATTTCTAACTTACAAATATATTATTGAGATAAGGATTAATAAGGCGGCGGCTATTAATTTTTTCACTTGTCGTAGTTATTAAACTTTTGATATCTTATAAACTATCTGGCAGAACGTTATAGTGTAAAAGGCAATTATAATCTACATTTAATATTCTAGCTTACAGATATATTTATTTGGATCAGGATTAATACTGAATACGTGAAGATAATGTCGGAAATAGATTATTATTTTTAATTGATTGTTCTAAAGCAAAAGGTGGTTATTGTGATAAGCGTAAAATATAGATAACCGTAAAAACAAACAAGCACATACTAAGTGACTACTACCCATAGGTATAATAAGCTAATGTCTTGCAGATGCGTTGCCTACCCTTAATAGACAGAGGAAGGGATAAGCAGAAAAAAGGCATTTCCTTTTCCTATCCACCTACTCCGCCGTCAAATACTCTGTAAGAGACAGACCTTTCCTTGTAAAAAGGTCTCCGACACCTCACTCGTCATACGGAACGTTTCTACTTCACGGCTGTCTTCTGCAAAATTTTGGTATTTCACCGATCAAGCCGCCCCATTCGTGCCACAGACGTTATTGTTGCAGGCTCTACCACTGTTGAGTGTATGAAATTAAAACTGAAGTGTTTATAAACTTCATAAAACTTGAATAAAAGCTAATTGTGTTTAATTTTAAAATTTGTAAATTTGGCTCGCTTATTGTGTGAAACTGTTGCGGTTCGATCTCATGCATTTAAATTCAGAATTAGTGGGCGATCCGCTCACGGCGTTTCTTTCATTATACGTACGTCAGCTATCACTTTAAATTAGCTTTAATATTGGAAATAACCTAGAATCATTCATTTATTTTGAAGAAAACATTTTGATAGTGACTAGACGTTAGGAGTTTGCGTCGTCGATGTGCTAACATTAACAGTTTATATTTATTATAATAGACATCGCCATCATTGTTTCAATTAGAAAATTATGTTATTAGCTTAAATTCAAATAAATATTTAATAAGGGCTTAAATCATTTACAATAAGTTATTTCACTATCCAAAAAATATATTTTTTATAGTCTTATAATAAACTTTCGTCACCTATTCTCAATCACTCTATTTTTTTATCCTGGCTTGTTTCAATTATTTTTCTGCACATTTCTGCGACATTTAGCGTATATAAATGTCGTACATATTTATTTATTTACGACATTTATCCTCCGCGACGGGGGTCGTCAGTGGAAATCCGCAATTTTTCTACTCGGAAATTTGGCATGAGAACATAAATAACTAACCTGGAAAAAAAGTCCTACGTATCCTGGTAAAATGTATCCGAGCTATAAGAGAATGTGGCGCGGTTCGTTACGTTTTGTCACTCCCAGGGGTACACCTTACACCGAGTGTGAGCCCCTTCGTCTCTCTGTCGGCTTGATTTTTTTTTATGTTTGCAACACAAATTTTACTCAAAATAAAAGCCTATTTATATTTAAGTATAAACTTTTTTATATAAGAAAGTAGTTCACCTGATATACCTTGTTTCACAGCAAGACGTGATTTTTATAAACAAAGGTTTTTACGTTAAAATTCATAAATTCCAAAACATTTTTGAAAAACAACTCTTTTTCATATTACCTTATAACATTAGCTATCCATAGTACACAAATTCACTTCACTTTATTTCACGATTTCTACAAAATTACAACACTTCTGATGAAAGTATAAAAAGTGTAATGGCCGCCATGTATGGTAAATGACGTTTGTTTGTTTACAACAATCATATCTTGCAATGAAATAAGGATATGATAAACTATGGATACCTATAAAATATGCAACAAAAAGGCGAGTTGCAAATGTTGTATTTTATACACAGGAGATGGTAGACAGGAAGAGGAAACGATGAAAGGTTGGGAAAGTAAAGGGGATTGAAATTAAGCCTCCAGTACCTAACTCAAGCCGAAATTCAGAAGCGCGAAATACTTCTACATATTATCATAATTTTAAATCTTGACGCGATTATAGTAGAATAGAGACAATTTGAATTGTTCCAACCTAAAGTTCCAAACATATCTGTATTATTTTTGCGTTTTTCTTATTTCACACTACTAATCACAATCGACACTTTTTTGTCTCTTGAACGGTATTCTAATTTAATGTTCTTCTATTTAATTCTTCCTTATACTGCCATTATAGATTTTTTTTTGTCATTATTGTATGTACATCTTTATTATTAATTATTATAGTTCGTGAACGAATTCATATACAAAATATCGTAATGTATAAAGCTCAAAAATTCTCAAAAGGTGAACAAAAATATCAAG
>JWHW01048730.1:251908-267006 GCA_000931545.1 Papilio glaucus | reverse complement strand
AGGATATGATAAACTATGGATACCTATAAAATATGCAACAAAAAGGCGAGTTGCAAATGTTGTATTTTATACACAGGAGATGGTAGACAGGAAAAGGAAACGATGAAAGGTTGGGAAAGTAAAGGGGATTGAAATTAAGCCTCCAGTACCTAACTCAAGACGAAATTCAGAAGCACGAAATACTTCTACATATTATCATAATTTTAACTCTTGACGCGATTATAGTAGAATAGAGACAATTTGAATTGTTCCAACCTAAAGTTCACACATATCTGTATTATTTTTGCGTTTTTCTTATTTCACACTACTATTCACAATCGACACTTTTTTGTCTCTTGAACGGTATTCTACTTTACTGTTCTTCTATTTAATTCTTTCTTATACTGCCATTATAGATTTTTTTGTCATTATTGTATGTACATCTTTATTATTAATTATTATATTTCGTGAACGAATTCATGTACAAAATATCGTAATGTGTAAAGCTCAAAAATTATCAAAAAGTGAACAAAAAATATCAAGTGAATTGTTATTTTTATTTTTTTTTGTTATTTTTTTAACGCACCCTATTTTTTCATTGAATACCTATTTTTGATAGTATTTATCAACATGTTATATTTAACAGATTACTTTGTTTATTTATACTTTTTTATATGTTTATAAATATCTTCTGTATCTTACGCAATGATCCAGATTTTGTATATAGAACAACTAGCTCGTAAAATAACAAAGGAAGACACCCAGAAAAGATACACAAATAACCTTTGGTTGATTTTTGTTATATTGTTTATTGACCCTTTTATTGTAATTCCACAGTCTGAACTTATCGTAGATTCTTATTTAAGAAATGAATTCAAAGATTTTGCAAAGAAAAAAATAATCCAAAGTATTTCATTATTTTAATTTAAGTGTAAATGTCTTCTCTTGCAGAAATAACACGTTGGTATTTGTAATTACTTTTATTTTAAATGTTTGTAAGAATCCGAAAAACTAGAGAACTCGTTTACAATCCGAGAGGCTAATGCTCCGTCACTGATTATTAATCATATCTTAGTTTTTTCTCTTTTTATTCGGGACTTTGTCTTAAAGGACATGTTCGTCCCATTGTTTAACAAATAAAATGAAATGGTATAACTTAAAGCCTGAAATTCTTGCATATAAAATTATTTCGGTTGTCTCAGAGACGGTTCAAAGAATATAGCAATTAGGTTTCAATTTTTGAATTTATCTGTATACTTCTTTAATGTACGAACGAGAATTTTTCACAAGTAAAATCTAATTTTTCGATTGCCATCTGTTGTGCTTGCATTGTTGTCAATGGGTAATAATCTACTGGTGCCTTAAAATTCTGCGAGATGGCGCTATATTACATTATTAAAAATACTTAGTAATCTCGAAAAATATAATCTTACTAACCCAGGTACTATAAATATAACACTCACCTTTTGTGGTTACCACGAGGTTGTCGGCTCTCAAAAGCAATATTAGATATAACAGCTTCAGCAGACGCATGTTGCTCTTCATATACGCCATACCTTTATATTCTATGATCATCCAGAAAATACTTAAGTGGTATTTCCATTACATTAGCCTTAGGCAAATAAATCTACCCCAAAAGTTTGTAAACACTTCTAAAGACAGTTAATATAGATTTCTTAATTATAACTAGACAACTAAAATTAGTTCTATACAGGATGTTTCAATTTATACTTTATTATTGCTATGAACCGATATATATGGCTATAATAACGCATCCGTAGATATCCAGGTAGACAAAAAATTCCCGTAGATGATTTCTTTAGGAATCCGAATAATCTGAAACAAAAAATACTGTTAAAATTATATATTAAGTTTACAAATAAATAATTATGTAACGAATTATATGATGACGGAACAGACGACATACGTTAGCAACGCGACTTATATCTATATATCTAATCTACATGAAACGATCGCGAACACAATATTTTGTATGTAAAATAAAAAGCGTACTATCTATATTAATATATATACACATAGCTATGATAAGAATCTCTATTGTAGAGACATTCCTACTATAATAATGGAGTCACACTATTGTCATGAAGAAAAATTGGCTAGAGAAAGTTTATATATGTCTGTTTGTACGTCGTATTACCTGCTCGCATTATGCTCGGGAAATTATTGAAATATTTTAAATATATTATGGAAATCAAGTCAATATCATAGCAGAAATAACACGATGATATTACAAATTTGAGAATAATATTGAATAATATGTTGTGATATCAAAAATATAACCTGCATAACAGTATATATAAATTCTTTATCACGGCATGATGCTCTACATCGGATGATAAAAACAATTAACAATTTAACCAACAAACTTTTATTAGTAGAATACATACTATTATCATATTATCTCATTGATAATTATAATTCCATATTCTTTACATAGTATAAAACAAAGTCGTTTCTTCTGTCTGTTCCCTTAGATCTTTCAAACTACCCAACAGATTTTAATGCGGTTTTCATCAACATGCATAGTACATACATGCATATGTATAATACATGCATAGTAGTAGAATTTCAAAGGTTTGTTATGTGATTCGTTTGTGCACTTACTTGTTTAAGTGAAATAGGGGTTAAAACTTGGTGTACGAAACTCATCATCTCTAACTTGGGTAAAGTTGGAGATATATTTTTGGTGCAAACTCTACGCATTTTTAAGCCTACAATAACTATTATAATTAAGTAAATACTAAGAGAAGACTAATGTTTGTAATAAAAAAATATGTAAGAAGGTTCGGATACCATTTTTCAAACCAAGCATACAACTTCAACATCTCTAGATACTGTGAGTTCATTTTGCATAGATCGGAGCAGAAATACTTATTGAAATTTAGAAATTAAGGTACATCGCCAGCAACTTTGAAACTGGGTCGTAAGACACCTCTGTTCCCCCCTTTCCCGTTACCATGAGCGCTGTAGAGTACTCGAAACGTCAGGAACCTAAATTAAACGCGTTAAAATCCGTAAAAAAAATTATTGTTCCAAAAATACATACTAATTAAAATTGACTAATTATAAAGTTTGCAAAAGCACTATTATAGTTAGTTTAAATTAACGTTAGCTGTTCAAACTTCCCACACATAATGCCGCGTGCCAAGTTGAGTTTACTATCTAATTTAAGCCAACTAATACGTAGGAAGTAACAGAAACTACGCAAAAATACTGTAAACTAGAATGAAAACATGTAATGTTATTGCAGTGAATGACCGAGGAAGGTGTTTAAAATATCTTTAAGAATTATGTATCTCTCGTTATTATGAATGCGATGAGCAGTATCCAATTTTTTTAAGTGAAAGCTTCTTTAGCCGCAATAGACGATATTTGGTAGACATTTTCCATGTTATAAGGATTCATACCGAACACAAATAATCGCGTAGTAAGTATGGAGTGCGTTTTAATTAATGTTTCCTAAGAAAAAAATGGTTATTATGAGACAACTATAGAAGATAGATATATGTCATCACGGTCTTTTATTTAGCTTATATAAAGAGCTACAATTATTTGATACATCATTTTAATGTAAGTAAAATTCTACGTTGTCATATTATGCATTATTAAGAATAACTCAAAAACTACCGGTCGGACCTTGACTTAAAAAAATGGGACTAATCGACAAGCATTAGCTCTTGAACAAAAAAATAATCATCGAAATCGGTTCACCAGGAGCGGAGTTCTGAGGTACACACGAATTGATAACCTCCTCCTTTTTGAAGTTGGTTAAAAAGCTTGCGTTTCTACAATACGTTTCCTTAAAGCCAGGCTGATAAAAGTGTCTATCGAGAAAATAATTTTATATAAAAAAATGTAGGTATTCAAATGTCCAACTCTTCGGAATATAAACTTTTTCTGTCCCAGTCCTAGACGTTTTCGTGAATGATTTTACCATATTATTAATAAAATGATGTCGTAGTAATTGGGATTCGTTTTCTCCCAAAGAACAGAGGCATAAAATCTTTTTCTCCACAACTTCCTCGTTTGCCTCCTCGGCATGAGACTCCATCGCTGTCTGAAATGTAACTGATACATATGAACACACTTTCAATCGCTCGTCGATCTGGCCAAATTGAAAAAAAATATTTAAATGACCGTCCATCATTCCGGAACATTTACATAATCAATTTCCCGTCACTTTGACTAAAATCATAGACTGAACTGATTCCAAAATGAACGACTGCTTAAATTAATATTATTCAATAATAAACAACAAATAAAACACAAATTCACTACACACACATTAAAATAACAGCCTTCCGAACAATGCAGTAGATTGCCGGCATCAGATAGTTTAAAAAATTACGAATCTGAAACTTAAAATAGCTACCCTGATATAACAAAACTGAAATACATTGAAACCGCCAGGACTGACATATATGTATGGGAGATATATAATCGGGTCACTGATTACCTTTACTAACTACACTAAAACACGGCGGTACAAAGCATTTATGTAAAGTCGTGCGACATTAATTATTCATGCTATTGTATTATTTGGATAATCTTTCATGTATCCGAACACGAATTACACATTGATTTTAATCATAAGAAAAACATTCTCAAGTCCTCAAACCTTACTCGGATAAACTATAACATACCGAGAACCGACAATTATAATTGACTTGATTATTTTAAAATTACACTAGAATTACATACCTCGAGATGAGAATGAGAGTATACTGAATGATGAAGTTTCAATTCTGTATATAATATATGGAAGGGATATTTTGAAAGATTGTTTGAATGTCAAGAGTGTCTGCTGAGTTCGATACTAATATCGAACTCAGCAGACACTCATGAGAAGAAAAGGAGATATGTGTTTGAATTAAATTTTGATTGTAAAGAAAATAATGAAATTGGGTAACGCACCCGGGTTTGACAAGATTTCCTTTGAAATGCGAGCAAAGAGCTGGGAAATGCTGGAAACATAGTACCAGAAGATTGGTGTAAAGCTGTCATCGTCCCTCTATGTAAAGGAAAAGGTTCGCAGCATGATTGTAAAAATTACTGAGGAGTCAGCTCCCCAGTATTGTGAGAAAACTGTAAGTAGTACTGATTGAAAGAGTCATGAACGAAATAGAAGAAGGAATGAGGGATGTACAAGCACGTTTAAGGAATGGAATGGGCTGCATGGATCAAATCTTTTCTTTACATATTGTTACAGTAAAGTATCTGGCTGTAAACCAAAAAGTTATCTGCACCTTCGTAGATTTGAAAAAGGCATACAATTAAGTTAAAAGAGATGATCCATGGTCAAACTTTGTTGCGTTTGGATTGAGCAGTGATCTAAAATAAGCGTTAATATCTCGTTATGATTCTACTGCTTGTGTTAGGATTAACAGAGTCTACTCAGACTGTTTTAGCATCAATAAAGATGTATGTGTTCAGTCTCTTTATGGATGATTGTTTGAAAGCTTTGAAAGACGAAGGTTGTGGATTAATGATGGGTGAGCTAGTTGCAAAATATCTCTTGTACGCCGATGACCAGATCGGAGACTTGATGACGGTGGAGGACTTACAATTTATCCATTAATGATTTTACTGGAAGAGAGAAGTATGAAGATGAATGCAGACAAAACGAAAGTTGCTATTTGAAATAGAACAAAGTAAGACAGTAATTGATATAAATGTTAACGGCAAAGAAGTGGAAAACGTGAAAGAATTAGTGCATTTAGGATGTATGTTTAGTAGAGATGTTAGACACGTTAAAGATTTTGAACGACTACTTTATGCGGGAGATAAAATGAATGGGGCTATAGGTACAGTAGTAAGGAGTCAGATGGAAATTCATAATCTCTGCCTACCCTCTGAGTTACAGGCATGAGCGCATATTTATTTATTTATTTTATTTATCAGATTAATACCTAATAGTAAGATACACACATACGTACATACATCATCATCAAATTAAAATAATATCTAAAGTTTGATAAACGACTATTAGTAATTGTTGTATCTATCTAAGCTGATTTTAATACACGTGAAAGCTTACTTGAAAAACTTTGACTAAGATAGTTACAGTACCAAATGTATATATAGAATTCTATTCGACGTCAAAGGAATCTTTTGCTGCCATTTACGTAAGGAATCCTATTACGGGAATGGTGCTACTTAAGTAGGCAATTTTATTTTATATCCTTAGGGCATATCCATGTTTAATGTCACGTGGAATGTATAAACACCAATGTTTTGTTATGCAAAACCATTTTTTGAAATTGAATTTTTGAAATCTTCTTTAATATATGTTTAAGGAATAATTTCTGAATTTTTACGATGCGCGACACCTAAAAGCAACACCAACTTCATGGCGTTACCATGGCTACCAATAATAACTTTTAGATTTTTATAACTCAAAGTTATTTAATTAAACTGTTATCAATTGCATTTAATGTCTTTTTTCACATACACACGAGATATTTTTTTTTATTTTTTGTTACGGTAAAGAAGCATAACTTCTTACGTGTGTACGTAAGTATACACATACGTGTTTTTTTTTAAATAAAACTAACGTTACAGTTTGTACAAAAAAAGGATCATATAGGATTTAGAAATTTACGAATAAAGATGTAACAAAATTCTTCTTAAAATAAAATATAGGTACTAATTTAAAGATTGAACATTTGTTTTTGTGAACCGTTGTCAAATTTGAAAGGTTATTTGCTGGGTGAGAAGTGATTGCTGTTATTTCTGCCTCTATTTCAATTGTGTTAAAATAAGTTGGAAAATGTAAACAACAAATTTCCTTAATATTTTTGTACCGCGTTAAATATTATTTAATTGGATCGAGTTTATTGCGGCTTTGTTAATTTGTGTTTGATTATTTGTTTTAATCAGAAAGTTTTAATCATTTTGATAAAATTATACCACTATTTTTTTATAATTATTATTTGTTTATTTTTAAGTAAATAATAATAAGAGGGTTAAATTATCACTGCAGCTTTGATAGTATTTCAGTCGTATTTTTATTACATTATCCGTGAATGTTTCATCTGTCACTGCTTTGGAACACTTTTGACCGGTGATTTTGTATACATATTACTTATCTATAGTATATACATGTATGATATTTTTCGTGAATAGAGGTTGAGTTTTTCGACTAAAATTGAGAGCTAAGTTTCGGTGCGTCGGGCACGTTGAATAGAAAGTGTAGAATGGCTGATTAAAGTTGAAAAAAGAAATGGCAGGGTGACCTTTGTGATGATTCAAGAGGTTGGTAGCCAACCTCTTGAAACATCGAAAGACAATCATCCAGAAGTAGACGGTCAACGGAGCTGATGATGAATAAAATGTTTATTTTTATAGTATGTTACAGTATCAACAAACCGGCATAGTATCATCATGACATAATACTTTTACCTTTATTAAATTCCAAAGTTACTTGGACATTCCATGATAATGCATCCATAACAAATCTCATATGTCAGAATAAGAATAAAAAGTTGTAGCAAGTGAATCCCGAGGGAGCTTTATTTGTGTTCGCTCGACTGATGTGGATATTCTTAGATACATAATTAACTCTTTTATGTCAAAGGGACATCTGTTTACAGAGACGCCTATAAATGTTTTTATTGCTACCAAAATTTTGAAGCAACACATTAACTAATTTTACGTATAAAAGTTTACATGTTCTATGATGATTTATTAAAATTAAATACATTTAGTCAGCCGGGGTACGTTTATGTACAGTGGAATTAATTATTTGATAATTATTATGACGTAGTGGATTGATAAATCTCTAGTTGTGAAAAATATCAATGTCAAGACAATTAACGTGTAACAAGACGAGTGTAATAATAGTGAAGAGCTATCTCTGTAATTTTACCTAAGATACTTTAATTCGTCAAGTAATCTGATTACTAACTGAAAAAAGTATCTTAGGTATCTTAGGAACTGAAAAACCAAATATCCGACTGACTGTCGTCACATGCACTATGACATTCCGTGGAAGAATATGAATCTAATAACACCCTATTCTTCAAAATCCCTCAAGTCGTAGCAACAGAAGGGGACAATGGAACGGATATACATATATACATATCATTGAAAAAGAAAAAAGAAATCAAGACTACAAGAGAGAAGTAAGTGAGAAAGAAAACCGATCAAAACTATAAATATAATTTAAATACGAAACAGAAGGGAGGTTTCTTCTTTACAAAACCATTTATTTGATTTGGCTTTATATGGAGCGTCTGAGAATAGATTTTATATCAAAAAGGTTGGTATTGTAGAGGTTGCACATTCGATGTATCTGTTCGCGCTTACCGATGGTGGTACGTACATGCATACATTACATACTTATGAAAAAAACATTAACCTCTGGCAAAAACAAATATTTTTTTTCATTACTGCAAATAATCAAAACACACATAATAAAAAAAAACTTACATCGACCAATTAGTGGCTTATAAGCCATATACTAGGCATATAACCGACGCGTTTGATGTGTGGATTAAGAAGAAGCAGGTGAGGTGTACTAGACTCGTGCCAATTGGAAATCTGTAATCTCTGCTTACCCGCTGGGTCATGGGCGTGAGCACATATAACGAATCAATATTATTTATATATAAAAAGACGCTGATGGTGCGATATAAAATTCGGTATAGAAAAGAAACAAAGGTATAGCGAAATATTTCATCCATGCTTACCAACACAAAACATTAAACAAGATTATTTTGTTTCGTTGTTCAACTTATAATAACAAATGAAAAATTCATCTTTATGTAATTATTATACTACCCTATTCAAAATATTCGCAAATGTAAAAACATACATTCTTTGTAAAAAGGCTTTTAAGTTTTGAACGGACTGAACTTAAATACGCCATTTGTGCACATTTCACTCAAGTTAAAGCTGCGTCAAATACAGAGGAGCACCTAATTACTTGCAGAGTTTTTACATCTGATTCAAGTAGCGTTCTCGCCGAGACTGCGGACATGAATTTACGCTGAATAAGAGACAAGAGCAAAGAGTCTGTACTGTACATAAAACTGTGAGATGGAAGATACATTTATTAATTAAAATATTTGTAATTCTTCATGTAGTTTGAAATACCTCGCGTTCGTGCGTCCATTTTCATTGGGACAAGTTGACTCCACTGACGCATACGAAAGTAAACGCGTTGTGTTATGTAAAGTTAAATGTGAAATGTAAATGTATTTTAAAAATCGAGTGTGAGTTTATACGCGATAAGCAAAACTTTGTATTTTGGTAAGTTTGTGGGAGAACGAGATGAATTCATTATGGGGGACGGGAGTGTACGAGAAATAGATTAGAGGAAACGATGTGGAGAGAAAAAGAGAGAGAGATAAATTGAATCACTTAAAGTAACATTTTAGTGAACATACAAATTGTTCGATTCAATATAAAAGAGAGAGAGAAAAAAAGACAGAGGAAGAGAGAATAAAAGAAAGCCGAGAGAACGAAAAATAGATGAAAGAAAACGATGTGGAGAGAAAAGGATAGAGAGAAATAAATTGAATCACATATTTCATTTCATTGCAGTAAAGATGCAAATTGCTCGATTCAATATAAAAAAGAGAGTGAGAAAAAAGAGGAGGAGAGAGAAAAAGAAAGGCGAGAGAACGAGGAAGAGATGAGAGAAAACGATGTAGAGGGAAAAAGATAAAGAAAGAGTTTTAATATAAAAAATCGTTACGCTTTTTCATTTGATAACGCCTTAAACTTTTTCGTTTCATAAAATCTTATTCACATCGTCACAAAATAAGTTTCATTTTAATTAAATATATTAATTGCTCATCATTACGTTCATTAATTGTAATTAAACACGTGCCGTTCGTCATTGAAAAGTCAATAACCTATAAAAATAAATTACCAAATAAAGTCCCAATTGACATCTCCCCAATTGGTCTTGTTTCTTCTAAGGCTAGGTCTTCGATTCAAGCCTTCAAGTCTTTCTTGTCGAAGGAAGTATTTTTGTCGACACGTAGTTGAATTTTGTATTTGAAACACGTAAACCATGAAAACAAAAATCCTGAACGAAACGTAGTACGAGAGTCTCTAACAATTATGATATGCAAAATAACCTGGATCAATTTCAATTAGTTTAAATTGCGAAAAATATTTTAATTTTATTACAGTTTTTAATTACATTTTTTTCTCGTTTGCCAACACACAGAACAAAATTATCAATGGCATATCGTATCACAGTCTATTTGAAAATGAAACAGAAAAGAAAAAAAAATGCAATTATGCCCAAGAAAAAGGTTTGTGTATATTTTGATTCAATTAAACACAAAATATAATAAAATCCAATTTTTTATTGAGCAATAGAAAGTTTTTCATAATTTTCAAAGTTATTTTAAAATTTTTACTTCTTTAAATGATTACTTATATCTTATATTGTTTAAAAATAACAAATCTTTATAAAGAAACCTACTAATTACTTTCAAGCAAAGTAACAAAAGTATAATTATATTTGTTGACTTCAAATAAGGATATTACCTTAATTAGAATTTAGAAATTTGGTTCAAAAAAATTAATATTACTATATAATAAACTTACCTTTTCTAATTCAGGACACTCTAATGTTATACACTCTTAAGCAATCCAATTAAATTCCATTCACAATTATCAGAGCCGAACACAAATGTCAAAACACATCAGCGACACTTGAAACGATTTCAATCCTTCAAAATATCGCGGCGATCCAACTAGGGAGAGATACGTTCCTACCTCGGCGCGGTGCGAACACATCTAAAAAAATAAGTCCCAGCAGCTTATTGCCGTACGATCTCACGTTAAAATTTCCCCTATCATGAGATGAACCAATTCAATATAAACTCTAATGTAATGAACGTTAAATACAAAATTGGATATCGTACTTATACCCATTTGCTTTTCAATCAGTAAGATAGAAGAAGAACACAGATGTTTCGCGCATGCGATCTAAACGTTACACGCACACATGAAAATTACGTCGCGTTGTTACTTAAAATGTGTGCGGGTACAACACAATATTACGTAGTTTCAAATTTTGTGCTTGATACCAATAAATTGTATTGTGATATTGACATCGAAAATAAAAAATAAAAATCATTTAGTATCGAATTAACATTATTTTACAAAGTAATTTGGTTAAGCCTTCAAGTTTCTTATGAATTTTGGGTACTTAAAACGAACGAAGCTTACGCCGTTATCTAAACGTAGATGGCGTAACGAGTCTAATGCCCATTTTTACTTACAATGGTCATCGTCTTAATGACATTTCTTGTGAAGTTGTTTTTTTTTTACAAAATACTCCATCAATCGAAAACAACTCGGAACGGCTACAAACAGTTATAACTCACAATCATAGATAAAAACACTGCTAATATTCTATAGACGGGGTTCGGGAGGGAATTTTTATGTTCATCTATCTTTATATATATTTCTTTTGTGTCTGTTCTCCTATAAAACGCTTTATGTGTGTGTGTGTGTATGTGAGTGGGTTCCCGGATGATTTAGATTCAAGAGCAAGTGTAGTTGGTACTGTAACGAAAAACGTTTTCCAAACCGCTAATAGCAAGCAAGCAGACCCCGAGACAATTATTGATACGGAGGTAGATCCATTATCGTTTGAAGAAGTTAGGAAGGCGATAATGAGACTTAAAAACAATAAGGCACCTGGTATAGACAGTGTACATGCCGAAATATGGAAATATGGAGGACACGCCATACAGTGGAAACTATATGAACTGCTGTGCAAAATATGGACTTCGGAACAACTGCCGCAAGAATGGAAAGTGGGTATTATATGTCCTGTCCATAAAAAGGGCTGTAAGAAAACATGCTCGAACTACCGAGGAATTGCTCTGCTGCCGACAGCGTACAAGGTAATCTCCTACGTGCTACTAGATAGACTCGAACCATACGCGGAACAAATTATAGGGGATTATCAGCGCGGGTTCCGACGAAATCGTAGTACAGTGGACCAGATTTTCCTTCTGAAGCAGCTTATGAAGAAGAAATGGGAGTACGCGCAGAGTATCCACTCATTGTTCGTGGACTTTAGCAAGGCCTATGACAGTATTGATAGAGAGTCACTATATGCCATTCTAAACAACTTTGGCATCCCACAGAAACTCACCACTCTTATTAAGATGGCCACTAAAGAAAGTAAGTTGCGCGTTAGAGTGGGAAGCGAAATCACCGACGAGTTCGAAGTGATCACCGGACTCAAGCAAGGAGATGTCAAGTAATTATTAGTGTCCTTAACCGGCAAAAACATTTATCAGATTTCTGAAAACAATTTCAATTGGCATTACATTTTTACTTTCTGGTTTCCGTTAGGTGGTTTTCTCAAACGACTCGAAAATATGTTTCCGTCCACTGAAAATACCAAAGGGGAAAATTAAAAAAATAGAATTCCTTCCTAATAACCTTACACCGTAAACTTTATTTATTTCTTTATTAACTACAACACCATTACAGAAAAGTTTCAATTCAATGTTAAATGTACATATACGTGTACACTGTGTATATGTACAAACAATAGTTACACCAATATAAGTGGAAACATAACAATAAAAAACACACACAAACGCTATGCTGTTAAACATTTAAATTAACATACATATTCTTCTACATCTTTGTATGCAGACTCTGTGAACTTCGACTTTCTACATCTTATTGTGTCTATATGTCACCGACCGATTGTCAGAGCAGACACTTTATAATTGGGCTAGGCAAATTCTAAGCGGTCGGTATATTCTCAGTAGAACGAATCATTGACAATATGCCGTGGAGCGAAGTCATTGGGCGAAGTACGGTATGCATATTGTGAATACGATAAAAATGTCAGGCGACAAAACGAAACGTCTGCGCCGATTGGTCGAAACTAGTATCCTGCGCCACATCTTTTTTTTGCTGGTATGCTGTTGCTAAACGTAAACAAACAAAATGTTCTTGTGAAGTTATTTTTAATTATTTTCATACCATTAGTACTAAAGATATAATTTACATACTGAACTAAAATTAAACCTGTTATTTATTTTGACAAGAGTGAGAATTGAAGACAGAGAAAAATAATTATTAGTGAATTCAACGATATGTTTTTTGTTTAAATAAATTTTAATGGTTAAGAAACCTATGTAATATTGTCTGTGACGTCTATATCTAATGTAAAGGTTTAAAATTCTTTTGATTATTTTTCATTGTCCATAACCTATTGGAAAAAAAATAACTTGTTTAATTAATTAAATAGTTGCGAATTCTACGAAAATAATTGAAAATAAAATCTCATTTACGTTTAGCGACTGGCGAAAGGCGCTCAAAAAAGCGGGTCTCAAGTTCCGACCAATCAACGCTCAAAGTTCGTTTTGTAGATAAAGACATTCATGTCTATTGGATAAATATCCGCCTGCCTTACGTCGCCTCTTTGTAAATAATTCGTTAAACTGACAATGTGCCGTCCGTTTAGAATTTGCCTAGCGCGATTATAAAGTGCCTGCCCTTACAATCGGTCGGTGACATATGTATATATCATAACTATAATTAATTATAAACTTTGAAAAGTAAGTTTCATACACTGTGTAAATTTAGATGTTAAAGTTAAATAAAGTACTAAAATTTGAAGAAAGTGGAGGAGTGTTTACATGTGTTTTATGAAATTGCCAGTGGAATTTAAGTTTATAAACCAACAACAAGTTAATATGAGTATCAGAACAATAAATAAAAATAAAACAATTTGATCGTATTACATTATTTTAAATATTTAATATAAAATATTAGAACCGCTTATAAACTCTTCCAAGTTTTGAAGAATGATTGCGGATGTCAGCGGCACACTGCTCTATATTTGCCTAAGCGCTGTCGGTTCTCGAACCACGTTCGGAAAAGAAATCCATTAACAGGTGTATTCAAAGATTTCGATTATCCGTTTACAAAAGTCTCGCACCCGATTCTCACCAAACTTGTTTAATTAAACTTCTCGCACTCTTTTTTCCTTTAGGCGAAGGAATAGTCTCTTGTTGAGGACAAAGAAATGAGTAGAGACTATTGCTTTGTTATTTTTTCATTTTTGTATTATAAACTAGATATTGTCCGCGGCTTCTCATCCGTCCATTTCTTATTTTTCTTCCCGGATTTTTGTAACTTGAATCTCTTGATAGCAAATCTAATCTATAATGAGATAAATGAAATTGAAGTGTCTGTATGTAATATCAAAATAAAATTTCCATACTCAATATACATGATGTGTATACGGTACATATAACAAAAACACAATTAAAAATAAATTGTCTGTCTGTCCGGTTATACCGGGTAATCTCCGAAACGACTGAACTGATTTGGATGGATCTTTTTTTGGAAGATGAATATATTGTTTGGATTCAAATAAATAATTTAATTTTAATTTAAGCAAATTTAATTTAGGCAAAAGAATTAGGGTTCCGCGCGAAAAGTTTAAATGCCTATAAATTGTGAAAAAAATTACGAGTCGCCGTATCGAAAGCGCCGCCTGCTACCTGCAATGTCACAAAGGTTGCCTTAAGCAGTAAAATAATATAAACATTTTGCTTGCGTACTTAATTGAATTCAAACTTCTTTGGTCGCTTTAGACAATATTTGGTAGAAAACCCTATGGGATCGCGAGATTGACATGCACAACATGTTTCAGAACAGCGTCAGCAACATGCTTATTGAAGTGAAAACATTTTTTGCCGCGTTAGATAATTTTTGGTAGGGTTGGTGATGGTTGTGATGATGGTGATGGTGGTGGTGATTGATGGTGTTGGTGAGGATTGATTTGTGGTGTTGGTGAGGGTTGGCGGTGGTGGAGGTTAGTGCCCCCCGACCTGGTTCCCGCCTTGTCGCGGCGGTGGGGCTCAGTAGCCGTTGGTGGGAGCCCACGGTGAAGTCAAGAGGAACCTACGGCCGGTCCGTGAGGCAGGTCCGGCCAGAGGGGCCGCTCGGGGTGGGCTACGGGGCAGCCCGCCCCTCGAGCGAGCCGGTGGCTGCGGGGACAAGTCCCGCTCGCAGCCGCATTTCACGTAATCCCTGCAGCAACGCTAGGACCGTGGGCCTCTGACTTTTTCAAGACGGGGGCCGTGAGGAGT
>JWHW01048730.1:190258-200287 GCA_000931545.1 Papilio glaucus | reverse complement strand
TGATATAACTTTTTTATTTATAAGCCGATTGAGATAAAACAAACACTTAATGTTAAGCGAAGCTTACCACAATACATTAGTGAAAACCACACCCAAATCGGTTAAGCCGTTTCTGAGATTAGCGGTAACAAACGCACAGACAAACACACAAACCGACAAACAGACAAAAATTCTAATAATCATTCTTTTGGGTTTTATTGCGTTTATGAAGGCCCCCAAGAATGGTTTTTCTCAAATATCATCCACATACAGACAGCGATCAGTTACATTTTATTATATGTATAGATTACTTCAATAATCTACTAATATTTTATAAAAAAAATAAAATAAGCATTAAAATTTGGTTTACTTTTAATATTTGTTTCAATTCGTAGTATACAATAGTAGTATATTTTATGTAGATAACACGAATCCCTGCTCTCCCTTTCTTACATATCCTTCCTATTCCATTCTTTTTGCACCTTTGTTCGAGTCAATTCCAGTTCTGAGAAAAGTTTATTTATAGAAAGAAAGATACGATGTGATAAGCGACATAAAATACGAAGAACATATTTTATCCATGTCATGAATAAGCTTCCCAGAAAGGATTTTCTTCGTTTCTATTAAAGAATGGAAAACAAGGCAGTTGGGTATTATTTTTGATAAACGCGTAAAGCAACATCTGTCGCCTTTGTGTATGCTCTAACAAAAATAGCTGTTTTTAGAAGAAAATTATTTCCAACATATAAAATCCAACAATATAAAAGCCAACAAACAACACTACCAACATCAACAGCACAATAAACTGCGCATTCGACATAGTCCTAGATCAAATTAAATAATACAAACAAAACTCAGATATATCAAAATAGACTTAATATTTTTATTCCTCAAACATTTAAACATTTTAAGTAGCAGTGTTTCAAAGGTTTTTGATTTAAGCAGAAAACGAATTCCAGTTTCCACTTTTGAAATTTTATTTAAAAATTATTTTCGTTGCATTCAATTCAAAGCAACCCGTCCGCCGTTTTTACATGTTCAAAAACCAAAAGAAATTCTAATTTGAATATGAGAGTTAAAGAGAGTTGATTAATAGTTTACTTTTATTTACGTTTTAACCACACGTATACATGTTTTGGAAAAATTAACTTTAATAAAGAAATAAAAATTTATTATCTTTTATTAAACGCTTTAAGGAAATAGCATGCCTTCAAGAAAAGCAAATGTTTAAAACAATAAATATTTCAATGTTTCATACAAATTTTAAAAATACTTTATATATATTTATAAATTATACGTTTTAATTTGGACCATAAAACGGTGCATGATCATGACGGCACTGCTTTTGACAACCGACTGTCGATTGCGGTTGAATATTCCAGATTATATGACAACGGTTTCGTTCTATAGATTGTCTGCGTAATTACAAATGAAATTTCTAAACAAATGACGCCCGACTAACTAGTAAAAATAGTATATTCTATAGTATATCTAATAGTATATCTTTTTGCCTTTGACAGCCCAATTATTCTTAGACTCTTTGGAGGCAAGCAAACAGAAAAAGCCAGAAGAATGTAACAATGTAATATAATTCAATGTAAGTTGACCTCAGATCCATATGATCAATCATATTAAATAGGGTTCAACTTAGGCTGGATAATAGACGGTTAAATTAAATTCTACAGCGGGTAAAACCACGGGGCACAGCTAGTAATATATAAGAATGTATAAAAAATAGAAAAACTTAACAGTTGAAAGAATGATGAATGCTAAAGTCGTATAGTCGTATTTTTGTAAGATTATTCAAATAGTTAAATAAAACATGGCTACGTTTTTAATGTTTCACATGTGCTTAGTATATTAAGTATTCAAGTATTTAGTATTCAACTCAATATTAAAACGTTTTGCATTTTAAAGGGTTACTTGAATACTACTAAAATTTGCAATTATCTTATACCATTGCATTGTTGCAAAAGAAATCATTATCAATCAAAACAAATATCAATTAACTTGAATCGTGGACAAAAGACTCACAAATGTAGCGAATTTATTACCCACTGCAATGTTAAGATCATAGTTACTACTGAGTTTACCTGGCTTAAAATGTTATCTTCAAAACAGTTCCATTTCATTTATAGTGATTAATAAATAAATATGCGCTCACACCCGTAACCCAGAGGGGTAGGCAGAGATCATAGATTTCCATTTGGCGCGATCCTGGCACACCTCTTTCGCTTCTTATACATTCATACATCTAATATAAAATACTAAAATCGAATGTATTTATACATTCTCGATATCTAAAATTTGGTAATGGGTATACACCAACTACATATATTCCGGTAGTATTTATATACCAATAGATATGTATGTTTTTAATTTAAAAAGCAATGTGCAAAAAAATAATATTATAATCGAATCAGGACAAGTTACAAAGCTTAGTCCTAAGTTTGTATACCTGAGGCAGCGACTTTATTGTCTTTTGGACAATGCCTAAGATGAACTTAAACTGCTATCTAAAAGATCACACAATCACAGATGCTCATAAACACAGATTGGAATACATGCACAAGCGTAGGTAAAATTAGTTTCCTAAATCGTATGTCATTATAATATCTTTTCATAAAATATGAGGCCAATGAAGTAACACCTGAGCGCACCCTACGAACATAAGTCTAACAAATTGCTCTAGATACGTTCCACTCGCAACTCCTACCACTCGTATGTTTCCATAATACCAAGATTTTTAGTATTTGCGAATTGTATTAAGCGAATTTAGCTTCAGAACTTTAATCAATTTGTTTCTCCCTTCAAAATTTTAAAAGTAAAATATTAATTCTAAAGGAGTTCAACTTTTTGTTAATAAAATATAATTCAACGTTATTAATATCTACCATGCGGTACAGTATCATGTATCACCACGGCAGTCGAAACGTTAACGCCCTAGGTTCGATTTAGAGCCGAGGCCAAACATGTTTAATACATAAATTTATATATTATGTATTTGTTTTTATGTATAAACGACACCCAAAATATTTATGGATCTATACTTTCGTAACGCAATCAAAAGTTGACAGAGAAATCGGTTTTTAACAAGTTAACGCAAATTTATAAAAAAAACAGAAGAAATAATGTGGAATGTGCAAGCAGGTTTTAGAAAAGGAAAGGGTTGGATCCGTGATCTCTGCCTACCCCTCTGGGTTAGGGGCGTGAGCGCATATTTATTTATTTTAGTTATTTAACGCAAATTTACGTTTTTTTTCTGATGCTCTTATCGAGTTACTTAAATAAGAAAAATAACATTCAAGAAAAAGGAAAAAGTCACTAGCAAGTGTGAGCGTGTTTACGAGTGCGTGCAAGTGGTATTGCGACGCATTTCATAGTTATCTTTGAACAAAATTACTGCATTGTTATGGTAACGAGCCTCGGAATTGTTGCCAAGACAATGTTCATGTAGATAAATGCAATTTCCTTAACAACTCAACAGCGACACGTATGTATGCGACATTAGAGACATTAGAAACCATAGCTGAATATGTTTCTACACTTATTAAAATATGCGTAATGGGCTACCATTAGGGATGGACCCGTATTTTATTGGTTTAGACATACCGCTGGGGACAGATCATTCTACAAGGCGGTTATATGAGTAACGAATGCGTTGCGAGTCTTTTTTAAGGATGAAGGTTTGGGAAGGGAATGCGGCCTGAGGAAATATCTACATTTCGCTTATTCTCTGTGAGGTCGTGGCACTTCTTCGTGGTTCGTGTTCGTTCGGTTCGTTTCGTGGTGGATATATTGAACGTATGAATAATAAAAGAGATGAAAAGATAACTTATTGTTAAACTTATATGTTAGTGACAGGGGACGATCAAAGGCGAATTTCATCTAAGGGTGCATCCAGATTTGGCGAATGCACCGCGAATGTGCAGCCCGCGAGTTGTTACAGTTGTGCTAAAGAGGTGCACCAAACAATTGCAGCTCTCGAGCGGTACGCGAGCTGCACATTCGCGGTGCATTCGCCAGATCTGGACGCCCCCTAAGACAACGGTGACAAAGTAAACGACGACAATATAAATTATGCAAGTATTGAACTAAATTAAATGAAACTAAATTGTTGTTTTACTGTAGAATAACCGAGAGAGATATGCTAAGATGATGCAATATAGAAATTCGTAATGTTTGCCTATTTCTTTAAGGTCATAGACGCTGATTGTTTTGAATTTTCTATTACGCTATCACTTTTTATGGTGTAGTGTTTTCAGGCGTTATACTTTTTTACGTTGTTACTAGGTACTGAATATTATAAAACGTTCAGTATGTAGTTAGATATGTATGTACATTGATGCTGTATTAGACCCGATTTATATACATTGAAGTTATAATTTATTATCGTACTATATTGAAGATGTTATGGGAAGTTGGAAGGATTATATCATAAAACTTAAAAGCCAGGGTCCGCACAATTTACATAAAGCTTTCCTGTTACAGGTTTATTACTGCTATTACTTTGAGATTATGATCGTTCACATCCTGACTTTATTATTTAAAGAAAATCTGACAAAAGCTAATATTTTTCCAGTGATTTAATGTTCTTAGAGTAGTCTACTCAGTGTGACTATAAATGATAAAAATATAAACAGCGTTGTAAGCGAAAACTGTGGCTTAAAAGAGGACGATGCGACTAAAATTGACAATAAAATGGTATTGGTGACAATGTAATGGACAATAAAATGGGCAATGGTAGATAAGGCATGTTGAAATTGGTAGAAAACATTAATTATTGGTAGGGGTCGTCCTAACGACAGGTAAAATGCGTTACGCATACCCCCGCACCGATGGGGACGGTTCGAGTGGTTATGTGGGACTCTCCTCTCCTAGGGGAGAGGCATACCCACTAAAAACCCTGTCGGTGGTACTCTGTGCTCTCTGCGGATGCCGCGGGCGCACTAACGTGTTTCACCGCGACATCCGCAAGCTGGCCCCGACTTCTACTACCAGGGCCTCCGCGCCAAGGAGGGGGGGGACGGAACCACATGCCCCCCCCCCCTAGACGTGTGGGCTTTTAGTGCTGGCAGGGAATCCCCATTCCCAGCCAGCCAGCACTACTACGGGGGGGCGAGGGTGGTAATATACTGTCGCCTTCTCCTCCCCGCTCGGGGGGCTAGGGGGTCTCCCTCGCGCTCCCGCTCCCTTTTCTCCTTCTGCGAGATAACTGCCTCGCAAGGTGACGGCTTCCCATGCCCTCTCGCCTCCCAGCATTGCATGTACGACGCCGGGAAGCGAGAGGTCAACGCCGATCGTCGCTACCAGGGTGTGGTGCTCGTCGGACCAGGCAGGGCACACCTCTAGGGTGTGCTGAGCCGTGTTCTCTTCGTCGCCGCACCCGTGTTACGACGCCGTCTCTTCCCTTCCGATGCGACGCAGGTACCTTCCGAAGTATCCGTGTCCGCGAAGTACCTGCGTCACCCGGAAGGTGAGGGACCCGTGGGTCCTCCCGCACCGAGTTCCGGGCGTATGGCCTCTATTGTTCGGACGCCGTATTCGGCGTCCATTAGGTTATTCGCCCAGAGCTCCATGGTCTCCAGGGTTCTCCTCCGACGGGCGCAGGCGAGCACCTCCGGGGCAATTGGATCGCCCCGAGCTCTTTGCTCAGCCCGCGCCCGGTATGCTCTGGCTAGCACTCCCGCTTCTATCTCCCACGGGGGAGTGTGGTAGGGGCCGTCCTAGGTGAACTTATACCAACCAAATTGGTGGCATACTAAAGAAAGGTGGTATCAAAAGGTCCCATAACCTAAAAGCATATGTGTATATGTATGAATAAAGAAGAAACGAGGAAGATGTGCCAGGATCGCTCCAAAAAAAAAATCTATAATCTCTGCCTTCATCTCTGACTTAACGACGTGCTTATTTAATTGTTCTTTTACTTTTAGAGCTACGTGTATAAAATGACCGTGTATACCATACCGTTTTAAGGTAGAAAAAACTTTTGCACCGGTACCTAAGACTAAGCTAGATATAATACAATACATGGCAAAGTGCTACGGATGTGGGCTACGGATACGAGCTACGAATATGCGCTACGGATAACTGCTGTGAGCATCCGGCTTAAAAGTATGACTGAGTTGCTACGATAGAATTTCTGTTATAAAATTTAGAGAGTACATAAAACACTTAAAGCTCAGATGGATGGAAAAATGTAGATATAATAGTAGTCGTTCAATTAAAGTCTTTTAAAGCAATGTTAAAACTAAAATGCTTAACAATTCTTCGTTCAAAGCTTCCGTTTAACTTGCCAAAACGGATGAGATTTAAAATCAAATAAATTCAATTTGCGGTCCGCTGTCCGGTCACATCCAGATAGGCTACGTGCCGTGGAAAAGAAAATCTTTTCTTTTTATCTACACTTTCAGACTTTAAATCCTGTCGTCGCATTGAATAGTAAAACCCACGTCAAATTAAATATCGCGGATTACTTTGCTATTTTTTATTTGTAAGAGTTATTGGGTTCCAAATTAAACTAGACGATTAATTAGGTGCACAATGTTTGTTTTATTTGGTTTTAATAATGAGGCGTACGCGCTAGGACGCGTATTTCAATGTACTGACAGACCCGCCGAAATTGAAGTGTTATAACATAACGCATTTAGTAAAATGCCGGCCCAATGCCCTTCCTCTTCCTATCTATCCCTTCTCTGCTCTACATAAAGGCTGCCAACTCATCTCATTGTTGCGGATATCTATATTCACGTGAACTGTTTGTTCGTTTTCCACATACTATCACAGTAACGCCGTGTACTACGACTTCGTGTGTCACGACGGGGATGAACAGATGCATATCTTTTAGACCTTTCTTGTCCTAATGATATATAATTACTTATATGTTTATGTTACGTTATTGCATTGAAGTTCCTTGTGTAGTAAAGAATACATTTTTGTCATACGAAGGACACAATTCGGTCCAAAATCTCCTCTTTACACCTCCCGCTTAACATAGTAAGAGAACCTTCAGCGCGCCTGCCCTACATTTTAGTGCCACTAATTTCTGCACTTTAATTATTCAAAATCTCTTCGATTTCCGTTGTAGAAATACCAACATTCGAACATACAAACAGCGACGAATTAAAATTTGAACATTTAAATTTCATAATTGCCATTTTCATGCGGAGTAAGTTTGACACTGAAATCTGACAACATGCTGGGTTATTAATTCGAAGTGTCGCACTGGGCACGTTAACAACGAGAACGTCATACTTTAACCCGTTCTAAATAACTACGCTACTAGCTTAGTATAGTTTTTAGAATGATAAAGGCGTCGGGGTACGGGGCTCACTTTAGGTTGAGAATTCGAAAAGATGAGAAATCTCCATAATCATCACAATAGTTGCAGTTGCAATAGATTAAAGCGGAGGGAGTCACAATAAATACAGTAAATTATTATTATGTTGGGGTGTTTAAAGAGTTGTCTCCGTCTGGTTGAGTATAAATATATATACAATACATAAAATAAATAAATATAATACATAAAAGTAAAAACTAAATAAATGTATACAATATATAATAATCTAATACAAGCGTTAGTGTCTTTATAAAGTTTCTACTGCTTGTGTTAGGATAAACAGGGTCTACTCAGACTGGTTTAGCATCAGTAAACGTAGATGCTTAGCATCTCTGTGTCAGTTCAATCTCTTTATGGATGACTTTTTGAAAGCTTTGAAAGAAAACGAAGATTGTGGATTAAGAATGGGTGACCTAGTTGTAAAATGTCGTATTCGCGTCATCGGCGCAGGAACTTATGTTGAATGTACTGAATGATTAATTAGAACGAAAGAAATGGTGTATGAAAGAAAACTAAGTAAGACAGTAATTGAAATAAATGTTAATAACGTTAAACAAGTGGAACAGGTGGAAGAGTTCGTGGATTTGGGTGTATGTTCAGTAGAGATGGTAGACATATTAAAGATTTAAAATGACGAATGAATGCGGGAACAAAATGAATGGGGCTATATGTACAGCAGTAAGGAGTACTAGTCCCGACCTTAATGTGTGGAAGTGAAAGCTGGATTTGGCAGGAAAAGCATGCGAGTAGAGTTAATGCTTTTAATGTTGAGATACGATCCTTAAGAAGTGTGTTAGGCGTGACTTTGAATAATAGAATTAAAATAGCGTTATTAGGGAAGTGTGGCTTGAGAGTGGATGTTGTGACTAGAATTGAGAAAGGTATGCTTCGGTGGTTCAGGCATGATGAAAGGATGAATGAAGAGAGAATAACGAAACAAATTTATGTTGCAATAGTGAGTGACAGCGTTGGTAGCGGACGCCCTGGAAGAACTTATATCGATGAGATTAGTGGCTTACTAAAAAAAGGAGATATAAAGTAAGAGAAAGGAACGGGCGGACATTTGACATTCGGGCAGCGTCGATAAGTAGTCGGTTAATATCATTATTATCGTTGGAAAATTATTATTAAAAATATTACATATATAACCTTCTTAGTGTTTATAGGTAAAATATTAGTAGATTATGGATATAGTTAAATAGTATTTATGTTAACCATTCCAAATAAACTTAACTTTGCGCTACGACTTGTTCACGACAACAGTCGAAAGCGGATTCGAACAACAACCTCATGTTTCACAGTTCGCAAACTTAGACTATTGGCGCTTTGATAACCTAATGGTGAAGACATTAATTCAATTTTAATGAGCAACTTGTGCTATGCTGAATACTGAGGAGCTACGATTGAGTTATTTTGTGGCAAGCACCAACTCATATAAATAAAATGACTTGAGTTATTCAATTTCATTTTATTTGTAAAGCTCACTCATTAACGCAAACTCAACGTTCATTTAGCTCATTGCTCGAGCTATTCGTAAAAAAGTACGAGATAAATCTAAAAATATAAATAAACAACGAATAATTACTTAACAGACTAGTTTATGTTAATAATCTGAATTTTTAATTTTAGTGAATAAGAAGAGATTACGGAATTTTATTTGACACGGACCAGGCACGGTCTACGCATACACGTGTGTCGGTTATAGGTACTCTTGATATTTTTTATGAAGCCACAAATCGGTTCGACATAAGTTGGCTTACTATGTTAGTTATTTATTTGATTAGGCTAAATAACGCAAACCAAATACAATAAAAATGGCATTTAATTACTTGCTGGCAAAATAAAAAATAAATGAACAAAAAGTTATAGCGTTCGTGGGTCCGAACCTGCTTCCTTTTGTTTTGCGTCGCGTTTCAGCGCTATGCTGCAGAGGCCTTCCATACAAAATTTATATCCACCGTCACTTTATATTTAGTTAATTTGGAGTATTTCTGATGCGTTATCTAATATCTCTGTTGAATTCGGCCGAAACACCCATCCTCCAAGTGGTATATGGCAGTTTAGACACACTTGCAGATAACTGTCGAACTTATCTTTACCCACTACACATACGTAGGTAATCTTATTCAAAAATACTTCTATCTGTGCCACAACCGAGAATTTTAATTTAGCCAGCGGTAAATAACAAATAATATGTATCAAAAACTGTTCTTGGAAAATCGTCTGACTTCGTTCTCAGCGCTTTGTTCTTTCGCTCGAGAGTGACATTCGGCGCACAGACTAAAACAGTTCAAGAATGCACAGACTAAACAATCAAAAAAACTTTGTCAAAATTAATGAAGTTGGTTAAATTATAAAAGAATTTATAAAATTAAATACACATTACAAACAACAAAGGCTTGTCACCGTTTCCCCAGTGATCCTTTCAATTACCTGAACCACTGAAGAACTTTTCTCAATTTTAGTGACAACATTCTTTTTTAAGCCACACTTTTCCCTTACGACGCTAATCTAAATAATCTAAAACCATAATTCAAAATCATTTAATCGAATTAGTCTACTATTTTTAAATTTACGACATTTTTATTTTGACTAGATCTGAAAAAGTCTAACGTCCAAGTTTTTTTTTTTTATAAAGAATAAACTAGCGCTTGACCACAATCCCACCTGATGTTAAGTGGTGACGTGGTCTAAAGATGGTACGCACTAGT
>JWHW01048730.1:148749-166807 GCA_000931545.1 Papilio glaucus | reverse complement strand
TTTCTTGGTCTAGTTATTCTTTCTTGTTTTTATTTTATTCTTTCTTGTTTTCTTTATAAATACTAGGTTCTTTTGTTTGTAGATAAAATAGAAAATTCAGAACAGAATAAATTAAATGTTGTGTAGATGTAATTTATGGTATTCTGCTTCTACTTCTTCGAAGCGATTTCGAGATTTGTTTTTATTTTTTTCTTTCTAAATTGTTATCATGAACGCGTGGATTGTGACAAAAAAATAATAGTTTTTTTAAAAATACGCTTTCGTAACTAACCGAACTAATTAATAGAAAATAATCTTAATAAGTTTAAAAAAAGAATAGTTAAGGCGTTTTAAGTTCGGATAACTTAAAACTTTTTTAACTTTTCAAATGTTTACTTATCTTGCATTTCTTTTAACGCCACTTATTTAACTTTATAAAATGTTTGTTGCTGTATATATACAGCGTAAATAATAAGTGTAAATAATCAAGTAAATCTATAGGTTTTCTTGATTATTTACACTTCTTTTATTACACACATACATAATAGGTTTATCAAATACATGTCAGACACACAACATACAAATAAAATGTCTGAAATCTTAATAAAGTACAGCTATTGTTATTTAAAGTTTCACCCAGCTGAAAGTCGCAAATCCTGAAGTTGCTAATAAGGATAATAGGACAAATTACTACTGTTTTAAATTATTCTCTTGTCGTAGGCCCTTGATAAGTTTCAAATTAATATAACGTTTTGAAGGAGTTCATAATCACGTCCAAAGATTCCGTTACAAACAAAAAAACAAACATACATACATTCCAAGCTAAAAAATCGTAATAATTGAGTTCTTTTGTATATCTTACGATGATAAATTATTATACTATAAATGTATGAAATTAATTATAAGTGTTTCAAAATTCATATTTTAATTATTAAGTTAATCGATCGTCTCTCTGATAAGATGATCAGTTAAGTTATTCTATAACTGGATTTAAACACGTGTAGTCTAATACACGTTTTATCTACAAACATAAATTACGAGGTAATCTAAAAACACGTGTTGCTTAATTTATACATCGAGGTAGGTAACGATTACGAAACTAAAAAGTTACGCCGAGGGATTTCGGTTATATTCACAGTTAAAGACTACATGCTGTATTTGATGTTTCTCAAAAATCACAACTTTTCGACATGGACTTTTGGACTATTCTCATATATTCTTATATAGCGGAGACTCGCTTCCTGTCAGGGATTTAAAGTCTGTGAAAAGTTTTAGGGATTGACACAGGATTTTTTCCAGCGAGATGAGAGAACAGATTATTTTTCTTTATACTTTATGATCATTTCAGTGTACTCTGTAAATATAATTTCTGTTGTATACATATTTAAGTGCAAACACAATTGGAATTGTTGACCAAATACAAAATGCAAACAAGGGGAGATCCTTCCTAAGTGTATGGATCTTAATTTGAACCGTAATTTATACTTTGTTTGTACATTTTCAATATTGTGTTTATTATAACAATGGTACATGGCAATCCTTGTAGCCAATCGGTAGTATTCTGGTGTCCCATAACAAAAGAACCAAAGGGATAGTGGTAATCAAAAGAGTCATTGGCTACCTAGAACACTAAATTTCAAGAAGGTAATTTTTTTAAAGTCACACGTTTAAAACACCTGTGGCAAGGGCAATTTACTGTTTTTGGTAGCTAATAACCCCCTTACCACTATTTAGTTGGACTATTCATTACCGAGCATCCTGTATAGTTAAACCGATGCTCGTGACGGAATCGAGACGTATCGTTGACCATATTAACTTTTCTAGTGTAGGTTATCTTAGCGCTTTTGGCATAGCTGTCAGTCGTTTGACAGTTGGCGCAAAATTACCTGGATGAACATGTATATGGAGATCCTACCCGTGCGAAGCCGGGGCGGGTCGCTAGTCATTATATAAATAGCGGATTCGTATAGAATAATAAGTAACATATCGTTGGCAATGACCTTCTGTCAGTCGAAGTGTTACCTATTCTCGGGTTTTTCCCTTACCGTTATATATCATATCTGTCACAATTATCACGACACACATAAATAAACCGGCCTCGCAACAAGATCGTAATAAATGCATCTACCGAGAAATAAATACGTCTTTTCGAAACCGTTCTTAACTAAAGTAAAACATATTGGAAACTTCATAAAAGATTGTTTTTTTTTATGTCCCTCATATTGGTGTTGTTTATATGTAATAATTACCCTTAAAATGTACCGAGTTAATAATATAATATGCTAGTGATGCGCCCCGATTTCGTAGTAATTCTTCGTAACGTTGATCGAGCTAGCAAACAGGAATACCCCTAGGCCGATCAAATATTTCATGAAAATTTTATCGAAATCGGTGCGGCCGTTTCGGAGTCTATAGGAAACATTAATATACTACATCGCATTTTATATACAGAAGAACAAATATTTGTTTTTGTTTTGTAATTCTAAAGATAATAAATATAAAAATATATCATTAGTACGACGGGAATTTTATCATTTCATGCATTTATTATTGTTTATTATTATTCAACTTTCGCCATCCTGTAAAGATGATTAGGTTTAAATTTTGGTCTTTTTTATTTATTTTAACCATTTTTTACAGCATCATGCCTGATCAAGAGGTTGAACACAACAAAGACCTGGTCGCCATAAAGGACTGGCTCAGCAAGCAACCTCATCTACCACATGACGTTGGTGCGTAGAAAAGTGTATACAAATTATAATATGATTTAATGAAAAGAAATAACTACAGTTGATTATTGCAAATATCAGTGGATGTGTTGACAGTGCATACCTTAGGAGAACTTATATTGATAACTTAGTACTGAAGGGCGATATAAGGAGTACCCGTTACCAACGAGCATGTATACGTAAATGTATGGATGTAAAAGAAGCGAGAGAGGTGTACCAGGAACACTCCAAATGGAAATCCATGATCTCTACGTAACCCTCTGGGTTAAGGGCGTCAGCGCATATTTATTTATTTATATTTTACAGTTGAGTATTAGGTACAAGGTAACAAATGAAGTAGACCTGCAGCAAACTATCAGTCGTGACATAAGAATTCCATAAGTTATATATAATGAAATATTAACCCTTTGGTTTTAAATCTTGCGTGTTCATCGATACTAAAATTAATGATTTAGACATGGCTATAAGGCACGGCAAAGAAATTCCACAGTAAGAGTATATCCATTAGTGGAAGTATGAAGATATAGGAAAGTGAGGATATCCCTATAGGGATTTAGGGTATGTCCCAATGTACGATAGCGGAACTCGAAGTTACCTGTTTTTTTTATTTTGTTCCAAACAATTCTTCTTATAACTTTTCGTGCTAAACTAGCAAAGAGAGTGAAGGTAATGAGTAATAATAACTAGTGACATGCCCCGGAAAACACTAATTATGTTGTAATTAAATTAAGATTGAACTACAAAATTTGATTAAGTAACCCAGATTAAATTTCAATGAACCAAATTAATCGTCGGAGAAAGGATATGCTGCTACACCTGCAACGTACAAGCGGTTGCGATATTCTGTGGAAACGGTGCGCTATTGCGTTTTGCTGTGTCGCAAAAATGCAGTTTATATGGAGTTACTTAATCTTTCTACTTAGCACTGCAATGATTGTAAAATTGAATTAAAACAAAACCGTAACAAAATATTTGTTGGTTCGTTTTTTCTTAACACCAGGTATGATAAACGTCACATCACACTGTCACTTTTAAATTATTGTAGATGCGTTGCCTACCTTTAATGGACAGAGGAGGAGCATATCTCCTTCCCCTATTCATCCCCTCCACCGTCCAATATTCTTCCCTTCCCATCCTATCCTTTGAAGGGGAAAAGAATTGACATAGGGCCTCCGCCAACTCTCTCGTCAAAAGAAACGCAGAAGCATAAAATACTCCTACTTCACGCCTGTCTTCTCCAATCGAGCTAGATTATAAAATACCTAGTAGAAGTTATAAGTATTGATTGATATTTTATTCAGAGGATGTGCTGCTGCGTCGGTTCTTCACGAGCTGCGGCTTCAGTTTGGAGCGAGCAAAGCGCACCATCGACTTCTTCTTCACCGTCCGCTCTACGGCCCCGGAGTTGTTCTGCAAGCGCGATCCTTGGTCTCCTGAAATAAGAAGGGTCTTCGAAATAACGTGAGCAATTTATCACATGTTAGGAATATTACAACTTTGTATTTGCAAAGGTTCAGACTCTGAATTTGTTGATTCGATATCTTTTATTATTATTTTATCTGATATAACATCTACAAATTCAAATATCGAAAACTAAAATAGAATTGTCAAAAGAATTCTTAGTAACATCAAAATAGAAACAAGCGGTTCAAAGAAAAGCCACAAAATAACACTTAGATCACCTGGTCACCCGACAAGCTTTAATTCGAATAAATTGTCTAAGATGTTTAGAAGCTTTTTTTATTTAATAAATGTTTTTAAGTCGTTCAGGTACTCTGACAATTGATTAAATTCAGTACGTGATAGCTTCTATGAGTAAATAAACGATGGGTCTATGTTGTACATGTGCTTGATAAGGACTTAGAGCGACGTCTGAGTGTGGCTGAAAATATAATAAATGAAGCATATTATGTAGAGTGTGTGTCAAATAAGGCGCTTTATTGTTCGGTAGTCAAAGTAGGATTTAGCGTAATTAGCATGCGAACAAAGTTAACTTTATAGGGGAGTATGCAAGGTGCACTTAAATGAAACGACAATGAAAAGCATGATAATATATATTATGTATATAATATACGTGTTTTATTATGTATATTTTTTATTAGATGTAACTTGGTACAAATGATATGATCTATTAAATACAAACTAGTATCTTAAGTTACGTCTAGGTATTTATCTTTGAGCAATAAAATATTGTATCGGAGCCTAATTTAAATTTGTAATTAAACCGTGTCGTTAACAGACAACGTCTCTATCAGATACGTAAAGTTAGTATTGCAAAGGTTTCTAGCGCGGTGCAAAGTTCTTGAGCCCCGCCGAAATGTAACATCAGACATTATTATAATTTAAAGATCACAGATTAAAAATTTTCATTTTATTTAAAGATATATATTTTCGTTTGAATTTCATCACATAAACTGACTGCAACTTAAAGCTTATACATGCATATAATAACATCTTCGTCTTTTTTAATATACATAGACACATAGCGAGATAAAAAAACGACAAATTATTTATTTGTTGTTTATGTTTAAATAAATTAATAAAAATCAAAGTTTAAAAGAAAACAAATATAAAATACGAAATTAAAAGTAGAATAATGTAATAAATATGGAATAAAAGAATAATAGCATTAAGTACCCCTTATAAATGGAAATAAGTTGGTGGCGATCTTTCACGTACATTTTCTTTATTATTTTAATAAATAATCAAAAAATCGTAGTCCGAACCCGATTATAGCAGGTAAGCCAACGTTCATGATAGACAACGTCTGCTGGGTCCGCTTGTATAGTCTATATATTATAAATATGAAAGGAAATGTATGTACGAATGTATGTTTGTATGATCCTATAGACTCCGAAACGGCTGGAGCGATTCCGATCAAATTTTCAGGAAACATTCAGATTGGCGTCGCGAAAGATCCTGTGAGTTTGGTAATGAGCTAATCAACATAATAAGTGCCACCAAGGCGAACCCGGGGCCGGTCACTAGTAGAGTATAAACTGTCAGTTCATAAATATTCGTAGCTAATTATTATTGGTGTGAGCAGTTTTCGAATGTGCATGTGCTCGACCCACTAGCCGCGGAGTTCGACGACCTGTCTGCACCAACCTGTCCATATTTTGTAACGTCAATCGTTGCATCACTACGCTTATAGAAACATTTAGCGCGAGTACCCATTTAAGTAATCAGAGTTATGTTTTGAAATTAGCATTATTGTTTATGTTTCTGTTTTGTCTGTATGTTGTTACGATTGCCTGTTAGAACTTTAACATAATTTTATCAATAAAAGAACGTCAATAAACTTCACTGTTGGTTTTCTAGGATAATAGTATCCGATGTGTGAAATAAATTTTACTGGATTTAATAGTAGCCCCTTTGTACCAAACTTATGATTCTGGTCTGTTGCCGACAGATTGGTCGTTCGTCAGTTTATAATCGGACCAGACATATTGTGAACTGACTACAAATTATGAACTGGAGGAAATCACAGGTTCACGTGTCATTTTCAAAAGTTTATAAAATGTTCAAGTGAAATCGTCAAATTGTGAACCGATATTTTGCTTGCGTTATTATGTTAAAGTTTATGTTACAATGGAAGGTCCGTTAGGTTCAACAATTATAGTTTTGTATAAAAATAATATCTTAAAAAAATTTATCAAAAAAAAAGGTTGTTGCGTTAGACATGATACGCCTAGTCTGATTATAAACTGACGAAGTTCATAATCGCTCGGTGACATTTACATAAAATATCCAAGTGAATCATAAATGTATGGTGTAAAAATGTGTAAATATGTGGTGTATGTCAGTTGATATTTATATAGCTAGTTATCTAGTTGTGGAAGTTCAAGAACTCCCACTTACAGAATCATTATATACATGCAAGCACATGCTTGCAATATTCACATTATTTTTTTTTGTATATACTTATACAAAAAAAATGTGAATATTTCAAAAGAAATGTTCAGTTAAAAATAGAAATCTATTCAGGCAATTTTGTAATACGTGCTTTTGGTCGAAGGTTGAAGTCGCTAGTTTTTTTTATGATTATCAGAATGACTGCACCTAAATCGGCATCTTTTTCCTTATAAAGAACTTGATGTAAACATCCAAATGTCACACTAACCAAGTAAGCTATAGTCATACATGAATATATAAAAACGAAGGCTAAGGAACTCTACACATTAAACGCAGCGCGATGCGGCGATCGCGTCTGTCAAATTTTGTATAGGCACGTCAAGTTTTGTATGTGCAATGCACCACGTTCGTTGTATGGTACTCCAAAAACACGCATACAAAACAGCCGCGCGGCACCGCACCGTGTTCGATTTGTCGAGCTCCTAAGAGAACGCCTTGTTTCATCATGTTTTATCAATGAACTGACAATCCGGCTGACAGAACTTCATCTGTGATAGTGTTGTCGCTTTTTCCTTTCTTTAAATTCAAACATAACGTTTATGTTCATAAAAGAGGTATAGGTATGGGGGGTGGGAGGCAAACTGTTAAATGTAGCATTGGGTACCCTAATGTTACATTTAACAGTGGTAGAGCTCGCAACAACAACACCTGTTGCACGAATGGGCCGGCTCGACCGGAGAAATACCACGACCTCACAGTAGACAGGCGTGAAGTGGAATTATTTTAAGTTTCGTTTGATGAGTGACGTTCCGTCCGATCCTTTCCTAATAAGGATAGGATGGGAAGGTGATGAGGATTGGACGGGGGGCGGATGAACAAGAAAAGAAAATATCCTTTTTCCGTCTATCATCTCTGTCCATTTAAGGTAGGCAACGCATCTGCGACTAATTTGCTTGCTGCTGGGATGCCTATGGGTGGAGGTCTCTTAATATCACTGACTCGTTTGCTCGAATCCATCTCGTTCTATAAAAAAAATGTTAGATGATCGCCGCTCATAAAGATTTAAGCAGGCATTGCCAGCCATTAGATACGCTCTTTTCTACCCGACACTATATCGTATGAACCTGTTCGTCAAGAACCGTATTCCTACAATAACAATCTAGTTAAGTATTTCTTTGGTTTTTTCCACATGTAACTTTACCTATATTGCACAAATATGCTATTGATATTTCATAATGTCAATTAAAACACCCCGATGACGTATATTTGTTTACAAATTTATATTTATGTTAAGGTTAAAAAATAATACGGCGCTTTTAAACACTTTTTTATTGTAAAGTTGAAACAAAATGTTGAATGTTGAAACAATCTCCGGTTAGCGAGAGGTCGTCTCGTAATCACGTTTTGTTACAAAACTATCGAGCAGGGACCGAAATACTTTTATGTTAACTGTTAACCATGACCTAAATTTTGCGTAGGTTCGGTATGGTCGTGATAGTAACCAAAGGTATCTCTTCTTTTTCCTGTCCTTTTCCCACCTATGTAGGGTCGGCACAGTAGGTACTTCTCTTCCATATCCCTCTACCCATAGGTATCGGCAATAAGCAAACGTGTTATCTACCTTTGTTAAGGACAAAGTAGAGGATATATAGAAAAAGGATATTTCCTTTTAATCTATCTTCGTCCTCCAATTCTCTTAAAAAAATGGAAAGGTGAGGAGGAATTAAGCCTCAAATACCTCACTCGTCAGACAAATCGCAGAAGCATAAAATACTTCTATTTTACGCCTGTCTTCTTTGAGGTCGTTAAATTTCACTGGTCGAGCCGGCCCATTCGTGCAACAGATGTTGTTGCTTTGGGCTCTACCACTGTTAAAGGTTCTTCATTCATCCTTTCAACACGCAGCATACGCATGAGGCAATGTGTATTACACTACTATAATACACGTGTACTATAAAATATGCGTTATATTTTTTAATTGAAACAGAAGATATAATTTCTTTATTTTACATTTTCAGTGATATGCTTCCGCTGCCTTATAAAACACCAGAGAATTATAAAGTGTTTATTTACCGGCTGAACAACCCAGAATTGGACTTGTTCAACTTCGTCGACGCGGTGAAGACGTTCTTCATGCTTGCCGACACTAGGCTGACAGAAGAAGACGACATACCCTCAGGAGAGATACCGATTTTCGACTCAGCCAACGTTAGCCTCAAGTTCATCAGCAAAGTTAATCTGTCAGTGCTAAGGAAATACATGCTCTATACACAGGTAATGGAATAAAGTCATCCTATTTTGCAGATCAACCCGTGAGTCATTTATGTAAAAATACATGATAATGATGATAATGTCAGAACCCTTCATAAACCTCGAAGGTTTATAAATGCTTACAAAATATTAGAGTTAAATAAATTACACCGATACATCGCACTTAGTTATCCAGCTCCTACACTGACCAACCAACTAACCCCGAAGTCAACAATTCGTTAGGCAATAATGCTTCAGTCACTGAGCGATGTTTTTTGGCTTAATATCCCCACACAGATCTGAGGGTAGTTCGTTCATCAGTCTAGGAACTAGATTGATTGCTAGATTGAACTAGACAGCCGTGCGCTCGCCGTATACATTTTTGGCAGTTATTGTACTAAACCGGTTTTGAGCAACTGCCCGTGTGTATACAGGATGTTCTACTCTATTTAAAAAAATCATTGAAAAAATATTTTTTTAGTATACATATATTTTAATTGTGTATAAATTGGCAAAGTTTTACAATGTTTAAAAAGATTTTTTCGTCATTATGAAATTGTACCTTAACATTTAGTGATTTTTTTTCTGGCTTTGCTTTTGTAGAACACTCCAGCTCTCTAGGATTTTGGAAAAGGTGATTTATTGAAAAATTTAAGAACAACGGCTTCCTTCTGTAAAGTTGCAATATAGTGCGATTACCAATATAAGCTGACCAGGCGTTTGAAAGTAGTCCATCAATGCTACTGAAAAGCAATGAATAGACACATATAAAAATGAATATAATGAAACCTGAAGAAGATAAATGCGGTCATAATGTATGCTTTAGCTTTGCTTGTGAATGTGATGTATATGAATTTCAATACGTGCCAATCGAACTGAATACACTCAGAAGAAATATGAAAAAAGATCGGTTAGATTGTAGGTTGTTTTAAATGTACGCATCTTCAATGATCTCACAGATTTCTCATTTTAAATTTCATGTTTTAATGTCAATAATATTTTTAAATTTCCAGGAGGCGATTCCGATAAGGCTGAAACAAGTGCATGTCATCAACGCTCCGGTGTATATAAGTAAGATATACGCTTTATGCAAGCCTTTCATCAAGTCAGAAGTCTCTAAATTGGTAAGTTCAACATTGCAAGTACTTACTCAGTACGTCACTCCGTTATTGGGTGTATTTTATATTTTATCGCAGCCGGTATCCAACAGGAATGTAACCGTGGATATAGAAGAACCGAGAAAAGTATGCCAGGATCGCGCCAAATGGAAATCCGTAATAACTGCCTACTACTCTGGGTTAGAGGGGAGTGCGATCCGTGCTTATTTATTTTTTATTATGACTGGCCGGTTGGCGTGGTTAGTAAGATTAGCTTTTTCACGCCGCTGGTCGTGGGTTCGATTCCAGACAGACATTTGTGTGCATGAACATGTCTGTTTGTCCTAAGTCTGTGTGTAATTATCTATTTAAGTATGTATTTACGAAATAAAAGTAGTAAATCAGTTACCTGGTATAAGCTTTGCTTAGTTTGGGATCAGATGGCCGTGTGTGTATAATACCCCAGGATATATTATATTATTACCAGGTGAAGTTTCACGAGCCAAACTCTACTACATTGTATAAAGACGTGCCACAAGAGCTGCTGCCGAAAGAGTACGGCGGCAAAGCCGGCAGCGTGGACCAGATCAAACGCTACTGGATAAAGAGAATCGAGGCTAAACGGTAAAAAAATATATTATAAGCAATAAGCCCAGATTAATTAAATAAAGTACTACTATGGTTTGTTCCAAATTAAGATGGAAATGTTGTAAACAAAGGGTTGTCTAACACTAAAATTCATTAATTCAAAAATATGTTTCAAAAACAACTTATTCCCACATTAGCGTATAACATTAGCTATCTATTTTACCCAATTTCACTCGCTTAATCTCACGATTTCTACAAAATTACATTTCCGATAAAAGTATAAAAGCTGTAATGGCTGCCATGTATGGTAAGTTCGCAAGTCCCCACGTTTATTTGTTAACAAAATTTAGACCTTAATTTGGAACAAACTAAGATATATGCACGTAAGTTTACGTAATTTCGTTATTATTATTTAAAAAAATATATTATTTAAACAATAATTCTATCTGAATCTTTTAGAATGCTTTCCTAGAGAACTTTGTTGGGCCTAAAAATGACACATGACTATTATTAAATCGTCCATCTATCAACCTAAGGGTTGAAAGATGAACTAGCTAAGCATCTAGCATCTAAAGTTGTGCAAAAGATAGCGTTGGTTCTTTAGTGTGCTCTGTGTGAAGGTTAAAAATATAAAGTTTGTTGGAACAAGTCACAAAAAACTTTCTTTTTTCACCAAAACACGTTAATGCCTCGCGAGATGCTACACGATAGAGGTCGTTCAACGAGTCGTATATTAGAAAGCAAAATCAAAGTGGAACATTGCATACACGTTTTTTTGTTATTATTTCTTTTAATGAAACATAACCGACTTACTTTCTTACATATTTCGGTGGTTATTGTGATATTTTCCACGTTTTTTATAAGAAACGGAATAAACTGCGAGTCGCCTAGTATTAATTGATCATTGACGCCCATGAACATCCATGTTTTAAAATAAAACATTGTAATAACAAAATATATGTACGTGATATTTCAGTCTCAAAACATGATGTCTATCGAAGCTGATTCCTTGGGCTTATTTTTACTTACGTTTTCCTGTAGGTCTCGGATATTTTTCAAAAACCTAATCAGTAAACGTCGTACAGATTCCGAGAATGAAGAACGAAGGACAGTGAATATTAATACCAACAAATATTCATTTCATCCATCTCACTCTCTCATTCTCACAAACTTTTACGTGTATTTGTTAAAGTTTCTTCATACATGTGGATATCTAATATCATTTCTTTCTTCTAATGTCATTTTCTAAATTGTTTCAGAGATTGGTTCCTAGCAAATGATCAGAAATGGAGTGTGGATGAAGCGCTGAGACCGTCCAACTGCAAGGACGACCGGACAAACCAAGTTCGAGACCTGCCGGGCTCTTTCCGCTCTCTGGCTTTAGATTAAAAGTCAATTGATTGTCGAAACAAGTTGATAAATATGGTACACTTACGGCATCTTATACCTACAGCATTAAGAAATGTTACTCACATCTTATTAGGTATTAAGTTTAAAAAACTACTTCGGCAGTAAAGCAATGTTATTCACGGGGAATAGAGTTACCTTAAATATAGGCTTCCAAAAAGGGAGTCTAAGTAATTATAACAAATTAGGTATATTGTTACTGTACGCATACCCCTAGTAGGTGTGATCATACACTTGTAGTTCACATTTTTCTTATTAATATCTACTTCTTAGTATACTTTGTTTAATAATAAAATCTCATTACTTTTAGTACCATTAATAACAATATATAAGTTTAATATACGATTTTTAGCCCTTTGTAAAATTATTAAATTTATTTTCTACTTCTATACCAAAATGTTTTACTTATTTAAATTTTGTCTCAAACTATGACGACACACTTTTGTATACCAAGCAAGCTCAATGATATATCCCTTTTAATGCATCAAGAAATTATACCGAAATTCCTTGCAGAATATGGAAATGAATAAATTAGACGGTGCGTCGCTTAGTGGCGAAAGTGACATTTGAATGCATTAACCCTCGATAACTTTCCTTATATGGCCGAAATAAACATCTTAGCACGCGTGTGATCTGTCACAACGTGTGGTCGACTGGAGTTAGTCCGATATTGACATATATAGTTTAGTCAGTGTTTAGTATGTTCTAGTAAGTTACATCGATACTTCTACAATCGAAAAATTTTACATGAAAATTTATTTAAATTTTTAAGCCATTTTTTTTACAGGCAACAGTTTAAAATAACATTAAGAAATATGTACTAATATTATAAACAGAAAAAATTTATTGTTTGTTTGTTCTGTATAAATTCAAAATCTACTGAACCGATTTTTAAAGTACTTATACCAATAGTACACTCATCTATCAGCGAATAACCTAGGCTTGTTGTCTATGTATCTGCCCAAGCGAAACCGGGGCATGGTGGCTAGTTTAAAAAAAATAGAGATTGGTTGTGTAATGGAATGTTTCGAAAAGTAAGTAAGAGCATTAGTTGTTTTATCCGAGACACGGTACGGTGCTGCGCAAAACTAAACTTTATATTCCAGTATTGTTCAGTTTTTTTCTTCATTATAATTTTATTTTCCTTATTTCGTATAATTATCGTGGTACCTTTTAATTATAAAAAAATAGAAATATAATATTCCTATAAAAAGTTAAAAATATATTTTCATCACATTTGTTACTTAAGTACTACCATCACATGTTTTGTTGTTAAAATAATTCTATTATTAAATAAAACCATAATTTTTAACAAACTTCAAGACTAGTCTATACATAGTGTCTTGAAGGAACCGTTCATTGAATTCTCAAAGGAGTTGTTTTTTGGTTTCTTTTTCAGGTCTGCTTTCCATAGGTCGTCGTTCAGAAACTTTGATCTGTAACAAAAGATAAGTTATCTGGCTGCAATGATTATCGAACTATTCCGTAACTCAAACTCATCGACATCGAAAAACAATTACAATGAAAAACCATGAAGTGTAAGAATTCTAACAATAAAATCAGAAATTTCTACATCGTTGCATAGTATATTCTTAATGTACCATGAAAATCTCTTATGATTACGATTATGTGTGAGTGGCTCGCCAAATATTAAGTGGTTATCAATCCATTATATGATATATTGTATGCCGTAAGCCAGTACAACAACCTAGTAATAGTACTGGATACTTAATTGTCATTTCTCCCCTCTACGAAGCATTAGTTTTCGTGTTGTAAATATTCACAAATAGTCAACCTTGTCAGTAAACCACTCGTACATTAGTCACTGCAATCGAAACAGCATGTCAATTAGCTAGGAGTCTAGTGTAACAGATTCGTGAGTGCTTGAGTAAGTGATATACAGGTTGGCGTTGTTTTATGTTGTGATCTTAAACTTGTGCCGACTCCACTTAAAAGGTACAGGGACACAGGGTAGGAAGGTTAATTTGATGCTTGTTAAAAGCAATACAGTTTGATACAAGCCACCAGAAGACTATATGAGTTAATGAGATATACCTGGCCTTTTGAATTTGGACAATCCAGTCTTTATGCTGTGACATCATACTTTCCGCTTCACCTCCGTACTCCACAGGCAGATATTTCTTGTCTATGTGTTTGTGCAAGCTCTGGCAATCGGGCAGAAATTGAATCTGGGGATGTCATTAAATCACTAACAATTTATTGTTTTCGCAGCAGGCATCGGATGCAGCGTACATAATATAACATTTGTAAATACAGTTTAAATTGGACGTACGAAGATGTTATTTGTATAATTTGTAGTTCATTCATTGGATAATTTTTATGGTACTCAAAACATTATATTTAATAATGAAAAAAAATAAGTAAGAAAAAATATTAATTCTTATATGTATAATCGAGTTCATTTTAACATTTTAAGGTACTCACAATGTTGCAAATTTCAGAGGGTAGTACCGGTTTGACTAAGGAGAAAAGCTTGTCGTAAAATGACGGTGCATTAACTCCATAAATTTGTTTCACACGTACCGGCATTCCCTCCTGAAATAAAGTGTATAAAAATGTATACGAAATGTAACATTTACTGCAGAACAAGGAGTTCAGCCCCGAGATGGACATGACGTCTGGCAATACAAAATGCCCTACAAGTGTTCAACATTAGTGCGTAAGATGTCGGGCATGTTGAAAAAATAATACATTGTGTCAGTGTTGATACAAGTCGTTCTGGACGAACTTATTGATTGTTGACATACTAAAGAGAGTTGATATTAAGAGTAATCACAATCGACGCGCATGTATACGTAGACGTAAGGGTCTAGAAAAAATCGTAATCTCTGCCTACTTTTCTCAGTAGCAGGTGTGCTTATTTATTTTATACGTTTACTTCCTGATATAAGACGTTGCGTTTCTTTAGTCCAAGAATTTCAATATTCAACTGGATCAAAACAAAACTTTAACACTACTGCTTTGTGGCAGAAATAGGCGACAAGATGGACGACAAGTTAAGAGCTACAAGTAGAATTTGACCGACCTATCTATGGGTGAATTTAAAAACTCACCAATAAGTACATGAAGAATTCTCTAAGGAAGAAAATATTTATCCTGGGAATCATTCTCAGGGAGTAATTTTTCATATCGATAATAATGATATGACCTTCAGGCAAGAACTTCTGTTCCATTAGCCACATGTCTGCCTGTATGGAGAAACTCTTAAGGATATCGTAAAATTGAAACTTTTCCAGAGTTGGATCCTCAAATTGATGAATTAGAATTTCAAAGTTTCCCGCCTCATGTGTGGTCACGTTTCTGTAAAAAGAAGATAGATGTATAGATGGATTGTGTGTGTTTGTTATCTGGAAAAGAAGGGAAAAAAGAATTTCTCGCGGGATAGCAGACAAGTGGTGGACAAGGGAAGACTGAATACTTCTGCGTTATCTTTGCAGGACAGTCTGGTCACGCCGATCGCCGATCGCAAACCAGTTGAAACTGAGTGCTCATAAAAACAACTAGATACACGAAGTTAAATAAAACAAAAAATATATATATTAAACGGCTCAGGCTAAAATTTATGATTCATGGACTTACATGAATTTATTTAGTTATAAAATGTATCTATTAAACTTCAGTGTCATGTCATGTATCAAACGCTTACGTAATGGAGAAGGCAGTTTGCATGCTCGTAGACGTCGGATCCCTCAGCGTATAGACCTCGGACATGAGGCTGCGCGTCGTACAGAACTTCTCAATGCATTTCTTCGTTCGCTCCAAGCTTCCGTAACAGCTGTGCAAAAACTTTTCCAGCATGAAATCATCTAAAACATAAGTTCTAGTCTAAGTCATAAGTTAGTACGAAGTTCGTACTAACTTGGATAGATCGATAGATCGATTTCAGGTTGGGGTATAACACGATTTAATGAAAGCGCCCAAAAAGACCAGCGATACAGCGGTACACTTATTTAGACTATGGGGCTGAGAGGAGTCATCGTATTCCAAAAAGCAATACTCACAAAAGGCAAGCAGAGTTGTATTATCCATTAGATATCCATCTTTATCTTTATATCTAATATAACTCAATAAAAGTGATTTACCAAAGACTGATTCGCTCATCACGATACCTCCAATTGATTTGAAAGTTTATAATCTATTTATATTTACTTATTGACTACCTAAAAATCTTGATCTTTCGGATTGATTGGTACAAAACACTTAAATTTAAAGCCTGTCCTCATAGCAGTTGTAGTTAATGTAACACAAAAAAGTTTAAGGTTATAATTAAATGACATGTTTTTTTATTCATATTGCTGTTGAAACTTTTTAAATCTTATCCTCTCTGTAAAGATGTTTGGCGACTGATCTCACTTGCTACCTGGTTACAAAGTTGAAAAATAATCTATTAATGCACGCTGCGCCGCAATAAACATGTAATTTTGCCTTAATCATATCTTTATATCGTCATTTGTTTATAAAATTGCTTTGATATATATCAATTACGGGTTAATGTTACTTTGTAATTCGTTTATAATCAGGGTCAGAGACTGAAAGTGAAGAATTAAAATGTATGTTTAAAATGTTATGTTTAACATTCCGTTTGTGGATTAATTACCAAAAATATGGTTTTACCAAACACAAAAAAATGTAGTCGAATTGCAAAGATGATAAGCGCAGCAGCGATAAAAATATTAACGCAAAGAGTAGCGTAGTTAGCTTCGCGCGGCCACTCGATAGTCAGCTCCTTCACCGTAAAACCATACATCGCCGCGAGCTAAGGGCTTATGGGCCCTTAAGGATGCCTGCCCATTAAAGCGGAGCGAGACTGCAGAGAGGAGAAATGGAAAAATATTACCCATTAGCATTGCTTGAAAATCTCGAAACGTTGATTTTATGCAATGCTATTAGTAGGTGCGAAGCCAACTACGCTAAGCAGCGCGTAAAGTAACAGTTAAAAATGAAATATTAAGAACATGGCCTTACCGAAGTCTTTAGGCAAGTGTGGTTCTTTCGCAAGCCATTCTCTCATCGAGATCACTTCTTGTTGAAGGTCTTGAGGCATCTGTTAATATAATGAAAATTGATTATTATCATATTTAAATACATTATCGATAGTTTGACTTAGCATACGTGTCACATTTTTTTTTAATTCATCTATTTCATAGGTGGTATTTGTAATAATAGCTTTGCTTCGCCTTGTTCTTTATATTGTCGTGTTGTTTCGGAATATAATATTATTATATAGGATATTTATTATTCGGATAATATCATAATACCTGTATGACCGTCATTGCTCGGTATTTTTATTACCATTTTTTATTTTATTCCGTACCTCAAACCACCGATAAAACGACATTTTCTGAAAATGAAACCTAAGCTAGATCGATTTATCGCCCCCGGAACCCTCTGCATACTAAATTTCATGAAAATCGTTGAAGCCGTTTCCGTGATTCAGATTATATATATACAAGAATTGCTCGTTTAAAGGTTACTTTGTTAAAATTATACAAATCCGGAATCCGTCACCAGCGACCTTGTAAAGGCATTGTGGCAGAGGCAAAAATAGCATGTTATAAGAATTTCAGTTTCAAATAGTTTTATTTTATTGGCTTTATATTTTAATGCATCAAACGTATTCCTGAGGAGATGTGGCGTTAAGCTGGCTGCCGGCCGTAAAAACCTTAGCCAAATCAGCAGTATCATAGACTACGGTCCTACTATGCCTACACTAAGTGGGAATAGGGCAGGAAGATGATGAGTGCCAAAATAACGCCCTCGAAATGCGATTGTTAAAATATACACCGGCCGTGTATTTTTTATAATTTTTAATTACTATCAATTAAAAGTTACATTCGTAAAGTAAAAAAAACCCACGTTCGTACTCATAATTCGATTTTACCTTCTTTTTGTTGATATTCTATCCAAATTTAATTAAAATGTTTGTATGATATAACTTAAGAATATTAAACTGGTTTCGACTCGCACGAATTGAAAGATAATTGACCTTTGAATGTTGTGCTTGTATGGAACAGGGCCCATCTTTGGTTCTAATGTGTTGTCCGCTAGTTGTAAGTGTAATCCAATGTTAATTATTTTTTTTGTAAAAAAAATATCGGTAAAATGAGGGACGGTAAGTTGACATATTTGACA
>JWHW01048730.1:123255-148587 GCA_000931545.1 Papilio glaucus | reverse complement strand
TAAATAATGTTATTATCAGATTCTGTACTGAACTTCGAACAATGAAAACTCGCAGCGAGCATGATAACTCAAGACCTCACACTGCTCCAGAAAACGTTTTAACACTACAGGACCTTCAGGTATAAACTACCAATGTCCGCAATTTGGACAATTTTTGCGTGGTAAATATTTTTCAACCCAGGAAACCAATACAAAATACCTTAACACAGTTTGTTGAGTTCACGTTCACAAAGGCATAAGGCCCATGTAATGGCAAATGTATCTATAGATAATGAAGGTAAATACTTTGATATAATTTACAATTTCTCAGTACAAAACGACAATTTCATACTTTAATCCCTAATATTACTTAGAATATACTTTATTTGTTATTTAATTTCATTAAGCAGAACTAGCAATTAGTTTTCATTTTTTTTTATTACCCACAATACTCCCCAATGTAGAACAATATTGTTTATACGCGGTCAGAGGAATTGGTTGGGAGAACAAGCAACACGTTATTTCAAGTTTAGTTGAAACATAGCTATAATTATTGTTATTGACCTTGTCCTGACCAGGCGGTCTTAAAAATATCATTCGATACTTTTAAGAGCTTTGTTCGGGATTATTCTTTTTTTAATGCCATAGATGTCTCTTTTAATTTTGAGTATTTTAATAAATCAAAACCAAATCTGCAGATTAGCGTTTACCTTCTAGCTGTCACTCCGAGTTCTTTGCTACGATTCGAAGTAAAAATTACTTCGTGTGCTGATTAAAAAAAAAACGTTTATTATGTCTAGTTGTTGGCCGATGGCGGTAGACATATCGCCAGAAGGTTTGAAAGTTAAAAACAACTAGCTATTGTTATTTGTCATCTACCTATTCGAATAATGACATCTAGCGACATTCCATAGTATTTTAAGGTTAAGTTATCATCCATTGACAAGAATGCAGACATATGACATGTCAAAATCAAACTGTGATCTAAAAATTCGATTATTTATATTATGTATCATAATACAAAATGTGATCCGGATCGTTAGAGCCGTTTCCGACATAACTGAAATATTATATCTGAAATTTATATACAATAATTGCTCGCTTTATATAATAACATATAACTCACCGTAATTTTATAATTAAAATGATTTGGCAACGTGTGAGAAATGACGCGTCGCCTTACAACGCCGACCGCGAGGACAAGATACGCTAGCAAAAACACAACTGGCCGCTCGGCGAGGTTCTAGTGCATATGTAAACTTTATGCCAAGGGCACGTTTGTAAGAGAAACTAGAATTTATTTATTCGTTTTTATTTACGCTTTTAGTAACGAGAGTTTAAAATCCTTTTTTTAAAGTATATAGATAAATCTTAATCTATAATCCGTATGCGTTTCCTCTTTACCAGCAGCAAAATATGTGATCATCACGAGCCAAGACACTGAGCTGACAGCGTGAAGAGCTGGACAGAATGACACAAGGATCGGTCCCTAGCTGCTCTCATCTAGACTCCTGCAAACTTAACCAGATCGTCAGCCTCTCTTGTCTACATACGTTGCCATATGTAAAGATATAAAATAATGGTACTTGATCCACCACCTACAAACATAGGCCTACCTAGTGCGGCCGTACCTAGTACTAGTAGGTACTAAAGGTTTTAAAAGTCGGTCTCGAATAGGTATTCGGCTGTCTGCTTCGCAAGCAATGTGTCCGACCTATTGCCACTTAAATTAAGTAAATCGTCAAGCACTATCGGTCCATTTATATTTGAGGGGTAAACGTATATGTTAATGACCTTTATAAATAAAAATAAACTTCTAATAAGTAAAAGATTTTCGATTTATTATTAAAATAATAGATCGTTTCTTTAAAAATATATCATAGTTCAATTTTATAATACCTAGGTCCACTGTTGAAGATCTTCTTTTCAGCCGAAAGTCATCCACTGCTGGACGTAGGCCTCCCCCATTGGTCGCGACAAAGGTCGGTCCCCTGCCGCCTTCATCCAGTGCACTCCAGAAACCTTGATCAGATCGTCGGTCCACCTTGTGGGAGGCCTTCCAACGCTTCGTCGATCTGTACGTGGCCACCATTCCAGGATCTTACGGCCCCATCGGTCATCAGTTCTGGGAGCAATGTGTCCGGCTCATTGCCACTAAGTTGGAGATCTTAGATGATTTTAATTAACCCGCTCACCTTATGAAATTAAACTATTACGTGTGCTAAGATTCGTTGGTTCGTTGGTGATAATTATAGCAAACAGATACTAAAGTTTAATATTTCTTCTTAAAATTACGAGGTACCCCGGCAAGGTCACACACTGGCTGGAGTTGCTGTCACCGAAGTATGTTTCATAACTCCAACTTGCAGCGAAACTAATAGATTTATAACCAGCTAAGAGTTTATTGTTAACCTTGATCAGGTATTTCACATAGTAAGTAAAAAAATTAAATACCATATAAAATTTTGTCCTCGTTATAAATTCTTATTGTTGCTTATTTTATATGAGTCATTGCTGAAACAAATGACACTTTCACCTAGTACTGTGTTGGTTCTATCACTGTTGTATTCAATTTAGACGCCAATGCCAAAACCTGGACGTAATATTGCATCAAAAAAAAAAGTGACGTAATAGACAGAGCAAATGTAAATAATAGCTGACCCTGAAATAATCAATCGGAAGTTTTTTTCTCGAGGCTATTTTTATAAATCTATTTTCCTCAGAGATCTTACAAAGTAACTTAAATACCACCTAGTGAAGTATGTATTTTAAAATACTGTTTATACATACGTTTATACGATAGCCGAAAAATGGCCGGCGCGATCCTGGCACACCTCTCTCGCTTCTTCTACATCCGTACATCTACGCATACAAGCTCGTCAGTTACGGGTACTCCTTATATCGCTCTTCGTTCGTATGTCTATATCTGAACGAAATAAGTTCTCCTAGGACGTCCCCTCCAACCAGTGCAGTCGTGTTGCGTCATCGGCGTACAAGAGACATTTTACAATTAGCTCACCCATTCTTAATCCACAATCTTCGTCCTTTCAAACAAGCACCCATAAAGAGATTAAACAGCCACAGGAATGCTACACAGCCCTGTCTTTATTAATGTTAAACCATGTTAAACCAGCCCTGTCTTTATTAATGTTAAACCATATTAATTCTAACACAAGCAGTAGACTCTTTATAAAGAGATTTTAACGCTTGTATTAGATCACTGTTCAATCCAAATGCAACCAAGGTTGACCATAGATCATCTCTTTTAACTTTATCATATGGCTTTTCTAAATCTACGAAGGCGCAGAAAACTTTTTGGTTTACAGCCAAAAACTTTTCTGTGATCATACGTAAAGAAATAAATAATGATACGTTTTTTCGCATATCGCGTATTTATTACAAAATAGGCACGATTTGTATTTATGTTTTGTAGTACTTTTTATTAGCTTTATATCAATATATTTTTTCCAAGAGCGAAAAAATCTGGAGAGTGAAAAATTAATAATTGTTACATTCCTTATTTCTGTAGGAACAGATGTAAGTGTTTGAATCATGTTTTGTATTTCGTAAATAGCAAAGATCCTAAGATTTTAATTAAGTGTTATTTAAAAAGTATTTTTATAAGAAATGTTTGTTTATATTATCTATCTACACTAACCTTAAAAAGATAAAATATTTGTATTTTTGTATATTTGGAACGAAAAAATTCAAAAACTACTTACTTGAAATTATTAATAAAACCGAGTAACATAGGTTATGGTTATTGCTAGAAAAATTAGAGGAAATCACGAAAAATCCGAGAAGAAAACGAGAAACGAATGCGTGCGTAGCCGCCGGCTAACAGCTAGTGTATTTAAAAAAATCTATGAGCATAAATAAGATTTTATAATATAATAAAATCTATTCATACGCTCTGCTCTCCCTGCTATATGCATTTTATTGCATAGATGTAACTTACAAGAACTTTTATGCAACCTGATTTTAGTCACTCTAAACGATAGTTTTAAACACTTCATCTCGAGGATATTTAAAGATATTATTGATTAATAAAATAACTGAGGTCTTTAAAATTATTTTTGATCTTCAATAATGAATTTCCTTTTTGATGTTTTCGTTTTATGGGTGCGGGAACCGTGTCCAATTATTTGATTGAATAATTTAATGTCTCTTTCAGACTAACGTTTGATCTTATAAAGCAAATTGATTGATTTAATCTTTGTCAATTCAATAAACATTACAAAATGAGGACCTTGATAAATATTCGCAAATAGTTAAAATCCCTATGGCTTTGTGGTCACAACGTCGCTAAGGATTCTGGCTTCGATTCTAAACAGTATATGTAAAATATATATGTTTACAACAAAAATATCATTTCAAGAAAGAAGCAATCCTTCCCTGTCGTCTTTAACCTACAAGTATTGAATAGTAATAGTGTTCCAGAATATAAGACATCAATATAAACAGAGAGAGAGTGACATGAACAGTCAGATAAATGAGAAACCAGCGGTGGGTTTGACGATGATGATTTCTTATATATGGTTCTCCCTTAGTGGATTGGGCCAGTGTCAAGTGTAGCGGTGGGTTTTGTCCCTGCTGACAACCGTCACTCAGTGTCACATCGTCGAATACAAAGAAAGCGACATACTATTCCTACATAATAGGAGCAACAGGTCCTATGCTAATTGCGTATTAGTGAAAATTAAAGTTGTTTATTTTAATAAGCCCATTTGTTCTATCGTCATAGGACAAATTAAGGCAGTTTTCCCTCAACAACAAACATCATACTCTTACCATCTCTTCACCCGATTCTACCGGCATAGAACAAACTGGGAATCGCATATTTTCCCAAAATCTTCCATGGCATAATTATGTATGCAATATTGTAATTTTGTTTGTAATATTCCTTTTCGGGAAACTGTAAGATTATGCAACGACCAAGATCCAAAAATTGTTAGATGCTTAAAGGGAAGTATTTTTGTAAATAATTATGCCAGCAAGTCAAAGAAGATAAAGGTACTCTATTACAGTCGATAGAAGTCACTACGACTTCGACAAATGACACAATAAATAATTAATTTCCAGTTTAAGAGGTAAATATCGTTACCAGTAAACAATCGTAACAAGAAAAGAGTCGTAAGTGACTTTTTTAATATAGGAAACAGAACTTATGTATGTTAAAAGAAAGAAGTAAATAGAGCGAAAATGAGACAGGCGAGCCGCTTGCTTCAACCAGACGTTTTATGAAACAATTGCGGAGCCTGGCGCAATGATCACGCTCAATGATTCGGCTTCATAATTGGTAAGATCCTATACAAAAAACATTATTAATTGCATTTGATATGTGGCAATTGTCTCATTATGCTCCCAAAGATCTCATTAACTATGTTAACTTTTATACCTTTGAAGGTGTGCTTATTAATTAATTATCTTGTGAAACATTCAGTTAATTAATCTGTAATTACTCCTTTGTTATGAACGTAGTCTTTGGTAAGGAAATTCAATTTCATTGATGTTATGATACTAATTATGTTGTAATTAAGGATGTAAGCCGTCTTTTGACCCTTGATCTTGTTTGTACTTTGTTTACAGTACCGAGTGCGCAGAGAGAGAAAATCCATAACAGTAATTTAACTCAAGGTTGCAGCGCTTAGACTTGCTTTATCATATCTGGATATAATTTGTGGCCGGGTTTACCCGATGTACTTGATTAACGATTTCGAATCGCCTGTTTAAGTCTAGCTTTAAATCCATTTACATTCTTTATTTATAAATCTTATTAAATACTACATTGTCGTTATACCCGTATAATAAAAATATTGACTGTAAACATAAACAAAGTATTTGCGTAATTACCATAGAACAAGGAAAAGAAAAATTGACACGAGCAATTCCCTAAATAAGACTAAATATTACCCTCGGCTTCGCATACGATTTTTCTTGTTTCCTTTGCTGGAAATTTCTTTAACTTGATTTCGCGTATAATATATCTAATTATAAGTTGTTGTTGTTGTTGTCAAAACACTAATGTTATTTCATGTCTCGGGCATATTTATTAATTTATTTTGGATACCATAAGGCTTTCCGATATTTTATATGGCCTACAATTTTTACAATCACGTGATATTGCAATGTACCAATTTCAATTATGATCAGTCAAGTGGTTCTCAACTTATAACGGTCATACAGACAGACAGATTGTGCGGTTTTCGCGTAATTCCCTGCCTCGCACAGCCGCGTTGTGGAATGATCTGTTGCCAGCGGCATTTCCAAACCAATACGACTTAGGGTCCTTCAAGAAGCGAGCGTAGATACTCGTTCGTTAAAGGCCGGCAACGCATGTTCAGTCCCGCTGGTATTTCGGATGATGACCCGCTGCTCGTTTGCCCCTTATGTTATAAAAAAAAAAGCAAGTAACTTTAGTGATGATTTCAGTTCACTAATAAATTGTTATGTGTAATCTTCTCGCCCGTCATCGTCAACCACGCATATGAAGATGGACGGCCTTAGCGACCAAGACCAATCCAGAGCCTGCAAGTCTTTTATCGTGTATCAATATAAATGTATATATTACAAAGTTAGAAAAATATGCATATTTTCACTAGTATTTATACATATAATAACTGATCGCTGTCTGTACATGGAAATTATTTTGGAAGGAAAGAATTCTGGAAGGATAATTGAGTAAAACTATTATTGGAGGCCATTATAAACGCAATGAAACCCAACACAATGATTATTTTAGATATATTATGATCTTTAAAATGATGATGATTGAAAGATTATATAGAGTTCAAAACAGGACAGTTTCGGAGATTTAGCAAGCATCAGCTAGACACGTATTTCGGAGACACACGACTCTCCCTGGTTATAAACGGCTATATTTGGTAACAAGTATTTACACGTATGTAGACGATTTTAGAAATTATGTTTGTATTCTTTTGTAATATGTTTTGTTCGATTAGGTTAGTAGCTTATTATTCCCGAGGAGGGTTGGCAGGGAGATGATAATGAGGTAAGGTAAATTTGCAGGGCCGGTGAAACCGGCGGGCACAGCAAGTAATGTAATAAAATCACTTAATAAAAATAACATAAAATAATATAATTTGTCATGTCCCTTATAATAAGACTGTCAATCTTAGCAGCACTTATATCAGCGGAATAGTAGACTGCTAAATGTTCTTTTACAAAAGGTAAATAAGTGCCAAGTGTCTTAGAATCCGTTCATAGATTCTGACGGTATAATTCGTATAGGCGCAAGGCTTGAAAATTCGAGTTACGATTATAATATTAAGCGCTCCATTTTGCTATGTAGTATTGAAATAATATTTTTGTGCATCATGTCACAAAAATATTATTTCAATAATTTCATAAAGACTTACTGCACGCAGGGCCACAACTACTCTTACCAAATATTCGTCAAGCGTATTGGCCTTTAGGAGGCAGAAATTCTTCTAAAGCGACATAACCTTCTACTTCATCATCGTCTACTTCACCATCTACATCATCATCTTCTACTTCATCACCTTCTACTTCATCATCTACATCATCATCTTCATCTTCTACTTCATCGTTCTTACTTAATTATTTCGTTTATGTAAAATTGCAGGGCGGGAGAAACCGCGGAGTAGATAGCTATACAGCTATACAGAATAAAGTTCTTCAATTCGTAATACACGGAGTAGATATTAAGTGCTATGGTAGGAGCAACTTCAGTTCCAAAATGAAAAATTCCATTCGTTCCAACTTTGAAAACCGTTCGTAACGTCGAGTCAGGCGGTAAAATTACAGTCCCCGTCTCATTTGTATTCCTGAACTTTGCCCAAAACCAATGATATATTTTTGTAAGACAAAGAAAGATATGTGTATTACATTTTGAGAAACTCATTTCGTTCTCAGTTATTTGCATGTCTCAAATGAAATAAGAAACATACAATGTATAAAATATATTGTATAAATTTTCTAAATAATAGGGTTTTGAATATGAAATTGCAGTTTTAACGTAGTGGCTACTTTAATTAAAATTAAACTTTTTTTACATGACAACTAGAATATTCTAAATTTTAAAAATGATTACATAGGTAGTTTAACATTCGATTGTTTGATTGTCAATTTTTTTATTCCGCTTTAAAAGTTAAGATACATTGAAAATTTGCGTAATTTTTAAATGCGAGTTTCGGCGTGGAAACTTTGACCTAAAGACGTCGAGAAAGATCACCCAAGTAAATTAAGTTGAATTGAATGCGATGGTAGAAGTCGATCCAATTATCAAAGAATTAGTAGCACGATTTGATGCTTATTTTTATTACGATACGAGTCCTGTATATCCTGCTGCTATGGTTCATGCAGCAACTTTAATGACTGAGTTACATTTTTTTCCGAGAATTGGAACAAAAATTACATCGCAAAAATGCAAAGGCATAAATAACCTTCCCGTGAGATGATAAAAATGTATAGATGATGAGGGTAAATACTTTTATTAAATAAACTCATTTACTTTAGAAATAAATCAATACTTTGGCAATTTTTATAGGTTAACAGTGGTAGAGCCCGCAACAATAACATCTGTTGCACGAATGGGCCGGCTCGACCGGTGAAATACCATGACCTCACCTCATGAAGTAGAAGTATTCTGCGTTCCGTCTGATTAGTGTAAGTTAGATTTACACCTTATAAAGGCACATTTTTTTTCTACAGGCACACTACAGCAGGTAAGAACGACAGTTCACATGCATCGGGCTTCATAATGAAACACAGGCGTTAAATCTTCGAAATACTGGAGTGGACACAACTTAAAGCCATAAAGGCTTTTTTAATAGACGAGTTGGCGTACGAGCAAGCTATTCGCCTGATATTCAGTGGACTCTACATATATGTATAAGCATATGCAACAAGCAAATCAGTTGCAGATCCGTTGCCTACCTTTTATGCACGGTGGACAGGATAAACAGAAAAAATAATATTTCCTTTGCCTGTTCATCCCCTACCCCGTTAAATTATCTTCCACTTCCCATCCTTTCCTTATTAGAAAAGAATGGAAAGGGGAATAGGTTCAAAATTAGTCCTCAAAAACCTTTCATTAGGCGAAACGAAGAATACTTCTAGGTACTTCACGCCTGTATTTTCGACCCATCGTGCAACTAATGTTGTTGCGGGCTCTACCACTCTTTTACTTAGAAAACGGCTTCATCTTTAACTTTTACAATCGTAATATCTAAGAAACGGTGGTTCTTTGGAAAAAAGTTTTAAAACATTTTTTGAAGATAATTGTGTAATCTGCAACTTTTGTTTGACCTATTTTATGAAAAGACTTACTGTTTACCGGAAGAGGTATGGTAGAGGTACTTACGTTAGTGTTGATATATAGTCAGACGTCACAGGAGAACTTAGATCGGTCAGATTAATAGCTTAGTAAAAAAGGGCGATATAAGGAGTACCCGTTACTGACGTACATGTATACGTAGATGAATGAGATGTATGTAATATGATGTAGAAGAAGCGAGAGGTATGCCCGCATCGCGTCAAATGGAAATACATGATCTCTGCCTACCCCCAGAGTTACAGGCGTGAGCGCATTTATTTATTTTTTCATTTTATACGGTAGACTTTTAATGTAACTAAACTGTATGATAACTAAGAAAACATTTTTTAATTTTGTTTTTAGTAACATAAAGTCGGCTTTTATACTATGACTTATAGTTTAAGGGTGTCTGACATGTGGTTGCAACCCTCCAGTGGCTAACCCTTAGCATTATAGCACATTTCCTTTAGTAGACATAATGTTTAATATTGATATTAAGGAAGTTACCAATGGTGCTAGCATTGCAGTGCATTGAAGATAAAGTATATTGCCATAATTTATGGGGACTTGGTTTAGTAAGAAAACAAGTTAAACTGTATATATATATCTTTATTACATTTGAATACAATAATAATGTACCAATTTTCAATACATAACATTCAAAAAAATGTTAAAGAAAATATGCTAGTCCACTGTTAGCAGTAACAACACATTAGCCAAATAAATAATAATCTTTGCCTTCAGTAAGATTCAATGAATGAAGATTCCTTTCAAATTCACCATTGGTCAGATCTAATTTCATACAAATAATTAATGGAAGTTTTGCTTCCCTAAAATGTACAACAGGTAACTTAATCTTCACTTTTCTTTGCTTTGGACAATACAATTCTATGACACGGCCTATTTTGTTCTTATCTACATCACAGAATCCAATAACTTTGTTTAGGTTATTTATACTGAGAGATCGAACAAATTTTCTACCACTTTTTCCCGCATTCCAGACTGTAAACTGTTTCCATTGTGACAAAACATTTTTTTCGAGCCGTTGTAACTGAATAAATTGTATTATTTTTCTTGAAATTGAAAATGTAGTTGAACATTTGTGATAAGTATAGTTAACCAACTCCTTGTCTATCCTATGCAATTCACCACCTCTGTCAATATGAGCATAAAAAAATATAAGGTCCTCTGGTGTACCTTGGCCTGTCTCAACAAAACCTCCAACATTATCATATACAGATCTATGACAAAACCATGTTGGCATTAGAATTGTAGGGCCATATGACAGATATATTTGTTGTTTCAATTGTACTGGTTCTAATGTATTGGCCCAACGAACAAACCGCGGTGTTGAGTTTGTAGGTGTTCTAGTCACCTTACTACCTATCAGTGTATTATTGTGAAACCTGGCCAAATTCCATTGCAAAAGTATTCTATCTTGATGCATTAAGTCATCAACGTCTTGAAAACATAAATATAAGCCAGAGCTTAACCTAACAGCACCATTTTTGGCTGCACCCACTCCTTTAGAGATTGCAGACCCCGTAACAAGAAAATGAATTTCACGTGCCTTAAAGTATTGAGCCCATCGTCGGAGGAGTTCCTCTGTATTGTCATTGCTTCCATCATTAAACACAACAATTTCTACTTTTGTCGAAGTCCGAAATATAGTTTGATTTGCAATTGACTTCATGCAGCTATTTATCCATTTTTCTCCATTATGGACAGGAATTATAACAGAAATATCTATATTCATAATTAAAATATATTCTTCTCATTTTAATAAATTTTATATAATTACGTAAGCTCATTTTATCATAAAATATTTCTCAACCTTAAATACACGCTAATAATTTCGTATCTTTTCTTTACAATGGTAAACATTTTATTTTATTATCACAGATTAGTTAGGCGAGGTAGCAAAATCAAATTCAAAAATGATATATAAGTTTTTACTTCAATTTCTGGCCAAATTTCTTATTTAAATCTTACTACTGCTTAAAACAAAATTTGTAATTGAAGAACGAAGATGTCAATGATGTCAATGTTAGGTTTCACCGTAGGTTTCCACTGACGTAAAATCATGTCGCTATACAAGCTTCCTCTCTATCTTTTTCTCTGAAAACCTGAGAGATGACAATATGTTTTATGTGAATGTTTTAAGCAGTAAAAAACCTACGCTCAGACTGTGGTATACCTATTTTTTTAAATATATTGCCTGGTAACAAGACCTTTAAGCCAATCTGTCGAATATCGGATAAAGAAAAATTAAAATGCAAAAGATATAGTAAATAGTTAACATTGCCGTATGAAAATCTCTTTTTTGCTATGAGATGGTTAAAATCTCGATTTTCCACCTTTGTACGTTTTCCGGACCAAAAAAATATTATAGGGAGATTTCCATAACCTGGGAATATTGTATTTTTCACGTGTTGTAATTGTATATCTGTATATCAATCATCTAGATAATATATAATTCTTTATCTTAGCTTTATAATAAATTTAACTTTTTATTTATACTCTTTGTCAGTAATGTCGCAATTAAAATTTATTTGATCTGTGCTATGCAAGTTTTTCATCTTTCAATTCTTTCAATACATTTTTAATTCATGTTTAATTTTCCTAATTTTGCACAAATGTATAGGTTGAAAATTGAAAACATTTATTTTAAGTGAGAATTCAGTTGTCCGGCAGATCCAGTTGGTGTTTTATTATAATGCTTTTTAATAGTAAAACAGGTTAGATTTTTATAATTTCTAAAAAACAAATACTTCGATGTTTTTACTAGTTACAGCTTTGAAAATGTTTTTTTTAAATTAAAATATGCAGATAACTCAAAAGTAAAGCGTTACAATGGATGAACGGCGAGTAGCGGAGTACTTTGTTGTGGCTGGTTTGCCTGAGAAACCAGAGTTATTGGATGATTCTGATTCTGGACATCTAAAAGGCTATAACTCTAAAGCGCCCATAACAGACATTGGTATGTATTTAATGTTTTTCGAAAATCTTTATTTATTAAAGTTCTAGTTTAGTTATGTTAGTAACTTCTTTGTTTCTAATGATGGTGTGTTATGAAGAATCTATTTTTGTTATAAAGTATACGCCACCAATACCGTGGGTTACACTGTCGAAAACATTCGCATAAATTAAATTGTCATCTCAGTTATTTCAGAGAGAAATGTAGAGAGAAAATCTGATTGATCTAATTAAAATTAGGTTGTAGTAACCACACAGTTTGTGGTCAAGTACTATATTACAGTTGAATACTTATAATAGAACAGGTGTGAAATACATTGTAATGCAATACTATGAGTTTGTTTAAGGAAATGTCCATTACATTGACACCTCATGTAGCCTAAATTGCTTAATGGGTTTTGAGGAGTAAGAAGTCATTTGATTCCTATTCTTTCCCAGATCGTCATAAGTACAGTTAAATCAGTCAGGTATATGGGTTTTTTAAATTAACTATTGCATGTATACTTAGTGTATTATAAATTATTTGTGAAATTAACTAGGTTGAAAATGACAGAGACTGTTCATTTTATCTACTTTAGTTGGAAAGATCTTTTTAGAATTAATCTTTCCTTCATGTAAAATTGAAGTGATTTAGATCCATTTATAACAATGGTGCAGTTAGTTTTAGAATTATATGATTAAACTGTATGCTTTTTTTAGGTGTTGTTTTCCCAAGCCTTGGTGAGACAGTTCCGAGTGGCTATGAATTGGTAGAATCAACCCCAACAGGACTGCCAGCCAATTTGAACCATGGCTCTATGCGCTCCCTTGAGTGCTTTCTGTGCTTGCGGCGGGGTCGTGACAGACCCCCCTTAGTGGATATTGGTAAGTAATTAAAATAGAATCAAATTGCCAAGCTTACTAAAGGCAAATTCAATAGTAATTTAATATAATAAACCAAGAATTTAGTAAACATTTCTTACATTGCGCATTTCTTAAAAATATAAACATGGTATTTAATAGTTTTAGATACATGCAGTAGACTTTTCAATTTTACTAATGAGCTGGAAATATCAGGGAAGAAACATAACCTTATGGATGATAGCTAGGTAGAGTCTTTATAATACAATAGCCATAACTCAGTGTCTACTGCTACTGCAGTCAGCGGGTCGACTGTTCTATTCACAAACACAATTTCAACATACTCTACTTCACCTCTAGTTTGTTAAAATCTTTTGTTCTCTTTCTTCTCTCTCATAAAATAAATGTGCCTATGCATGTTGCATTATTTTTAACTCTTTAAACATGCCTATATAGAAAGCTCATTTTCCATTCTCATCCAATTATCAAATAGCAGCTTAAGTTTCGTTTTGAATTTAGCTTCAAAAAAAAAAACAAGATAGGAACACTGTCCCCGTGTTTATTAGGTTTCCAATTTCAGAGTACTAACTCACTCAGATGATTGCCGAAAACCCATCAAATCCGAACAGCCATCCCATCCCATCAAAAGCCATTTGTGATTTTTTTAAAACACCAAAGTTAACATAACTTAACACTAATAGACATTGACATCTTTATAACTCAATCACTCTTTTTTATATTACATAAAGTGTTAGGGCATTAAAAGGCATTGTAGATAAGAAAGATAAAAGTTCCAGGAACAGAACGATGCTATGCCCGTTGCGGCCATTTATATTTTTATCTTTAAACAGTTATGCATGGTTGAAAGCATTTTTTTTTCATTGTGAACTTTGAATAGCCTTATTCGTTACTTGTATTGTTGATCATCTCTTACGTTTTTTAAGTATTAAATGAAGAAATGAATTCGCAGCTATCAGGCGATAAATTATAAAAATACTAACCAGTGTTACTAGTATTTGCATATAAAATATTTAATCTGTTAGGCCTCAAAAATATGATCGTGATGCGTAAATCCGTACTTGAAGGAAGTAGTTGCGAACATCCGTAGGTGTAATCTAATTTCGTCCAGTGAATGAGTTGCCTGTCCTGTCTTATCTACATTGTTCGTACTAAAAGGTTAGTAATGTTTATGGGCAGCAGTCATTTACCATTAAGTAAACTGCATACTGTATTGCCACTTATACTCCAATAAATAAAAGAAATATATTTAAATTTTACTGGCCCCAGATGGGTGTCACTTTGGTTTAATAGTAGTACGCAAATATTATTATTCAAGGCTATCTAGACCTACCATCTTATGTCTAAGAATGGCAAGTAAAAATGTGTAATACATTAGATTTTGTATTCAAGTATGTGCCGTAGAGAAAAATATTTAGACGGTATGTTCTGTAAATGTGTCAAAATGTATAAATATAAAATATCTTAAGATTATTCAAAGTAACGAAAACTACGTAGTAGTAAAATTATGCACCAAATTTATTCCGCCTACCCGCATTAGTGCACCGTCCTACAATCATAAGTAACACTTCCGTATTGAGAATATTATATGTTTATTAAAAGCATAACTAGTTGTTCCAGCCATGATGTAGCCTGACTTGATATCCATTTTACACCTATGTCACTTGCGGTCTAATCGCTCCAGGCAAAACTAGTCCCTTATATCCTAAGACCCATCACGTATGATGCTGCTTCGTCGTGGTGAATATCGATTGTATCTTCAAATTATATTCGTTTGATGAAACAAGATCAAGCGGCCTATCTCTTTTTAAAGTATGTGGACGACCAAACCTTTCGGTAGCCTTTCTCTGTTATGTGCATCCACCTCCATCCTATCCAGTCACACGTGCACCTGCAACTTCATTGTTGTAGTAGATTTTAATATCGGTATGCATACATTACATAGTTTCAATTATAATCAGAATTCTTTATTCCGCACATGCATTAGTATGATAGACGTACAGGGCACATTAATTATTCAGCCATGATAGTCTTTGGAAGTATTGTGCACGGACTATAGAGGCCAACGAAGCATAAACATTTTGCATTTAATTCCTCAAGTTCTAAATATATCTTTCGGTTTTCTATTATCCGTAAATATTTTTATTTACACATTTATCCTCCCCAGAGACAGATTTTAAATCTTGTAATATCTAATTATTTATATTATTATATAAAGTGAGCAATTCGTGTGAAATATGCATATTTCGACTTCGATTTACAAAAGTCCGTATTAGATGTGCAAAAAAACAGAATTTGTCTATCGAAAGATCGAATTTGATTCGTAAAAAACCGACTTCGATTTACAAAAGACCGTATTAGATGTGCAAAAAAACAGAATTTGTCTATCGAAAGATCGAATTTGATTCGTAAAAAACCGACTTCGATTTACAAAAGTCCGAATTAGATTTGCAAAGAAAAGAACTAGATTAGCAATGCTCCAAATTTGAATTTAAAAACCTATTTGGTCTTTGCAAAATCTTCCTGAACCCAAAAATTTCTGAGACAACACTAATTCCTCAAGTTCTAAATATATCTTTCGGTTTTCTATTATCCGTGAATATTTTTATTTACACATTTATCCTCCCCAGAGACAGATTTTAAATCTTCTAATATCTAATTATTTATATTATTATATAAAGTGAGCAATTCTTGTGAATGTATATGCATATTTCGACTTCGATTTACAAAAGTCCGTATTAGATGTGCAAAAAAACAGAATTTGACTATCGAAAGATCGAATTCGATTCGTAAAAAACCGACTTCGATTTACAAAAGACCGTATTAGATGTGCAAAAAAACAGAATTTGTCTATCGAAAGATCGAATTTGATTCATAAAAAACCGACTTCGACTTACAAAAGTCCGAATTAGATTTGCAAAGAATAGAACTAGATTACCAATGCTCCAAATTTGAATTTAAAAACCTATTTGGTCTTTGCAAAATCTTCCTGAACCCAAAAATTTCTGAGACAACGCTAGATGTCGTTATTCATTTTTTTCCGAAAAACACGATCTTACAGCAGATTACAGCTCAGAATAAAACTCGGTACACAGCTAGAACAAATTCATTTTCATCGATAATATAAAAATTATTTTAATAATTTAGCTTCGACTAGGGCAGTGTTACAGAAACTATCACCAAAACTGGCAACGTACATTTTTGTCCCCCTTTATATTATGCAAATGCAATTCTTTTTGTGGCATCATAATTATTGAATGTGATTGGTATCAAAAGTAAAGGACCTAAGAAAATCTATAGTTTTATTATACATGCAAAAAACTTGAAATGAAGTACGCGTACATCTACCGATTTTTATTTGATTTAATATTTTTTTATATATATCCCTTGTTAATATTTTCACTTAATTACGTGCCAAATAATAGGTTAATTGATCAGGCCGTAATTAGTTACTACGACCACTTATTTTGCACACACAATGACTGACAGGAAGGTAATGTTTTTCGCTGGTATGCATATACATATGTCCCTCCCATTGTGACCTCCTGTAGCCTAAACGGCTTGACTGATTTTCGAAGAGTAAAGTGTAATTTGATTCGTATTCTTCCCCGGAGTGTCATAGGGTACAACCAGACAGGTTTATTCGTGTTTTAAATAAACTATTACTTGTTGAATTATAAATGTCATCATACCATGTCTCTTATTCATCCTTCTAGTATGTAACTACAAAACAACAAGCATTCTTAATTCTAGTGAAAATCTTTTTCAAGCCATACCCTTATCACTCTTATTATCTAATAACACAGTCAATCGATCACACCCTGCATGCTTCATAAAGACCGTCTATCTCATCCCCATAAATTGAAGTGGGCACTAGCACGGCATTGTGTATCACTAGGCGTAATTTCTTTGACAATAAATCAATTTTAATACAGCGTATACTTTAGAAGCCAGAAGCCGTATTAGTTATTAAATAGCGAACATTCTAAAAATACCTAACCTTATATAGGATGAAGAAATGCGCTAGTCTCAGTGTTGTAATGACTTGCGTTATTGTTCTAAGTCGAACGGTGTTTTATCATGTAGTTAATTTAACATGCACTAACCTCATTTAAATGAAACGATACATGTTTTCATTATACTATCCCTCTACATCAGGGATCAGCAAGTCGTTTTAAGTAAGGGCCGGGTACAATTGACAAAAATCATGGAATATTATTTAAATTTATATATGTAGGTACATTTAACCATATTTGGTAGTACTACTTTCGACCTTCCGCTACGCTTGTTGACGACCCCTGCTCTGAATCGTTGCAATATAGTTGACTCATTCATGTTAATGTGAACTGGCTTCCATAATAAATAAATATGCGCTCAGGCCCATAACCCAGAGAGGTAGGCAGAGATTATGGATTTCCATTTGGCACGCATCCTGGCACACATAATGAAAATTATTAAAAATATTGCTTCATCGAGAAACGTAGTGACGTGTTTGGTACACACGTTCATCATAAGGGTTGAAAAGCTATCATTTGTTATTTTTAATTAAATGTAGCTACGTTATATAGCTTCAATGTTGTAAAATGCCACCGTTCCTGCACATCTCAAAACAAGTACCCCAAAAAAGTAGTCTAGTACACAGCGGCGCCCGCCCGCGCATTACAAAACCAACTCAGAAGCTCAGTAGGTATGTACTTAAACCTGCTGTCAGCTAAAACGTTTAAAGTTCTATATTATAAACGTTTAAGTTTGTGGTAATAGATGAATGGCTGTTACTTTTTGTCTCGGTAACCAGAATGCAAATAATATATACTTTTTCGCTAACAAAGTGGCAAACCTATTCATCCGCTATCATGCGACAGATCCGCAATAGATGATAAAATACGTTTTTTGACAGATGAACAATACAATACATGATGACACCGGTAAACTTCGCGAACAAACCGAAAAAGAGCTGGGGATTGCACGCATTGCATATACCTTTTTCAACATGAGACGTTTACAGGTGTGATGTACGATGGTAGGGAACGTCTGATGGCGGATGCCGAGATGGTGATGGACTCTGTGGGGGGCCGGGTGGCCAACGTGAACAACTCGAGCGCGAAGACGTTCATCACGTACCGGCGCGCTCACCACACGGCGCCCTGCAACGCACTTGTGGTAGTCGACGTCTGCGTTGTGGTCACCAGCCGCGGTGAGATGCCGCCCCACGCCTTCTGTATGATCAACAAGAACCTAAATAAAGGTAGGTGTTACCCTTGTAGTATTTTAACTGTTAACTTTCGAAGGCTTTAGATTCATCGATGGCTTTTCGCAAGCAAAAATTAATGGTTTCGTTTTCCAGTAATAAGACTTACCGTGCTTGATCTGCATTAAAATCGTATCTATATTAAAATCGTATCATATCTCCATATATATTATGTCAAAAAGAGAAGAATTTTGCATCGGATTATTAAACTTTACTGCATATAAAAACGATAAGAAAGGTTAAAAAACACGAACACAATTAGATGAGACGTAGATAGCAACTCTAACTTCTCATCGATTTATTATTATATGTGGGGAATGGTTAAACATTAAAAACAAAGCTTGCAAACAAAATACACATTTTTTGTAATCTGACAAGCCAAAGGGTATGGTTAAATGTCGATTAAAATTACACTCGCCAATTCCAACTAATTAGTAATAAAATTAAACGAGGCATAATGTTAACTGTTGTAATGTCCTCGCTGAATACAACAGCTTTTTTATACGTTCACATGACACAAATAGAAACTGGTTCATTTTCTACTAAGAATTGAATGAACGATAATTATGATGACCAAGATTAAGCAAGGTAATCTGGTTTGTAAATGTAGAAAGTCGATAAAATAAAGTTAAAAATAATTTCCTTGCTAACGTTAAATTGCAGTTGTAACATATTAATATTTGAGAACCCATCACCTAAGAGTAACGACTCATCTGTCTGTGCTACGACTCATTTGTCTGTGCTGGTATACTAATCAGAATAAAGATTTCTACTTTTTTTATAACCACGCCTTCCCATGTTGAAACGATGTTCCTCAGTATTATGAAGTTGGTTCTCGATATGTACAAGACCTATAAACGGGGACAATGAGGAGCTTTGATTACGAAAACAGGGCGTTTGAACACGGTATGTGCTAATTGCAGAGCCGCGCCGTTCGGTAAAGAATGTATAGTTCCGTTTATCTTTAGATAATTAACACGTAAGTTGTTTTAAATTACAGGTCTAATAGGCAGCGACGTTTTCCTCTGCTACAAGAAGTCAATGAACCGTCCACCGCTCATAGCCTACAAACCCGAAGTGTTGTTCAGGTTAGTCTTTGCAGGTGATGATGATGATTTGTAGGTGGTAATGTGACTCGAAAAAGCACAGATTCTGTTCGGCGACGACGACGCCATCAACGGGCTAACGTGCCTCGTGACAGCCGTCCAGAGTTTCCCTCGCTATAAACGGGGCTTTTGGGGTCAAAGGTGCATAGAATGATCCCCGAGATGGGCTATATTTTTAGCGAAGCGTTTGAGGGGTTGCGATTCAAAATGTCTTCAAAGTGACCAAAAGGGCTGAACCACGTCTCAATCGGTAGTATCGAATTGCCCAAAAATCCACAAAAAGCGTAGTTAAGAGGATATACAAGGTCTGGGATTGTGACATCTTCGGACCTTTTATAGACATTACTTCAATTTACAATAATGCGAAAATTGTAATTCGCTGTTTTATATTTAAACCGTGACCTCAATACGTACGTAAAAAATAAATTCAAATGATTGAACTTTCACGAAGCGTAGCACTAATTAGCAGTGACCAGCAAAAGGCGCTCCAATACATGAGCTCTTCGGCATGTTTTTTTTTTCGGTCCTTTTTCCCCACAAGGTTCCTTTAATAATGTTAGCTACAAAGTAACTTTAACTCGGTTTTAAAACGACATTTTATTATATCTTTAAGAAGTATATAAAGAAAGAAATCTCTTTGCAGAAATTTTCACACATATAAAACAAAAAATTACAAAATTACCTATTAAAATTAGGAAGGAGTATTATGATGACCTCTCTGCTCTATCCACCCGTTGGACATCGTAATAGCGATCGTAGTAGATTGTGATAGCGGTAGATTAATTTCAAATTGAAAAATTTAATTTACAAGGTATGTATTTTTACGCCGTCTATATTTGCAGGTATCCAATGGTAGACAGGCGTAGTCTAGCATTCCCCACATCCGTGCCACTATTCTGTCTTCCGATGGGTGCCACGTTAGAGTTGTGGCCGAACAAGGCGGCAGCGCCCAAACCGGTCTTCTCTACCTTCGTACTAACTGTCGCTGATGCTACGGACAAGGTTTGTGTTTTTTTACTGACTGACTCACCGGTAGTGAATGTTTATCTAGCTTATATTTCACATTCTTAAATTCTAAATACTGTGATGTGTAGTTTTATACACTTGTTTTGTTGATTTAATACATATAATAAAAGTACTCACGCCCGTAACTCACAGGAATAGGCAGAGATTACGAATTTTCACTTGGCACGGTCCTAGCAAATTTATCTCGCTTCTTCCACATCCATACAGTAACCATATCATAATTGCCTTGTTACTCTTTCTTCATTCATCCTTTCGACATGCCCGAGCCACCGGAGCATACCTTTTTCAATTAAGTCACAATATCTTTAGCCATACTTTTCTCACACAACACTATTCCTTATCATATCAGAGTCACGCTTAGCTAACTTCTCAAGGATTATATTGTATTTTGTCGATTAGTGATATAAAAATTGTTTAATTGTCGTTAAGTCGTTTCCTCTAGGTGTATGGGTCTGCGGTGACGTTCTACGAACATTACCCGCACGAGCTGCTGTCGCTGTGGCAACAGGAGCAGCTGGGGTGGCGCGAGGGCGTGTCGCACACCTCGCACTCCACACACGTCATCAAGTGCATCTGCCTGCTGTCCCGCTGGCCCTTCAGTGACACCTTCGAACGCTGGCTGCTCTATATCTTGGTAAGATAGGGACGTGACAGTGTGTCGCAAGCTACCACTCACTTTTCATAGCGAATGTGGCAAACGTGGAATCAGCAACTTCTTTTTCGCAGGGGGGATATTTAACATATACTTTATAATATCTTCTTATTTAGTAGAATTTTCTGAAATATCAAGTATTTTTCTTATGCGTTTATTAAGAGCTAGTGATAGATGTATTTGCTAATTGTTTCCAGGAAATGTCGTGGAGTGAGGAACCTATAAATATACCAATTGAGCGATATATAACACATTTGCTAGAAGAGGTGCCATTTCCGGAGCCAAGAATATTGCTACAGGTAACCTGTGTTATATTTATGTCTCGAGAATATTGTTCCAGTAAAATCGTATTGAGTCTAAGATTAGCACTATTCATACCGCACAAACCTTTTCACGACTAAATGTAATAACGTAATTTTACGTGATCCGCGTTCAAATGTTAAATTACCGAGTTAGGGCAAAAAAGTCTAATTCAAATGATGAGTTTCTATAAGGAAATATATCTGTTCAGCTGTCAGCTACGCACGCCCACGAGCGCGTGATAGTAACGCGGCGCGACGAGCAGCCCCTAGCGCGCAGCGGTGCGGGCTTCCGCCAGCTGCTCCTCAATCTCGGTCCCGACAACTGTCTGCTGCTGCTAGCGCTCGCCATCACCGAACAGAAGATACTCATACACTCACTAAGGTATTCATACACTCGTTAACCAATCAACTCACTCGCCAAAGTACTCACACACTTGCCAAAGTACCCATACTCTCGCTAAGGTGCCCCTGCACTCATGCATTACCCAAAAATACCCATACACTCTCCGAAGAACCAATACACTCACTATACATAAGTACACCTACACTAACTAAAATAACTATAAATTAGCTAACGTGCTACACTTGCCAAACGACCCATTATTGTTTACATTAAGTTATTGAAATATATTCATTTAGTTCGATTATGATTGTAATTATTCTCGGTTATGGCTATGTGTGGGATAATCTTTTGTTGTTTGTATCTATGCGTAGAATAATCATTGTTAATCATTATTATTACAGGCCGGACACTTTAACAGCAGTTTCGGAAGCCGTCTCAAGTTTACTGTTTCCCTTCAAGTGGCAGTGTCCCTACATACCGTTATGTCCATTAGGTAATATTAAGACTTGCTATTATTTAGGTAACATAAGTAATAATTGGTATGATGCATTAAAAATTTATTTTTCAGGCTTAGCCGAAGTGTTGCATGCACCTCTTCCATACCTCATTGGCGTTGATTCGAGATTTTTCGATCTCTACGAACCTCCACCAGATGTCACCTGTGTCGATTTAGATACTAATAATATAACAGTAAGTATTGCTATTTATATTTATTGTATGCTTAGTTTAGAAGCGCTGGTTGGTAGTAGTGTGGCTGAGAGTCCAACTTACTACTCAAACGTACAAGTGGTTCCAAGTCAAGATGGACATTTTGTAAACAGAAGACCTATTATGCTAAAATTCGTAAATTCCAAAAGATTTTTGATAACAACTTTTTCTCAAATTACGTTACAGCATTAGCTATCCATATGATACAATTTCACTTTACTCTATCTCACGATTTCCATAAAATTACAACATTTCAGGTGAAAGTGTAATGGCCGCCATGTACGTTAAGTGAAGTTTTTTTGTTTACAACATTTCCATCTCGATTTGGAACTAATTCACGGATTATTGCACACACAAAGCCAACCTACAATTGTTTCCGGTTTTGCCCGTGTCACATTAATAAGCATACAGGATAGCTGAGAATTTAAATACTGCACCAAATATTATATCAGTTAAGGGAAAAAGAAATTTGAAGTGTGGGTCAATCGAAGATCTTAAACATTTTTTAAAAACTTTTTGAGTTTAGTACTATTATAAAAAGCAAATTAAGTACGTTTAGTACTTCTTAACTTGATTACGCGGATGCTCTGTCCGAGCTCATATCGGTCTTCCAAATATTCGTTTGGTTTAGTTTAGACTAGTTGTTAAAAATATTACATTTCAAATATTATTTAAGTGTTAATGTAACAAATATAACAGAATAATTTATATTCTAATGATAGCAATAAGAAAAACTTTACAATACAAATTATTTTATCCTTCGTTTTAAAATGCGTATCCTGGATATAAGTAAACTGAATGTCAGTTTTTGTTTTAGATATGCGAGTCGCAGCGTCACATATCGCTGAAGCTTCTCCCGAAGAGGCAGGCGCGCGCCCTGCGGCACACGCTCGAGCAGCTCTACGTCAACATACGACCCGGTATGTTAGGTACAATGCGTTTTAGACCCGCGCCATATTGTGACGTCATAGGTGACAATTCAAAGAAATAGGTAGGGTCAGTAAAACATATGTTTAAAATTATATTTATTTTTAATCTGAATCTCCGATTTCGTCGTTTCTGCTCATCCCACTGCTTGAGCATCATCATCTTCGTCGCCGTCGTCAACTTGCCTACTGCTTTCCCCTATAAAAATTATTTAAGTCATTAAAATATTTCATCGGTTAATATTTAAGAGAAAAATATTGATTGTATTACCTGTATTTATAACGAAACTAAAATTATCATCGTCTTCTATTAACTCTCGTTGTAGGTATTCATGTTCGGGACGCTTGACATGGCTGATCTCCCTCTGATAACGTACTAATTTTTCATAAAATTATGAAGGTGTCATTGAAAAATGTATAATAATATAGGCATATTTACGCAAATATTTTTTCGTTGCTAACTATACCTTTCTAGTGATCTTTGACAGTTCGTAGTCATTGACTAGAACGTTTTTATTTGAAACCAGGCAGAGAAACCTTATTCGTCCTTGTTTAAACCTTTGCTAAGTAAAGCCCAATCACATATGTTTATTATACCGGGATCCGGAAGCGAATTGTATGGTGAACACCAGCTTCTTTGGCTTCAAATATCACGATTTCACCCTTTAACATTTCCAGATATACATTACTATTTGGTACCCTGTATATTTAATATTTGGAGCTTAAAAAAATATGGATATTTCATGACACTTGTCAATATTGATGAATAAATGATTGGAAATGCAAATTATATTAAACAATTTTTTATTATTAAAAGCTTTATTCTTTTAGCATCACCTGTACAGCGGTCTGGTAATAAATTTAACGGCGAACCTACTACAAGCTTGGACAGAGACTTTCAAAGGAGAAGAAAAGAAGTAAGTATTATTAATAACAAAGACAATGCCATTTTCATTATATCGCTCGGTTTCAAAATATGTCTCATGTATTTGTTATTTTATGTGCGTATATATTGTTTGCAGCAAGCGTTAGAATTGAAGATTCAAGAGGCATTTCTCCGGTTTATGGCTGTGACATTACAAGGATATCGGAGCTACCTGATACCCATTACTAAAGCCCCCACAATTGGTACCACTGACCCGCACGCTCTCTTTCATATGGAAGCATTCCTTCGCTCCAGAGATAAGGTACACATTTGACATTTAAGATTGACTACTCTATGCATGCGATTATTTCTTTTAGTCGATGTAGATTTTGCCATAAATGTCAGCTTAGCGGTAACACGACGAACAACCTCAATCTAGTGATTATATTATTTCAATATATTTAAATATTTTTGTGTAATATTATAGATGATGTTGTTGCGGGCTCTGCCACTTTTAACTGTGTAAAAGAAGTAATAGGTTAAGTATTGTGAGTTGTCCTCCTTCCTTTATCCTTAATACCTAGCTGACATCTCCTTTAGTGTTTGGTAGCGGTTGGTGCGTTATCTTCAAACGCTCGGATATATGAGCTTCTCTGGTATATATGTAAATAAACTAAAACTAAACTATAAAACTCTATTCCCACACCCACTTGAAAATATCAGATTAATCTTTTTCGTTCTTCGAGATCTTCCCACACTTATTAAGTATCCTTGATTATACATTTTTCATAACTTAAACACCAAAACCACCTAGTTACACATTGGAATAATAATACACAACTGTAGTTCCGTATTATTATTTCTGCAAAAACTAAAACGTTTGATTATTATTATTATTTAATTTAAAATTGTGTATAACAGACACAGCAGCGTTTCTTCGCGCTGATGATGCGCACGCAAATGTTCACGCGCTTCATCGAGGAGCGATCGTTCGTGTGCGACGCGGACGTTGGGCTGACGTTCTTTGACGAGTGCACCGAGCGCG
>JWHW01048730.1:88431-110291 GCA_000931545.1 Papilio glaucus | reverse complement strand
CCTGTTTTCTGTGAGGTCGTGGTATTTCACCGGTCGAGCCGGCCCATTCGTGCAACAGATGTTGTTGTTGCGGGCTCTACCACTGTTATATTCACATGAATATTTTATTAAATTTAATAATATTGTGTACATTTTAATATGGTAAATCCCGCACACCGTGCTTGCTATATTAAAAAAAAATTATTGATATATAGTGAAATGAAACAGGAGTGGAGTACGTGTATGCTGTGCCGTCATACTTTCATGTTTACTACATAATTTCCACATTACATTACACTAGCTGTGTGGACCGAGCTTTGCCCGGTCATGTTTTAATATTGTGTTCTTTCGGAAAAGATATTTATTATTCGGAAAATACCGTAGTACCTGGATGACTATTTTTATTTTGTTCCGTGCCTGAAAACACGGAAAAACGACATTTTATAAAAATGCTAGCTAGCTAGATCGTTTTATCGTCCTCGAAACTCTCATATACCCTATTCAAATTTTCATGAAAATTGTTAGAGCCGTTTCCGAGATTCAGATTATATAGAGACATATACAAGAAGTGCTCGTTTAAAGGTATTAGATATATGTAAATATATTGCTATAGTAATATATCACGTCACTCTAAAACTAATATTTATACACACTACACTTCAGTCAAATATATTTTACATAGATTTGTCTGTGCGTTAGACGAATTTATGTACCTTTAGCGGATCGAAGTGGACAGGACAACAGGAGAGAGACTAACGCTGGCATTCACTTCTGCTATATAAATTTGCCTTATCGCTCTTTTGAATCCTATTGTATAGAGTTAAAAGTGTTTGCAAGTTCATTTAAATAAAGTGAAATAAAGAAGTAATGTGCATATCATTTTCAGAGACATAGTGTTCCTCTCGATGTGGGCACTTGGCGAGCAGAACATCGACCTGGTGGCGCTGCAGCGTGAGTACACGCGCGCGCTCGAGCAGCTGGGGGGCGAGGCGCGCCCCATCGACCTGCCGCCCTCGCCCACCGCGCTCTGCTGCCGACATTACTTCAAGCGCCTGGCACTCGCGCGATAGCCACATCCCACCACGCCGACACACAACATTACAACTAGTCGTTGTATCAGCCAGTAGTCGTCCACTATTAATTGATTGATCGCCACATAAATCCCTTCGCTGCCTTCGAGCTTCATCCAGTGGACTCCCGCAACCTTGTCCAGATCAGGTCCGTCTTGTGGGAGGCCTACCTACGCTGCGTCAACTAATATTGACTACATTATAACTAGTACCGAGCAAAACTAATCTTCATCTCCCTTCTCTTTTTCAACGTTATGTGGGTTCGGCGCAGTATGAGCATAGTCCATAAAGTATAGGTTTTGCCTACAGTTATACGTCCAGCCGCCTGCCTGATACCGACCCTCCTCGGGAATTTCCCTTGAAAACCCAGCGAAAGTAATCAGTATATAAAATCAAATAATACTGGTTTGTATGTATGTAATATTATTATGTCGCAATGCAATTCAATTAATTTAACGTTTTTCGAACCCGATTGGTTCATGTCATCATTCTAATAACATTGTGTCTATAAGATAGCCGAGAATCGCTGAATATAAATTGTCGTCCCTAAGTATTTCCGAGCCGATATCATTTGAATAGTGTATTAAAACGTTTACAAGTTTTATTGTTATATTGCGATCAGTAAACATCTAGTATGACTGCATGCTGATTTGTGAACACGACAATATTTTAAAATGTATAATAAAATAGACACTTTAACACGACACGACTTAAGTCAGATATTACTTGACGAAATAATTTCACTAATCCCGCAATTTTAGTATCGACTGTTACTTCTGTATAATACATACAAATAATACAATTACATACACATTACATAACCGTATATAACCATATCTATTGATGAATAACATGTTACGTTTATCTGCTTACTTAAATACATAGTTATCTACATTAAAAATTCATAGTACAAGAACAACAGAACGAAAAAGAAGCGAGATATGTGACTGTAAAAAATAAAATTTGTGATAACTGCTTACTAATTTAACGCTGGCGTGATGTATGCATGTCGGTGGATATTGGAACCAGAGGTTGATTTGAATGTCAACGAAAGAAAAGTGTTTTAAACTTATGCATTCGCTAAATAGCAGATTGAAAATTCAATGTCTGCCGATATTTCTAGATGATCGGCGTAAGTCCTTTATTAATATAAAGATGCATAAATAATGGCCTAAATTAGATTCAAGTAAGATTGCCCCAACTCGTGGTTATACTTATTAATAATTTTATATAAAGCAGTATACACATACCTTTATTATTTAAACGGATTTTTTTTACAAAGATCATCAAAATAATGATTTACACATTTCTTCAAAAGATGCAAAATCGACATGCTTTAATCGAAAGAAGAAAAAAAATCTTTTTGGTGAAACACCCTTATGGACTAGAGATTGGTATACCTAGGTGTAACCCTGTGTACCGTAGCTGTGGGTTGAATTCCCAACCGAGATCATTTGAAGAGAACATGTTCTAAAAAATATGCGTTTTAGGTAATCATTTGCAAAGCACACATTAGAAAAGCGGATGGCTATAGCTGTCCACCCAGGTAAATTTAAAAGGATCGAAAGCTAATTCTATCAAATTTGTTATTATTTATTATTGCAATACATAATATCTGACTTTGATACCTGCATTGATAAAGCAAAATGTAAATACAGTCCTAAATGTTTCAGAAATTTAAAAACGTGTCTATCAAAATAATCACGTCAATATGTCTAATAAATCCATTATTTTAGCTGAATTTCATTTGTCATCCAACAGATAGTGAATAATAAATGACGTGATTTTATAAGTGATTCTTTTTAAGTTAGTCGGGTGACCTTTGAGTATATTGGTATGGTATGGGCCGATTTATCGAAGTTATGATCTATATTGCTTAATAACTATATTTTGAAATCTACTTTCATTGGGGTAACCATTCTGTATAAAATGATGATAATTTTCAATGTATTCTTTTTTCTGTTGCAATTTGTTTTTTTTAATAGTGGGTGCTAAATTGAAGTATTTTGAATTGGATTCGTTAAAAACAAAATGTACATAATTGTGTGTTGTTTAGATAAGATATGGCTTGCCATTTAGGTATAGCATTAAAATATTAGATCGTGTTAATAACAATCGATACTTGATTTTATTATTTTATTAATATAAAATAGCTACAACTTAAGGTTGTACTGTGTAAAAAAGCAATTGGAAATTAATAAAATCGTTTTCTTTAAATTGAATAAATTGAAATGACTTCGGCAACTTTGTTAGTATAAATAAAAATCGAATAAGTGTACTGCCAAACGTTAAAAGTATTATTTATAAAATCATTGGAAGATAGTTTAAAATTAAACCATAGAAACAATAAAATGGTAATACCTATACTTGTATTTATTGAGGGAAGTCTGTAATTATTAATTAAGTTCTATATGGCCTAATATTGAGTTAATTGTTGTGATCAGAGCTTAGGGATGGATCAGCTTCAGGCATATTTTGAGACATTTGTTTAGAAAAAACAATAATGACATCTGTTAAGCTTTTAATCACGAAGTTAAATTCTTGTAAGGTAAATCTCGATTAGTAAAAAAAATATTTTATTTATTTATATTTTTTATCAGAGTTGCTAAAAAATGCATTTATATCGAGACACCTATTTTATAATGATAACAAAACTGGTAACATCCATTTTTTTAAATAATATTTTTTGAAGGCAAATAGTTGGAAAAAAGCTACATGTGTTGCTACTATATGCCTCAATATGCTATATTTATTTTTATACTCTAAAATCAAGATATATTTCAAACAATATCAACAACTTACTACAATTTTATTATGAGTTTCTTAATGTTTTAATTTAAATCAATTTTATTAAAACTTGAATTATATAAATTTATTCAAAGACTGAAAATTTTACCGTTTTAAATATTATCGCTTAAATGTGTGGTAATAATTTTAAGTTGCAACATTTTCTAGATGTGTAGTAAGCCAACTTATTATTATTGTTTAACATCAAAAAAAATCAAAAGCAAAGGCGAAGGAAAAAGGATTTGTGGATCATTGTAAAAAAGTCACATATTAAGAATTATTACTATTTTTTACTAATCGCTTTAAATTTATACCTATATGAATATTGTATACTATAGATTTAATCAATATTTCATCCCAAAAATGTAAAAGCTTGTCACAAAACATCTACAAAAATTTGAAGACTGAATTTATTTCGTCTGTCTTTCTTTGTATTATCTATTGTTTATCTTTGTTTGATATTACTCTTGTTCTTAAATGCCATATTGTATTGCTGGTAACAAATTGCATGGTACAGTGAGTAACAAAAATGTTTTATATTAAATCGTAATATATAATTGAATTGTTTGTTACATGTATGTAGTACATATTTCAAAATTAAGTTATTCATAATTTTACCTTGTTGCATATTCCCCGGTCTTAGTGATTTATGACTCACCCACTGTTACTTTTGGGGTCTTAAAATAAACTTGGTGAAAATTACTTGGAAAAGACAAAACCATATTTAAATTTGGTGCATACAGTTTAAACCATTTATAACGTCATTTATTATAATCGTCAGTCATGTTCTAAGGAGTATAATAATAATACTCCTTAGAACATAGAAATGAATACATATTGATTGGTTCATCTTAAAATCATACATTGGTTAACTTTTTATTGTGCAACAGCCAGTTTTTATTATGAACAAATTTGTTGATGTTTAGACATCAATAAATATCTATAATCAATATTATGGTTGCTTTTTGGTCTAAAAAGCTTCTGACTAATTTAATAGTGGTTTTGCTTGTGTTAATAACCTCGCATTGTCTCTAGAAAATAATGGTTTTAGTTACTACCTATTGTAAAGAAGCCCGCAAAACTTTAAAATTCAAATTAGAAAAATATGTTGGATGAAACCTCACTAAAGAGTTAATTACTCTAGGTATACCTTTAAAATAACAAAATACATTTATTGTGAATTGTTGTATTTCTTTCTTTGCTTAATAAAGTGAACTCATTTTAACAATAAAAATGCTTGGTTCCTGGAGTTTTGTTATAAACAGTTTATACTGTATCTTTGATTCATGTATGCTATTGGAAATATTCATTATTTTGTATACAAAGACTTACGTATAAACATTTTGTACAATGCAACTTTTAACAGTATTTGCTAGTGATAATTAGGTAAAGTTAAAAGCTATGAAGTGGGAAAATGTTAAAAGAGTCATATTCAGGTCATTGATGAGTGAGTATGAATTTGAAATAGTTGCGAGCTCAGACAAAAAATGCTTTGTCATGATCATTTCACTCCACGGCCTTCAAAGAATCGATTAATGCAAATCTTTCATAAATATGTTGTAAGAAATAAATGTTCAACACTATATTTTAATTTTATTGTGATCATTGCAGCCATACCTTTTTTTTGTTTCATATTAAATACAAATGTTAAGAGGTCTTGTATTGTATTTTTATAATGCCTTGAATTACAATTGTATCTTTAATAAATTGTATGTAAAAATGAATAAGATAATAAAAGACACGCAATAACTTTGGTGTGTACACATTCTAGCAATATATTACTTGAATATATTTAAGTTATTTTATTCTAATGGACTATACTAAAATGCATATAATTTTTGTATAAAAGAATAAGGCTTGAATAAGGATGTTTTATTTATTATCCAGTTATTTTGATAAACCTAACACTCTATACAAAAATTTCCCATCATGATCATAATAGCAATCCTTTATTTTGTATGTGGCATCTTTCTTGTATGCTTTTTTGGGAATCCTTATTCGTTCGGGATAATCTATTGTGCTAATTGACATATTGTCAGATTGTTCAATTTCTTTTAAATCACACTCTTCTGGCTTATAAGTTATTAAATCAATTTCTTTATTATTTACATGTTTAGAGTTGACTGTGTTCACTGTGTCTATGATTATTCTATCAGGTGTCTCTACTTCACTGCCACTCTCTAGTCTTTCCTTTATTCTTACAGTTAAATCATTTAATGTCATTCTTCTTGGGTCCTTCATTACTTTTTTAGTACTATTCTCATTAATATTTTGTTTTGTTGTATCAAACATTTCTGCCTCTTGTTCAGTATTGTCTTTTCTTGCACACCTTTGTATAATTTGTTCAAACTCACCCATCTTTTCCGCCTGTGATATGTCAATTTTAACTGCATTTTTATTAAGAGGGGGTATTTTACGTTCAGAAAACTTTAAGAAGTGTTTACGTAAGTCTTCAGATATATTTAAAGTCCCATCCTTTAGTTCTCTCCAATTTCTCATAGCAGATGCGTCATGGCGTGCAATTCGTTGTTCAGTGGCAGGCTTCCAAGGATATTTTAACAATTTCTGAAAGTGTGTAAATAACTTAATAAAATGATAAGGATTGGCAGCCTACAATTGTTTCCATAGCAAGCTATCAAGGTTGAATAAACAAATATGAAAAGCAATAAGTACCTTCACTACTTGTGCTGTAACAGGGAAACTTTCGGCTATTCTCTGTGGTGTCCATTCATCAGGGTTAGTCGTAACGAGGTGGCGAATTTGTTCTTTTTCACTCCATGTCAAAAGATTTGGTAGATTCTCTTTGAAATACTTCTCCTTTACAATTTTATGTTGTAAGTCATATTTTCCAATCAAAGTTTCATTTAAATGTTCATTGTAGGCTTCACCAACCTGCAAAAGCAAAAATACAGTTAATTTTCCATGTGTTATACAAATTTAACAATAGTGATAAAAGTAGTAAATGACAAACTGACGTTATAGAAATTGCTGTTGGATTTCTCAAGAAACTCCTCTGCATCTTCATCTTCGATCTTAATCCCTTGCTCTTGAAAAGCTTGTATTCTTTTATTTAATCCAGGGTTTCCAGTAATTTCTGGTCGTCTCCTATTCCTCAAGTTTCTGACAATAATTTTCTCAGATAAATTTAAAATGTATTTTAGTTTCACACCAAACATTTTATTGTAAAAAGATCGATGCTAATCAAAACACGCATAACCTAATTATGAATAAATTGAAATGAAAATAATAATAGATGATAGATAAACGTCTGCAATGACAAGTCCTGATCAGACGGTCTATGGTCTAATATATGATTACAATTTGATTGCCATATAGAGTCGACCCCTTTTTCCGACAGGGAAAATGCATTACGCATGTCCCCGCACCGATGGGGACAGTGCGAGTGGTTATGTGCCATATGTGGGACTCTCCTCTCCTAGGGGAGAGGCATACCCACTTAAAACCCTGTCGTTGGTCCTCTGTGCTTTCTGCGGATGCCGCGGGCGCACTTACGTGTTTCACCGCGTCATCCGCAAGCTGGCCCCGGCTTCGACTACTGACTACCAGCAAGGAATCCCCATTCCCGGCCAGCCACTATCATATTGGGGGGGCGAGGACGGCAATATATTGCCGCCTCCTCCCCGCTCGCCTGCGTCGGTGCGCGGGCGCTAGGAGGTCTCCCTCGCACTCCCGCTCCCTTTCCTAATTCTGCGAGATAACTGCCTCGATAGCGATATCGCCATAGCCCCCTGCCCCCTCTCGGCCGCCCCCTCCGTGAACGTCTTCAAGGCGGTCAGGGCGTCGAGAGTGGATCGCCCCGACCGGAACCCGAATTGGTTCCCGGAGAGTTGCGGCCCTACCCTCTCTATATGCTGGATGATTCGGCAAGCCACCACTCCTTCTAGTAGCTTCCCGACATCATCCAGCATCACCAGCGGCCGGTGCCCGGAAGGAGAGCTCTTTCTTCAAGATGGCATTTATCTGTTTTAAATACCAATTTAGCTCATAACAAATTAAATTGGGACTTTTGCAAATCAAGTTCTTGTATTTCTTTAAAACCATTCATATTACTCCAGCACATAAGTTTTTGTGCAAAGTGATACTATGGGCATTACTTTAAACGCAACATTAACATATTTTAATGAAAACCAAATTTTTTTAATATCGTAAAAGGGTATCTAAACGCAGCAATCATATTTTTAGTATTTACAACTTTTCTCGAAAGTTTATTCTAGACAGGGAATGTGATACTTCTTTTTACATAAACCGGGTGGGTGGTGGTGAGCTCACCACTTCTACGACAGCAAAATAAGCTATATTTTCATTACATGTAGTATCAGAAATATCTGGCATTTATGGAGATATCTAGCGCTCTTTGCTGACAAAGCGGTTCATCGGATATTGGTAAAAAATTATAAAAAAGTTTGCAGGTTTTTTGTGAGACCAAAACTTTTATTAAACCATTCATATTGAAATAAGGGTAAAAATTTTGGCCCTATTATTCATATTTTTTATATATTTATTTTTTGGGGGGTTTAGGGGCAAATATTTTCGAGAGTTGGTATCACTGGACAGATTGTCTTGTCATTGTCAAATTTATACATTGCGGTGGCGAAGTGTTAATTTTTTGAATATACTTTATTGACTATTATCGTTTTACAATTGTGTAATACTATATTTATAAAAATATCTAATCATATTATGGAAGATTCAAAAAAAGAAACTCAAACACTTAGTGTCGAAGAACTTAAAAACAAGGGGAATGAATGTGTAAGAGATGGAAAATTCATTGAAGCAATTTTACATTATACACATGCCATTAAAATGGATCCAAACAATTACGTTTTATATAGTAATAGGTCATTTGCATTCCTGAAACTGGACCAACACTATTTATCACTACAAGATGCGAATGAAACCGTCAAATTACAACCTCAATGGGCGAAGGTATGCTGTATTTACACTTCCTATTTCTTTACGTGGTTATGATAAATGTCAACATATAATTATATTTTAATATATTATTTGAAGGGTTACTTTCGGCGCGCCGAAGTTGAAGCTGCTAGTGGGCTATATGATGAAGCAATTGTTTCATATACAATAGCTTTGCAACTCGATCCTCAAAATCCGAAGCTGATGGAGTCCATTAAAAATATAACTGATATGCAAGAGCAAAAGAAACAAAGTAATATAACCCTTATTTATTTTACATTACCTAGTGATTTAAATATACATAATATAGGCCATAACTCCCAGATTTTGGTAGAGACTAAAGATTTCTATGTTGCATGGTCTCCTGCTTTATCCAAATATCTTTGCATGCACCCTTGTTGGCATACTTTTACCTTTCCTTAGTATTGGACCAATGTGGTCAATAGAAACTAATCAAAAATGTCCCATACTAAACCTGCCACTTTGGGCAAAGGCTTTGTGTTACAAAGCCCTGTTACTCTATCTTCATTCTTCTTTTCCACATCTCAATCTAAAACATTGAAGCACCATTCAAGTATTAACTATAAATACTTCACAGAAGCCTTATGCCGCACTTAGGAGTCTTCAGACATTTCATTACATCTTGTAAATACTGACTATGAATTTTCATGTATGGCTGTGATTGATATTTTATCAATAACCACCTTTTTTACTTTCAATGTCCCTTCAAGAGTAAGCATTCATAACCACCAATGAATTGATCAAAATAGTGTTTATTATTAATATGAAACAAATTTCTTTTGATACATTTTATAATATATCAAAATAACATAATATTATGTATATTGGTGTCTACTACTTTGCTTTTAAAACAATTTTTTTTTTATTTTCAGGCACTCAAAACACTATTTGGATATGCACATGTTTGGGATTCATTATTGGTATAGTGGTTGTAATACTGGATTATTGTTGCACAACTAATCCAACATTAGGGGTGAGTACACTGCAGCATGCAAAAATTTTAATGTTTGTTTAGGGAAAGCAGCATTTCATTTCACAACATGAAGATGACACCATTTAAATGGAGCTCCAGTCAAATAATGCAGAAATAGCTGGGGGCATTGTAACTATATACTGAAAGTCTCATTTAAAAAATTTAATTTACCTTTATAATATTGCAATTAAGAAATATTTTCATTTCATTCCAAATTCTTTTTTCTGTAAGCTGTAAATTCCTTTCTTTCATCTCATTTTTCAATAATATTTTGTTCCATGAAAAGGAATTCTAATGAAAACTTTTTTTTCAGCATCCTTTCAGTATGGTTGCATTTTCAATAGCATTGGCCGGATTAGGCTGGTCTATTGGAAAGTCTGTCACATTGATGAATACATGGGGTGCTGGCAAGTCTCTCCAACCTCCTGAGGATTTAGGTAATTTATGTTACTTTTCTTTTTACTCAATGTAAGGAATAATATTAGTTTATTGACAAACACACATGTAATATTGATGAATGTAAATAAAACAAGAAAGGTGTGTAAGTCACACGTCACCACTTAACATCAGGTGGGATTGTGGTCTTATTCTTTATTAAAAAAAAAGTATTTTAGAAAAGTTAATGTTATAGTCTATAGCCCCATGATTATAGTGTATGGAGTATATGGCCACAACTGACCACAAAATAACTTAGTGAGTATAAAAAAAAATTAAACAGATACTTAGGGCAACATTTAAGTTTGTTAAAAATTCAGTTTATTATATCTGAGTTTTTACTAAAAGACTGTTTTAATACAAAAATTTCTCACACCCAATCTATTTAACATTCACATTTTGGTTGATTTTGACTCTTGGCAAAAAAGTTGCCAACACCTCTTCTAAAGCATATCCTATTTTTGTGAATGTCACCATAGTGAGTCAACAATCAACAATTTTGTTGGCTGTCTTGAATTTCTTAGAATAGAGACTTATTTTCAACTTGTTAAGGAATTAAGTAAAGATCAAGCACTCATTTTTTATATTTAGTTTAGTATTTTTTGTTGTATTGTGTTTAAAGTGTTTTCATACTTACATCTTCCTACATTACTCAAAGATTTGTCAATATATCGTTCATATTTTGCTTTTCAGTTGGAAGTGATAACGCAAACAAAGAAACTGTGCCACCAGAAAAAAAACCTAAGTATAGTAAAGCGCAAGCAAGACAGAGGTTTAAACAAGGAAGGCTTTAGTGACTTATATTTAATGTTCATTAGTTGTACATAATGGTAATACGGGAAATATTGTAAGAATTTGTTGTTTTTATTAATGATATACAAAGGACATAAGATTTCAGAACCATTCTTTTGAATGTTTTTCTTGAACACCCTATGCAATCAATTGATATTTCAAATATGACATAGCTAATTAGTTAGGTGGTCAACTTCCACTTTTAATTCCTTCCACCAAGTATACAGATTTAGATTGATTAAAATTGCTTCAGTTTTCTTATGTATAAAGAGCATTAATTCATAGAATAGATATATTCATATCATAGAAGCTTGCACTACAGTATATTTTATTCATTCCTGAAATTAATAAGACCATACAAGGGAACAGCCCTTATCAGGTACAATATGTAGTTTCTGACATAAATACTGTAGGCAAATATTATATATAACTTGTGATTAAGGCCCAAAGAACATTTCTTTTTTTTGTCTTATTATGGTATTGTCTGGTTTATCAACCATTCTCAAATACTGCCTGAAGTCATGCTTCTGACTACAGTCCAACATGCAGAGGACCTGACAGTAATGTTACATGTTATGTAAATCTTGATGTGCCTTTGGCTCTTTCATACATCCATCTGTGAATACTAAACGCTTTGAGTGATATCACACTACAGTTAAATGTTACAAGAGGCACGCTTTATTACAAGTTACGTATAAAGAATGAGACCAAGAGCCAACAGTTCTTCCACACAATTAGATAACATATATGTAAAAACCGCAGCACCTGCTAAAGTCTGACTCGAGGCAAATGTGTTATGGACTGTAAAATATGAAACACAAACATAACCGGTTGAAGGGTTGGGGAAATAAATAATTTTCATTTCTGTTTACACTGTATCTTTAAATACCTAAGTTTTACCTTATATCAAAAAGTTTTTTACACATTATGTACATTAAGCAGCTCAGCTACTGTGTCGCAAGGAGGTGTGTTGTCATAAAATTTTATTTCAATATAAAAACAATAGGAAGCGGTAATATACTAATAGTGGCTGAGGATTATACTTACAAAGTTTATAAGAGAATGATAAAATAATATTTTCGATCTTTTTAAACCATAAGAATACTATCAAAAATGCTTTATTGGTTTGTGTTAATTAAAAAAAAAAGTATCAATATGGATCGTCCTTTTATACATTGTAAAAATGTGAAGACCATGTTACTAAATTAATAATTACCACACAAGGTTGGATAAAAACGAAACTGAATGTTGAGTCCATGTAAAATATTCTAATCTTATATATATGTAATTCTTGTTGTCGCTTTAATATATATTTTATATATAAAAAATAACATATACAAATATAATTAAAAACTACCTAAAGGGGAAATATTTTATTGATTCTAGTGTAAAAAATGTTTCAAAAATGTTTTTTATACATTTTTATTAATAAAGTTCTTGGTCTCATGTCTTAAACATTAAAAACATTAAAATTATACGGGGACTAAAGACCTATACAACAATAATCTATTATTATATTAACTATTAATGATCTAAGAATGTACAATGCATTTGATGATTGACTAATATGGACATTGTCCTATAAGACATTTCTTGGAGAAATGCATACCTTGTAACCATGCAAGTACATTTGTGCAAGTATACGTTTCAGATATAGTAAAAGCAGTAAATATAAGTAATTAAATAATTATAATTCTGTAATAACTAATGAAATAAAGGTTATTAGAATAATTTTCAAATAAAATGCTTCATAATCATACAGGGTTGTGATAATGTAAAACGCGAATACTCTCATTGGAATTGAACTAATTTAACCGATATTATTGTGTTTATTTAAATTTTTTGTTCCCGACATTTCTAGTACTTTACAACGCTCATTGTCACGGAGGGGAGTGACGCTGAGATGTCTAAGTCCTAATGTAAAGTTATACGAAGTATAATTCCTAACTTATTACTTATACTTGAGGGTACTTCGCCAGAAGGAAGCAGTGTTCTTTTGAACACGGCTTCCTTCGAAAATGACTCGCGAGGCTAAAAAACATCTTAATTTCAATAGAGAAGATGGCTGGGTACTACCAGCTGCTTGGGATCCATCATATAACTGCAAAATCTAAGATACTGTGAGCTCAATCGGCATAGATAGGAGCAAAAATAAGAGGATACTTCGCCAGCAACTATGACATTGGAACGTTAAGACACCTCAGTTCCCCCCGTGACGATAAGTGCTGGCTGAAACATCTGGAACAAAAACATTAAATAATTGCAATAAAATCAGTAACATTATAGCAGGAGACCTGTAAAAATAGTTTACTATTTAATGTGACCTTATCCCCAAATTCATAGATAGCAGGAAACACAAATAATGGTACTGTCAGTCTTCTGCTCACTGTTGTCAAAAATGTGCAATGAAGTATTCCTATGTAATGTAATAGTTGTTATTTCAAGTCTAAGCTCCTTATTCTAAGTTATATATATTCTATACCTACTCTGTTGGCGTATTCAACTGTTATAAGCTCTTCATCTATAATAACAAATATTTACATTTAGCACTTTGCATATTGATTGTTCGGGAAAAAACACTACACTACAGAATCAATTAAAAAAAATTGTTTTTCCTATAGAAAGCCCTCAGTAGTAACTTAAGCTTCTTTTATTAGGGTTCCCAAAGGGTAAAACAGGACCCTATTACTAAGACTCCACTGTACTTCGGTCTGTCAGTCCGTCTGTCAGCAGGCTGTATCTCATGAACCATGATAGACAGTTGAAATATTCACGGAAGATGTATTTCCGTTGCCTTGCCGCTATAACAATAAATACAAAAAAATAACAAAATAAATATTTAAGGAATTCCCATACAAAAACGTGGGTTTTTGCCCTTTTTATAGATAATGGTATGGAACTATTCGTGCGCGAGTCCGACATGGTTTTTTCATATTTTATGTTATGTATATTTCATTATATTATTATATATATCATATATATTTTATTTTGTATGTCTATTCTCCCCAGCGAAGCCGGAGCCTACCATTATGCGAATTCTGTCGTATCTTGAGTTTATGTTTTCCAAAACTGTGATATTTGTCTTGAAATAAGGTGATCAGCTAGCTTAAGGATAGTTAGTTAGTAGGGGGCTATTTTCCGCATCTCCACGACTAGTGCGTATTTTGCATTTGGGTGGGACATAGATCACTCCCAATCAACCCGGTTCCTCAAAAATCCCAGCAACCCCTGGATGTTGCAGGTTGATCTCCGGGAGCGATCCCGGTAAGCCAAGTTCAAGAGCACTGTCCATGCATGCTCTGCATAGGGGGCTGTCGGTGATACATATATTGGTACAATTGTTTGTTAAAATTACCATGACCTATAAGAGCCACGGCAACTTTCCTGATCTGTGGTTTGTTCAGATGCAGCATCCTCCTCGATGACCTCTTGTCAATCCTTGGCATGGGTTCTTTTGCTTGCCTTTAGTCACTCAAGTTGTTCCGTAATTCGCAGTGTAGGGCTTGACTTCTCTCCAACACCGTCGATCTTAAGTATCCGTGTGGTAAGGATCGTTTCCTCTTGATCCGCTGAAGGATTATGTTGTTTACAGCTCCGACGTCCTTTAGTCGCTGATGGTATTCATACATGAGGCCCGAAGAGATGGTGTTATTAAGCGCTTGTCGAGATGGTGTTGGTATCAGGCGCCATGTTTTTTTTTATAAGAGAAGGGGGGAAACGAGCGGCGGGAACACCAAGGTGCTCAAAGACGCCCATGGACACCTGCAACACCAGAGGAACTGCAAATGCGTTGCCGGCTTTTAAGAAAAAGATAGGCTCGCTTCTTGAAGGACCCTAAGTCGTACTGGTTTGGAAATACCGCCGAGGACAGACCTGTCAGTATTCGAATAGTTTCTTCCTTTACTTTTCTTGCTGCTATGACTTGTGCTGCTTTTATCACACCCATACATTTCGCTTGGAAGACAGTGTTAGATACCTAAAGATATGTGTTTCCTGATGTTTAGGTCTTCTGAGAAGACACCCGAGTCTGTACCTTAAGGATAATAGGGAATAGTAAATATCGAGATAATAGTAGAGCCAGGAGTTCCAGCCACAACAAAACTGCATTATTGGGCCAATACAGAATCCTGGTGGAAATATAAGTATTATATAACCTCCTTTCCTACCCTACATGAAGTTTGCTAAATCTGCAACTTGTCTGCTTGTTACGGAAGTATATAGGTAGCAATAGTAACATAAGAAACTTTTGTTCTTTCACTTGATTTATCTAACCTTTAATAATTTTATATTTAGAGATATTATAAGAAATATTTACATAAATCACAAATGTTGAATAAGGAGCTTTGACCTAATGTGTTGTATTATAACAGGGGTCGACAAGTAGTTTTAGGTGAGGTCCGGATATGGTTGAAAAAATTATTGGATACTGGTGAAAAAAAACCTTATCAATGTCCAGAAAAAAACACAGGGGCTTTTAAATATATGAAACTAAGACTAGTTTTATGAAAATGTTATCTTAATGAATAATTAGTTAGATTTAACAATATTTGGCAGTCTGCCTTTTGCCGGCCCCTGTATTAGAGTATTTTGTGTGGTTTCACAACTTTGTACAAGTACAATTCAAAGTATCATTAAGAATGTGTAGTGATATCAATTATTGCATCTATGCGTGAAATCCATGGACTGCAACATAAAAGTGGTTAGTTATATTCAACATATGGTAACTAATTCATAGTTTCCTTTATACAAAACCAATATTAAAACTGATTGTATTTAAATGTTGAACTTTTGCGTTTAAATTTACCAAACTTTTTAAAAAAGCTTCGTCATTCACTATCAGAGATAGCTTTTTTTCGTCTTTTTGCTTGTTTAGGTTTCACAATCTCTTCCTCCTGAAACATAAAGCTGTGATCAAAGTTTGTTTACATAACAATGCTTTTTTTTTAATTTTCATTGGATTTAAATTGTAATTGAACAAATAAATAATGTATAAATTATATTTAATACCTCGCTATCCTCATTTGAGGAATGTAAATTTTGATTAAGAGGTAATGAATTTGAAATTAATTTTCTAGCTCTTCTAGATATTGGTAGTTCATCTTCCCACGCCAAAGAGAACAGCGCACTATATTGTCTCTGAAATAAATAGTAAAATGTTTTTGCTTTTGTTGAAAGTTTTAATCCGACTGAAATAACAACACTTACTCGTAAGCTATCACTGCTATTGGACTGTGAGTGTTGTAAAGCTTTTTGCATGCATTCCATGTTGAAGATAGACATATCATCTTGATCCACACAACAAACCCTTATTTGTTCCAAGTGACCTAAAACCTTTAGGAAAAATTAAAATGGAATGAAATGTATTAAATTTTACAATAACAAAAAAACATGGCTTACTTTACTATGGTTTTAAGTAAATAACTATTTAAAATAATTAGAATAAAATAACATCAAAATAAATAAAGTGGAAAGTTAACAAATGACAAAGATCAATGTCAAACTAAAATAAATGAAATAAAACCTACCTGCTCAGCTGAGGGTGGTGCATTAGGAGGTATACTCTGTTTTCCGGGACGTTTTCTTTTGTTTGGGCTTGTACCAGGATATCGCGTGCTTAATAACACTGAAAGTAAATCTCCAACTTTATCCTCAAAGTCTTGACACCAATACATAACAGTGGAAACGACAAATGTATCATCATCATCCACTGTTCTACAAAACATTTGTCTCAAAACGTCCGCAGTAGGACGTTCCTGTTTCAACATTAACAAGACAGAGGTAACGGCTTCAGCATGACCCTTATAAGATAACTTGGGAATGATAGGTAAGACATCATCAACGGAGATATCATGGGCAGTCAAGAGTTGCCACAGACAATACTGTTCAAATGTCTCCCATCCGAGACTTGTTGAGAGCATTGTAGTAATATCATCAGATTTAAACATCATCAAGTTGCCTTGCAAAGTGAGGCATACAAGACGCTGTAATTGAACTGCATCCAAAGTTGAAACTATCACATTCAGGAGTTTTATGTGGTTCTGTGCTTGATCTTTGAACTCTCTATAGATATCGGGAATCAACCATACCAAAAGATTAGCATCACTTTCTTGACACTTCTCAAAGTCATAAGCCAAATTGTCAGCCAGCTTCAATTCTAAATTATTACAGTAATTTTTATACACATCAACTTTAAATTTAACATTTTTTCTTCTACCGGCATCTCGTTCTGTACGTCTTTCACGTTCATAACATACTTTCAAGTAAAATAATAAACAAAATCCTACATTTTGGAAAGAACTTTGTACATGGATTTCCTTAAATATGTCTAGTACCAGTTTTCGCTTTGCCTCCGTGCCTTCATTCAAAAAAGTAAACATTGCAAAGATAGGTGAATCTAGTGCAGCGTGTAGTTCTGTAGGTGTAGGATTAGAACTAATTTTTATAGAAGGGGCATCTTGTAAAATAGCTGCAAATAAATCAGCAAGCGCGGATGCCGTTGGCATTGGGCTGCCACATGCGTTAATGAAGGCTGTAGTGGCAGTAGTAGATCGTTCATCTAATAATGTTTCAGCAAAAGGACGTAAAATTAAAGGTAGCGCTGCTGCCAACTCTGGTCGTTCCCTTGCTCTCACTTCTGATAGTGGTATATCATCATCATCTGTATCTTCTGTTAAATTGTTACGAGGCTCATCTTCATCATCGGAAAATGCAGGTTCATCCGAGCCCATCTTAGGCAAATCATCAATACCTTCTTCACGAACACCAGAAACGCCTTCTCCATTATTATTGCTGCAGAATTCTTTGAATGTTTCTCTAACAGTTGTTCTTAATTCCCTATCTAATTTGGGTGAATCAAATAATGGTTGTAAATTGGGCAAAACTCTTTTCTCAATAATTTGCTGCAGAGAATTAAAAATTCCTTGCCGAACTTTATCTGAATATGGTGGATAATAATTTGGAATAATTCGACACAGAAAATCTAACAAAGTTGCTGTAACGGCAGGATGTGACCTCATGGAATGGTGCATTACTAAAATTGCTGGTTCAATATTCATTATGTTATCTTTGTCTGGATCATAGAACAACCAGTCACAAAATAGTGCAAGTTTAGCATTAGATGCGGCTACATTAGATGTGCATGTAGTGAGAAGCCATCCAATAACCGCCCATCTTGGAATGATGTCTGAACAGAGCAATTCATTAGTTGGATGAATGACACCTACAATAAATCTAATCATATCACTGCGAAGTGATTGAGATTCAGGAGTAGCTAAATATTGCCTTTGAAACCATTCTTGGTACTTTTTATGGTGTCCAAATCTCACTTGAGAAGTAAGAAAAACAAGTTTTCTTTCCATATCTGGTGTTATTCTCGATTGTAGATACCTTCTTGAAGTTCTTGTGTTCAGTAATTGTAGGATACTTGTAAAATTTGGACATAGAGACCTGGGATTCATAAGAATGTCTTGCCATAATTGGTTGAATTCAGGAATGCGAGCCACATTTTGAAGTAATCTGACCAAATCCCGTCCTAAAGTTAAAACATCTGTAAAATGTTCTCTTATAAGGGCTATTACAAAATTTACTTCTTTTTGACGCAATGCCATTAGATGTGGTACATTGTGATCTTCAATCAATCTTAAGTATGTATATACAACCATGCAAATAAGCACAGGAAATTTCTCTAGCCACAGTCTATTTTCAATGTAAATGTCTAAAAGAGATTCTACTAAATATATGTTTTTTGGTGTTATATCTCCTCCGGACGCATACCGCATTAGGTTCCAACAGACATTATCCACCCCTGTAACAGCATTCCTCATCATTTCTTTTATAAGCCATAATAGCTGATTCCTTGTAGTATCATGAAATCTTAAATACCTTTCTAAAATTAAGTTTGACAAATTATTAAGCACGCACGTTAATCCATCTCTAGTAATTAGTGTTAGATCTCTGTAGCATTTAGTTGCATTGTGGGGTTCAGTCAGAATGGACAGGAGCATCCCAAGTGATATGTCTTCATGATTCTTACAAACAGCATTATTGAGTGCATCGTGAGCTTCTTTTTCACTACAATCCGCTATAAGAGACTGCAAGAAAACGTATGCTCTTTCATATCTCTGTAACAAAAAGATAGGTTAATAAGAAAAACATTTAATTTCTAAAATACTAATTTAAAATTTCGCGCCATGACTACAGCGCCGCCATCGCTACTATGGCAAAACTACGTTTTACATGGCCGACTAAAAGATTCTTTGTTAAGGAACTGCAAATTTGTACTCAATACCTCTTCAATTTCATCCTTGTTTTCTATAACAGTGCACACAAAAAGTTTGGGTATATTAGCTTTTGCCTGCTCCATCATTATAATATTTACACAACTATTTTAAAGATCCAAAGTCTGACTGCATGGCTATTGCCGCTGCTACTGCCGTGGGAGAAAAATACACATATACATCCAATATAGGTACCAGTGTAGTACAAAGAGCATATAAAATATGGTGTAGTATGCAGAACAGAAACAGATTAAAATTCAAGTTGACATGTTGGCGGTACAAAAATGATAGCATGATAGTGACACTACACTATTTCTGTGTTGCTATTAACAAAAAAAATTACCTATTGTGTTTTATAAACAAATACTGTTAATTAGTTAGATAGTTTTGGAAAGAATAATTGTTGTACGTTTTACTACTTAAGTTCAAGCTTGAAATAAAATCCAGAGCTCGTAGGCATCCAGAGCAGGCTCGTTTAGCCAACAGTTTATAGACAGGAAACTCGTTAGTCGATAGATAGAGCCAAGGAGCCAAGCGCAAAGCGGCAAAGACACAGCAGTCGTTACCATGGGTTTCCACTGGCGTAAAATCGTGTATAGAAACAAGCTTTCTCTACGAAGAACCTGAGATGACAATAATGTTTGCGACAACCTTATACGTCAGTGGAAACCCACGGTTATATCAAAGTGTTATTATATAGAAAATATCAAGAAAATACGGCGACTTAAGATTTACATTTTAGATGAGTCTTGCACTGCACTGAGCACTCTACTTTATTTATTCATTTTATTTTTATCATAAATTACTTCGCAACGCGCTTTGTATTGATATTGTATTGTCTTAACTCGGCTGATTAATGGCTAAAATTTATTTATAATTACAAAGATCTATTTTTATAGTGACTTATATAGCTTTTGGTGATTAACTTGACATATTTGAAACTGAATTTTGAATAAATGTTTCGAATTTAACAACATGTTACTTTGCTACAAAAGAAACTAATGATGATTTCATTACCATTGAATTTCGCCTATTGAGCGATCACTATGAGTATAATACTTATCACACTAATATTATAATTATAATTATAATCCATCTTATAAAGTCGATAATATAATCGAAACAAGCAACATAGGAAATTTAGTGCTGCCAACTGCTAAGCTGCCATTAATGGACTAGAGCTATGTACCGTACCACTTAGCGTTAACATCGCCTAAAATACTCATTCAACCGTTCCACAGGACGACTATGATGGTTGTGTTGTGTCGTAGCCGTAATAATAATAAAGTAACGGCCCGAGACGAGGTAAGACTCTGGTGTCTGGTGAGTGGTGACGGAGCCCTCGAGCTATGTTACTCTTAAAGAGGTTTAGGTTAGGGGCCTTCTGTACTGCGGCCTGCCGCCTCAAGTCCGGTGTAGCTGTAGATGCTTCCTCCAGGCAAACAATGACAAGTCAATCACAATCAAGTCAATAATGATGTCATTACTTTCGTTCACGCTAAGTTCACAACGACCCATCTGGAATCTGAATAGGTGCGTCGTTGTGAGCGTTTGATGAGTGTTGTCAAATTTAGCTCAATTTTTAAAACTTATGTAACATAAAGTACTTCCTGAAGCATTATTGCGGTGCGATAGATACTAAGTATCCAATAACTGTCGGAGTAAAAGACATTTTGATTATATTTATTTTATTAAAATTAATTAATTAAATATTCCACTAAAAATACAAAACATTAAATTGTATTTTTTTCATATCAATTGATCGATAATTTTTTTTAAGACACGGGAGAAAACGAGCTGCGAGAACACCGAGGTCATCAACGACCCCCATGGACACACGCAACACTGGATGAACTGCAGATTCGTTGCCGGCTTTTGAGAAAAAGAAGGGCTCGCTTCTTGAAGGACTCTAAGTCGTACTAGTTTGAATATACCGCCGAGAACAGACCGGTCCACAACGCGGCTGTGTGTGGCAGGAAGTTTCGCGAGAACCGCTCTGTGGAGGAATTAATTATTAGTTAATTGTTCAGACTTGCAAATTGTGACCAATTTTTTATAAGCTTTGTATTTATTTTTTCTAAATCGCTATTTCTATTATTGACATCGCCGCTCAAAACGCTCTAAAATCCATTCCACTTGAGTTTACAATTGTATGCAATGCTCGAAAACAATGGAAAACAACTTGTTTACTATCGGTTTAAACGAGTTTCAAACCGATGTCGTGAGCGTGATTGTCGTGTTATGCGTGGTTAGTGGAACAAAACAAAGTCAAGTTGAGTTAAAAAAAAACCACATAGTTTGATTGAATCTTAGACAAAGAATTATATACATCTAGCATTAGCGTACACCCGAAAAGGACAGATATACGATGCGTGAAAAATATAATGCTGCCAGGTTATGGAAATTCTCCCCAGTACTACTACTTAATATATAAAAAACTAGCTGTGCTCAGCGGTTTCACCCACCCTGCAATTTTACCTAAACGAAATGATATTACATACTTAGTGCTCTAATTTATAGTAATCTATATGATAGGATATTTTATAGCATTATTATCGAAAAAATGTTTGACGTGGTTCTTTAAATTGACATAAT
>JWHW01048730.1:72263-88328 GCA_000931545.1 Papilio glaucus | reverse complement strand
TTATGGAAATTCTCCCCAGTACTACTACTTAATATATAAAAAATATTACAAATGCGAAATAAGATGTATGAATGAATGTTTGTTACTCTTTCACGCAAAAACTACTGTATGGATTTTAATGAAACTTTACAATAATATGGCTTATAAATCAGAATATCACATAGGCAATTTATAAAGATCTTGTGTGAATAGTTCAAAATATAACAATAAGTATCAAGTAAAGAGGAAAAAATTCCGCCATATGAGAGCTATTCTGGTGTGCGCTCCAAAAACCATTAGAGTTATACATATATAATGTAAAATGGAAATGTTTAAGTAGTCCTACAAAAAAGCCCACAACAGCATATATCTATCTTTTATATGTGTAAGCCATTATCGCCATAATAAGAGTGTGTGTGTAGTGAATTAATTATAATGGAACGAAGTTTGCCGGCCCAGCTAGTTATTATTATTATCATTCGGTGTGAATAAAAATGTATCTATTTGAACCTACAGTGTCCGAAAATTATAGCGGAAGACCATAGTTTCTTTAGCCGGTAATATAATGATTGACCCAACTTATCTATATCGAAAATTAGTGAATGGTAATTCAAGGCTACTATCTAATTTGGTTGATTAATACCTAGTAACAAATTTAAAGATTATTTTTATTGTTGTCGTCGTTTCTGACACCATAAATCACTTATTGTGGTATTTCTTAATTTTAGGTACGGTTTTTTACCTATCAAGGATTAATTTAACAGTAAAACGTACTTACGAATAAAAATTTGTATTTTCTGATTTCTATTCATTACGACTTTTTCAGCCTCTTATATAGTAGATAAACATGTTTTTAAAAGTTAGAATTATAATTAGGAGCACAGAAATTAGTGTTATGCGAGGATATTTCACAAAGTTTATAAAAACAGCTCACTCTGTTGGTCACAATTTTAATTTGTGACCAATGGAAATAAAAGTGAAACTCTGAAAAGGACATAAAATTTAATCGTTGTCTTTTTCATTCCTAGCGGAGTTCGTATATTGTGATCTCGTTCATTCATTTCATTTGCATGGCAAATCCAGATAATACTTAATCCTAGGATTCAATTAAACCTTGGTTGTGTCGGTTAGTACTGTGGTCAACTGTTGATTGCATACTCTTTGCACCACGCACCACGATAATGCTAATGCGCTTTGCCTTTGCTAATGCGCCATTTTGTGAACATTGGTAATTGCTTCCCGCTTATCGTTTATTTTATTGGAAATAAAAGTGCATACATACTTTGATAATCAAAACGTAATTAAATGTAAGTTAACATTTGTACAATGTACATTAAAATTTACATGACTATGAAAATTTCCTTAATTTTTTACGCCGGCATTTCACTCCAGTTTTATACTTTTGTTTATTGCTGTTTTATAGAATTCATCCTAAAGCAAGTATAATGGATAATCAGAAAGAAAAAGAACGAGACCGATCTAGACGTGGAGACAGGCCTTCACGATTTTCAGATGTTGAGCGGGATCGATCAAATGACCGCGAGCGAACGGAAGGAAAACGCCTGTTTGTATCAAATATTCCCTACGAATATCGATGGACTGATCTTAAAGATTTATTTAAAGAAAAGGTAAGTCGGATAGATTGTCAGTACTTTTTAATAAGCAAACACACGCCAAAAAATTGTATTAGACACATATTTTAATTAGAAATCCATACTAACAAAGCATAACACGTTCACAGTCCAGTGACACCAATGTGGGGTCACGACGGACCAAATTCCACCACAGTTCAGTACTGTGGGCCCACTGTCTCCATACAAAAAAATAAATAAAAGAATGATATTTTTAATAGTTTGATAGTAAAACTAAAAATGCACTACCGCAAGTACCCAATATACTTCATATTTACTATGCATCAACGTTTGTGTTGCTCTTAATTATTATTTTTGGATTATATTCACTTATTACTAATTCCACTCACACAAACCACAAGTAAAACTTATGTACACCATTACAAAAAAAATCCTATCTATAATATATAAATAAAGGTTAATTGAAGAAAACATTTTTAAAAGAATAATTAGTCAGTAGTAGGTGGCTGTTTGCACAACTACTTGTCCTAGAGCATTCTTTGTGTGAAAAGATTAATTAATTCTTATGTCATGTCACAAGTCCATGACCACATGGAATATCAAGAACATGTATGGAAATATGTTTTTATGGTAAATCTATATTGAGTCTATCCTACTTATACATCATAAATATGGAATATATCAGAACTCATTTGGACCAAGTGTTAAATTTTTATATAGGGACTGTGAACATAATAAGGACCTAAAACAATAATGTTGTGTATGTATATTTATTTTCATGAGAAACATGAATTTCCATTAAGGCAAATCATTAAATGAATTTCTTAATTTAACAGTAAAATATAGCAAAAAACTTTATATGGTATTTATTAATGAATTAATTATGATAGTTTATAGCAATGATATTTTAAAATATAAATTTAAAACTTAAATATTTTGCCTATCTCATAATTTCCTGTAGTTGTATCTTGTGTTACAATGTGTCTCTTGTGTTGTGATGTGAAAAGTCAAATAATTGTTTAAAATAAACATCCTCCCGTTGTCTATAAAAATGTCCAACCAGGATCTATTTAGTTAATTTCCATTTTATAGCCACAACATACAATTTCAGGTAGGAGATGTGGCATTTGTTGAATTATTCACTGATGATCAAGGAAAGCCTCGGGGATGTGGTGTTGTAACTTTTTCCAATGCGGAAGCAGCTAAGAAGGCATTATCCGTTATGCATAGATATGAGCTATTTGGGCGGAAACTTGTTTTGAAAGAGGAAATTGGTAAGACATTGATATGCTTAATATGTCTAATTTAATAAATAAAATAATTACTGAGAGAGAGCTGTGAAAATTATTGTACTAAGTTTATAATATAGGTCTCTGTTCTATAGGTGTACTATAATTAGCCACACTCTTAAAAATAATTCATAATAACAAATGGACATTGTAAAGGCTGGGGAGCTAATCAGTATTGAGTTTTTCTGAATTAAATACATTACATGAAGCATCCTTCAAGTTCATGTCAGACTTTGGTTATCTGTCTTTATTAGAGTATAAAATTATTGTACCTCTCTTTACTTTAATTTCATATTAAAATAAAATTATAATGTAACAGGAAATAGTGACCGAACCAGAAACAATACGCGATCAGGTGGAGGAAGTTCCAGAAATGCTAGAGATGAGAAAGATAAGTAAGTAAGATATTTTTATTTCTAATCTGTCCTGCCATGGTAGCAAATATCAACAAATAAATATTTTTTTATTCTTAAAGAAAAAAAAAACTAGGCTTTGATGTGCATTTTCTAGTTCAAAATAATACATTACAATCATCTGAGTGAGTCCATTGGTTGACTCAAAACATATTTTTTATAAAGTTCATATATTAGGTACAATTACATATGTATACTGCTTAATATTAACTGTTCAATAACATTAATTATTACACATACTAAAATAAGGAAATACTTAAAATCTGCTTCCTGGAAAGTGAAACAGTGAGTTTCTTCTCTGTTTTTAGCAGTGATGGCAATAATGGCAATGACATATGGCTCATTTGCCATTGTCACCACTTCTGTAAAAACATTGTCAAATATAACTGAAATAATATATAACTGAAATAGTAGGAATTGTTAAGTTTAACACATTATTGTTTAATGTTAATTTTCTTAGTTGGGGTCCAAGTAAGCCGAGAGAGTCGGAGAATTACAACACCTATGGCTTGAGTCTTCAATTTTTGGATTCCATCAATGTCCAACCGCCCCTTGTTAAAAAAGTGTTTGTTGCAAATGTAAGTATGTATAGCAATTATTCTTTTGACATAACATTATAATTTTATTTTATTTCATGTTATCACAATTCTACTGTTGTTAAATTTGTGATAGTAATAATGTTCTGCATGAATAAATTAATAAAAGTTTTCACTTCCATGACAAGTTTCGATAAAGATCCATTATTTCTAAACTAGCTGTGCCCCGCGGTTTCACCCGCCCCTGAACGAAATGATATTACCTACTTAATACTATCGTAACCTCATCATCATCTCCCTGCCCTTTTTCCGCGTATGTGCGGTCGACACAGTATGGCCGTAGCACAGTTAAATTAATATAACTTATTTATTTATAAACCAATTGAGATAAAACAAATACTAAATGTTCAATGAAGCTTACCATAATACAATAGTGAAAACCGCACCCAAATAGGTCAAGCCGTTTCTGAGATTAGCGGTAACAAACGCACAGACAAACAGACAGACACAGATAAACAGACAAAAAATCTGATAACCATTGTTTTGGGTTTTATTGCGTTTATAAAGGCCCCCAATAATAGTTTTTCTCAAATATCTTCCATGAACAGACACCAATCAGTTACATTTTTATTATATGTATAGATTGCCTGTTTCTTAGGCATAAGCAAAGGAAAGTAAAAATCAATAAATATAATAAAGCTAAAGAGTCTTCTAGAATGCTCTAACCTCAAACTAAAAATAGGATTTGATAAATGCTTTTTGCATTTGACAGTCTAATTATTGAGGAAAGTTGTAGGGTATTTAACATCAAACCAGTACCCTCAGGAGGTGAGCAAGTGAGAAGCATATAATAGCATGGGCAAGCTATGTCCCAAAGTACTGTAGTATTCTTTAGAAATAGATGATCTGATATTGTTTATATTAGGGATGCATCGATACGTCTTTACGATACCAATACCGATACTGTTATAAAAAAATAACGCTGATACCAATGCCTATACCGACACCTTAAATTAAATTAAGGTAAAATATATAAATCACAAGTATGGTTAATGTTTCTCATAATCAAGTAAGGAGGAAAAACTTCCGCCATATGCGAGAGCTATTCTGGTGTGCGCTGCAAAAACTGTTAGAGTTACACATATATAATGTATAATGGAAATGTTCACCTTAAATAGTCCTACAAATAAGCCAGCCACAGCATATGTATCATCTTTTATGTGTAAGCCATTATCGCCAATCATCATTCATTTTAAGGCGGAATGAAGTTTGCCGGGCCAGCTAGTTATTCATATTCTTTATTGCTATTCGGGACGTCGAGTTATGAATGTTATAATTTTTGTTTAGTTGGACTACAAAGCTGATCGTGCAAAGATCAAGGAAGTATTCAAAATGGCAGGAAAAGTTTATAACATTGATTTGGCAGTGGACAAAGATGGGAATAGCAGAGGCTTTGCAGTAATTGAATATGACCATCCAGTTGAAGCTGTCCAGGTAAGTGGTCATATTAACCATTTAATTTTTTCTTTCCAAGTTTATTTTACCATGTTTCTGTTCTTATGAGTTTATTGTATTACAACACTAGTGAATATTAGTAAACAGGAATTTTATATTACTTTTGAATGGTTTTTTATATGTTAATTTAATCTGGTTGGATAATAAAAAAATCTTATAGGAGTGGAACTCACACTGGATGCAATTTTTTTAATTTAATATTTTCAGGCAATTTCAATGTTCGACAAGCAAATGTTGTATGATCGTCGAATGACAGTCCGAATGGACCGTGGAACATCTGACAAAAATGAATTGAAGCTACCAGAAGGACTGAAAGGTATTGGGTTAGGTTTAGGACCTAACGGAGAGCCGTTGAGAGATGTGGCGAGAAATCTACCCCAAGCGCCGAGCACAACAAATATAGGTTTGTCCGGAACCAACACAGCTCTTGGCGCGGGAGTGTTGGGTGCGGTGCCTACTGCTGGAGTTGCTTTGAACGGTCTCGGAACTGGTTTGCCTGCAACCACACTCGGCACAAACGCCGCGTTGGGCGGTGGTTTGAGCTTGCAGGTAATTTTAAATAAGGTGATTTTTTTTGTTTTTTTTTAATTTTTATATGACAATTTATCATCAGTTCGTCAGTTCATGTTTTAGGTAGTAATCTTTTTGTATCATTAAGTTTGTAACATATATGGACCATTACAATTGTTTAATTTTTTGTAGGCTCTAGGTTTGACAGGTTTAGGAGCATTACAGAATCAATTGCTTCAACAAGGCTTAACAGCGAATGACCTGGCGACTGTTCTATCCGCCCAAGCCAATGTCAATACAAATAACTTAGCTCTAAACACCACAGACATGACATCTAACATGATGCCCAATACAAATCTATCCAGCAACGTCATTGGCAATCCCGGTCTTAGTAGCGGACCAATGTCTGGTAAGTATCATTTCTTACTAGTTATTATTTTATAATATACGAAATTGAAATATTCATTTAATGGTTTTCCGTCCTCTTTCAGGTCCCAATAGACAAATAGTCAATACGTCGGTACAAGGACAGAGCTATGTAAGGGATACGAGATCAGAGCAGAGTTCAAGAGACAAAATGTCTGACATGGTTATAATAACTAATGTAAGTTAAATTTTAACTATTTTACACTGTTACAACACCTATGTTGTTTACCTTGTAATTTCAAAGATGAAGGTTTTATTACTGTTTCACATTGTAATTAGCGGCAGTCTGCAGTCAATTATTTGTTTGTTCTATTTTACCATTGAAACAATGTTTTTTGTACGATTTTTCACAATTTCTGTACTGTTTGTTTAATGTTTTGATATTTCAGCTTCCACCTACTGTAACTTGGCAATTGATTCGTGAGAAGTTCAGTGAATGTGGTGATGTAAGGTTTGCTGAGATGACTGCATCCGACACAGCTGTTGTCAGATTCCAAAAGGAATGGGACGCTGAAAGAGCTATTAGTATCCTTTATAAAACACACATTTTGCCTTATTTTAACATTTTTTCATTTGTCATTCACCTCGGGAATAAACTAGCTGGCATATATCAAGGATGAGATCAGATTTTCATGCATAAACAAAATATAGATTAAAAAAAACCCGATACCGGACCGACTATGTGTGACTGTGGCTGACTGTGGTTAGTGACATTTTACTCGCACCAATCAATAATTATATATTGTCAGCCATTTTGTAGGAAAAAGTGAGGGATTCTTCTTTTTGTTTGAGATGGGGTCCTTTTTTAAACATAACTGGATAGATTGTAATGACTAAAAATTCTTTTTTACACATGTTTTAAAGTAGTATATATAGTATATAATATAATAAAGTTGGTAACAGAGTTTATTAGCACGTAAAATAATGAACATAATAGTAACATTGTGATTGCAGATGACATCTTTTAGTGGTAGTAATGTGTAACGTCAATATCTGCAACTAATCTTGCTTAACATCACGTGAACCGCGCTTGCTCCTTTGCCTTAAAATAAAAAAAGTTTAAATTTAAACGAAAAAAATATTGTATACAACACCGGTAATTTTCCTAACGAATTTTCCAGAAATGTTTGACAGGACCCGCATTGACGGCAGAACAATTGATGTGCGTTTCTTCTAGAAGTGACACTAAAGGTTTGATTTTTTTATTAAACTTTTGCGTATTTTATGTAGTTAAAATATCTTGGAAACGATTTATTCATAACGTAGTGCTGAAATAAATCTGACTGTAGACTGTAAATGTACTTAACTTTAAAAACAAACAAATTTACATTGCTTGATGAGTTATATAATATTATTTCTTGCATTATTTTGATAGAAGCAAAGCGATTTTATTCTTTAATTATATTTTTAAATTATTTACAATATGAAATTGCTATTTCAAGGGTTTAAACATTTAACTGTAACAATACATTCTGATTTCTATGGCAGACTTTCATGAATACTCTAAACTAAAGAATATGTGGGACTGTATTACAGTGGGTACACAGTTGGCATTCAAACAACTACCCAATCCCATACATCCTCATATAATTTGGTCAAATAAAGATGGAAGGATTGTAAAGAAACAACTCGACAGAGAAGGAACAATTAAATTGGTGTATGAACTAGGTCGACTCAACCGGGGAAATACTACGACCTCACATACTCACACGACTCGCGTATCATCAGATGAGTCAGATGCCGGAGGCTTAATACTAATCCTTCCCTTCTTATCCTTTTCTCATAAGTAAAGGATGGGAAGGAGAAGAGGATTTTACAGGGGGGGTGATGTATAAGAAAAGGATATATCCTTTTTTTCTTACTTGACCGCTACTCATACATATAGCAACAGTTTGTTGCTATATGTATGGGTAGCGGTCACTTAATATCAGGTGAAACACTTGCTCGTTTGCGACCTTGTTCCATAACAAAAAAAAACGAAATATTATGGAGTGACCGTGTAGTTTATTAGTTTGGATTGTGGTCGGTTGGCGGGCTTTATTTCAATATCAACTACTTTAGCTTGCAAGTTTTGGAGCCCACAGACCTACGGGCTCTACAAAAATTGCGGTCTAAAAACATAATAATATTAAAGAGTTGTGAGAGGTCTTCTCCAATTCATTTATGAAAGAGAATAACGGACTCAATGCCTCTCTCTCTTTGGTATCTTTGTCTCTTGTGTGTAGGCTGTTTTACGTATTTTATAATGTCACGTTAAATAGTTGAGTCATACCAAATATTGATTGGATCTTTGTTTTGTTTACTGTAGCTCAAATTTTAGTGAGTGATTTATTCTGCGTGCAAATTGAAATATCAAAAAGTTACTGGTGTACATATATATATTGTCGAAGTCGGTATTTTCGAAATTTCGTTTTTCATTTACAATCACTAGCTAAAGTTTTTATTCTCTGTATGACAAGGCACTCGCGCTGTAATCTGTCATTGAGGCCTTATGAGGTTGATATTAAGAAAGTACCAAATATTATCTTTGTCTACACCGATTGGATTCTAAGAAGTCCCAAGTAAACGTTGTGTTGATAGAATGGAACGGTAAATTACTTGGCAAGTTGGTAAAAATAGATGTTGCCATACAAAAGAGTTGGCAAAATGAATGAGAAATGGCTTTGCATCGTGTGTATCACTCGGCTCTAGTGTGGTTTAGGTTCTCAAGTATATTCTTTGTAAACAGTGTCATGGGTCATGGGCACAACTAGAATCGAAGACTTCATATGTAAATTGCATCGCATCTAGCAATTCAAATTATGTAATCAATGGTGCAACCATTGTTTCTCCTTGCCATATGTTCTCCTTGTCAATTACTGAAATTTTTGTGTTTTCAGGAATGTGGTATCGGAGTCGGTCTGTCGATGTCAGAGCATCTTGTCATCGTCGTCTTGTCTCGGCCGCCGCTAACGTGTCTCAGTGCTCGGTCTCGGTAGACTTTGATCCCTTCATTAATACTTGTATCTTAGATTAGTGTAGTGTAAAAGTGTCTTATTTTTGCTGTACAAGGTTTTTTGAATAAATGAATTATACTTGCGAGGGACGCATTTCATATTCCTATTATTTATATTGTTGTGATGGTTTATAGAAGAAAACGTACAGTAAAAAAATCCTTACAAAGGCAAGTATTTTTATTCATACAGTGTTAGGTAATAAATTTATATTTAAAATTATAGTAGTCAAAGATGATTGAACTGGATATTCCTTTTATGAAAAAAACATATTCAAAGGGTGATTTATATGATTGGAATTTCTACAATTAATATGGTCAGTGGCTTTGAAAGTTTGGTAAATTGGCACGCAATGTAAATAATTGTTACAAATGTATTGCAAATAAAATTGGTTATTGTTTTATATTTTCAAAGGCACCTCATCTTTCTCTATCTCATTTAGCTTTTCCAAGTGTGGGTGAGATTAGCTTTTAGATATTTCGAAAAAAAAATCAGAGTGGCTTGTAAAACATCGTTTAAGACATTTGTTTATTTTGGTAAACCCAATTGGTCCGGACTATATATATACGCCGTGATTTACATGTTTTCTCTATTTTTCTGATTTATTCACTTCAAATTATTGAATGAAATCGACCAGTTGGAACTATGGGGACATTTTGGAAATTAAATTTACGTTATTTGTTATTTTCTACTGGTACTTTATATTGTTAAAGATTTTATAAATATTGATTTATGCTTTACATTCTACCTTGTCTTCAAATGTTCTTCACAGTAGGAGAGATATCTGGAATTTCCATCGTTTCTTTCAAGGCTCATGGTAAGTTAATTCAATCGCATATGGGATATTTCTTCTTTTTTTGGGTTTTGCATGGAATACAATTGTAAGACTACTCTGACGCTGACTACCTGAAATTATGTTAGAATTTGCAAACCGTCATATGGGCAATTCTTATAAGTTGCTAGCTGTGTTCAACAATGTTTCTTTTGTTGCAAAATAATTGATAGAATTGGTTGTTGGTGATTTTTTTATGACGATTTCTGCAATTCTGTCAATGAACATTTTACTACTGGTTTCAACTTTTTACTTCGGTATGAATTAATGTTACTTGTGAAATTACTTAGCTTAATGCGTTGTGCGTGTTTCAGGTCTAGTTCCAGTAAATGAAATTAAAAGATGTTATAAACGGACAGACACACAGATATATAAGATAATATATGTGTTAATACGTCAAGCGAAATTTAACACGAACATTTTAAAGAATATTTCGTGCCTGTGAAGTTTTGCGTATCGGAAAAGGTGAGCTTGAATGACAGCGCCATCTAGCGATTCTGCAATGTCAAGTGTACATGATATGCAGCGAACGTATACGTAACTTTTATAATATTTTAACGAATTTCTAATAAATACATATAAATATCTAGGTTACATTCCTCGGATATATGAGTTATTCCAACTCATAACGGTCGTAGAAGAAATTTCTGGCTAGAAAACCTTGCGCCAATAGTACAACATGAGCACGAAATCACTGTTTAGAGCTGCGGTGATTGGAGACCAGTGAGCTATAATGTTCGGCGACCTCCGCTAGGAGATGGCACTAGGAGAACTATTTGAGATTATTGAAAGCCGTTCGTGGAATGTAGCGATTAGGAGGTAAGCTAGACGAAAATGACTGATTAGGTTATGTTGATATCGATTGATTTCTTGTGGTTAGACTTGGTTCCAAAATATAAACCTTTTTAAATTGTTTTCCAAATAACTTATTAACTATAATATAAAAAGAAATTCTTTCATTATGTATATTTCTTCTATCTCTAAAACGGTTATAACGATTTAAATCAACTTTGTATAGAGTCACTTTTCCAATTTCTCTATGTAACTAATTTTTAAACCCTAAAAGTTAAACTTTAAAAAGTATTATAATATATTTCAGATCGCATGTACAAAAATAACGGAGTATTGGCAGGCCTTCCACAAGGTGGATAAAGACGATCCGGACAAGATGGACAAGGATGTCCACTGGAGCGGGATGAAAAGAGATATTTGTGGCGATGGCTAACCTAACTCCCATTACCCCGCACATTTTTAGCCTGCAGATGATGATAACGGACATGTTCCACGTTTACATCATAAAAATGTTTAAGAAATAAATTAATGTTTAAACGTTATAATCTTTTATTACTTTCCCTTGTATTAAAAATTCGACTGTAATAAACTATATTAGCTTTTTAAGCTCATTCGGACTTTTTAATATCAAATTCAGAATTTTAAAAATAAGTTTGGTCTTTTACTCATAAAATTCAGGTTTTTATAAATATGGATATTTTTTGCAATTAGTTTTCGGTTTTGGGTAGGTAATATGCAATATAGCCTATATTGAATTGTAAAAAATCTACAATTTCAAATGCTTTTTCGCCGATTTCTGAAACTAGTCAAGGGATAGAAGAAAAAAAAACTATATAACATTAGTTTTTATACACTTGCATTAAAGAAATAAAATGTATCGAAATAAGATTATGTTGCCTATAGGAATTCTTTTGGTATAGATTTTTTTTTATAAGAGTAGGGGGCAAACGAGCGGCGGGAACACAAAGGTGCTCAACGACTCCCATGGACACCTGCAACACCAGAGGAACGGCAGATGCGTTGCCGGCCTTTAAGAAAGAGATAGGCTCGCTTCTTGAAGGACCCTAGGTCGTACTGGTTTGGAAATACCGCTGAGGACAGACCGTTCCACAACGCGGCTGTGCGTGTTACTGTTGAGGAATGCCAGCCATCCAGGTGGTGTGGTTGGTACCTGGTCTCTCGTGTGGTCCGATGATGAAACTCGGCGGCGGGAATCGTTCCAAACAGTTCTTCGGAACACTCCCCGTGGTATATACGATAAAAACTGCAGAGGGAACTGACGTCCCTCCGCAAGGCCAGAGTATCATGCCGATCGGTAAGGGCTCGGTCGTTGACGATTCGATTCGCTCTCCTTTGTATGCGGTCAAATGGAAGAAGCTGGTATTGGGGCGCTCCCGCCCAGAGCGAGCAGTATTCCATGTGGGGCCGAACTTGCGCCTTGTGTAATTGAAGGCGGTGGCCCGGCTAAAAAAACTGCTTCGCTCAACTGAGTACACCCAACTTTTTAGAGGCCAATTTGGCCTTGTCTTATAAGTGACCGCGAAACTTAACGTCACTCGATATGTCCACGCCGAGAATACCGATACTGGCTGTAGCCAAAAGGGGAGTACCTCGAAACGAAGATCCACGACTTGTGTCTTTTTGGGATTGAAACAACAAGATCTCAATCCCGATGCATTTTTGTGTTTACAATGACACGCAATACCTATTTAGTTTTCGTTACCTTATGTATAAATATTTAGTTTTAAGTAGCTCCTTTCCAGATACAACACCGAGAAACTGAATTCCTGGTATAACTTCTTTTTTAACTCAACCGTAAGTACTGTTCAAAAGTTGATTTAGACAATTAATTTTAGTAGTACAGTTGAAGTAGCTATTTCATTTTTGACCAAACATTTTCTGTTAAAATTTTGAATGTTTGACTGAATTTGCCTTTGCGACTAAAACACTCGTATGACCGTCTGCAATTAAATGAATTGCTAAATTCTGTCGTAGTCGAGTCCTATATAGAAATTGCTGATGTAGGAAATCGGCCGAAAGTGTGGTACATCGAATAACGTTACTTTTACTTGTTTTTACGAAATACTGTGTGGAGCGCGATAAAACCTGTTTAATTACTCACGAGTTTTTAATCCAATGAGACAGTGATAAATTAGTATTCACATGTAATTCAATGTGAGGCAATAAGGTTCCAAACGGGGTTGAGCTTCTTGACTTACATTTAGATTCAGGTCTATGCCAATTATTTGTGATTAAGTAACATATTTTTTTTATGGAATAAGGTGGCAAACGATCAAGCTGATCACCTGATGTTAAGTGATCGCTACCCATAAACATCCGCAACAAGCAAATGTGTTGCAGATGCGTTGCCTACCTTTAATGGACAGAGGAGGCGTAGATAAGAAAAAGGATATTTTCTTTTCTCCGTAAACCCCCTCCCCATCCAATCCACTTGATGAGGAAAGGGTGGGAAGAGGACTGAAATTAGGCCTCCGGCACCTCACTCATCAGACGAAACGCAGGATACTTCTACTTCACGCCTGTTTTCTGTGAGGTCGTGGTATTTCACCGGTCGAGCCGGCCCATTCGTGCAACAGATGTTGTTGCGAGCTCTACCACTGTAAAATCTAGTCTTATCACTCACGAGTGGAGTCGCGGCAGGCCCAGACGGGACTTCGGGACGCGCTGGACTCCTTCTGGACGGATTGGCAGCAAAAGTCGCAAGATCGTGTTGAAGGGAAAGTAGGGAGGCCTTTGCCCTGCAGTGGGACGACCGTGGTTTATGGCCGATTTCATAGTCACGCGGCCAACGCTGTGGTTCGCTGGCTTCTAGTTCCTTGTAATCGTTTCATACCCGCGCTGACGGCCGGCGTTGACGGCAACCCGCGCGCGGTTCGTCGGCGCTTTTCAACCGCCCGCTGTCAAGGTATCCACCCGAATAGTGTGCGTCAAAGACCACTATAGATATCTAGTATGTATATGGTGTGCGTTACACAGTCTCGCCGACCGCACGTGCTTATGCGTACTATCTTCGCCAAAACGTCATAATGAATAAATTATTTATTGATACGGTACGATTTGAAGAAGTTCGCTTTCGTCAATGTCTATGTGATTCATAACATGAGCTTAACAAAAACTAACAAAGCATGGAAAAAAGTTTGAGAAGCACTATTTGGTGAAAATTATATAAAACAGAAGAACACTTGATATTGGATAAAAAGGCACTTTTTCTCCTAATCATCCCGCCCTTTTCTTTATGTTATCTTCCTCCTTCCCTTCCCATCCTTTCCTTATTATCCTTATCCTTATTTTCATTAGAAAATGATGAGAAGGTGAAGAGAACTGGAATTGGGCCTCCAGTACCTCCCTCACTTGTTTCAGCGAGACCTAACCCTAAACCTAACGGAACATCGCCTAAGTTAACCCTGGAATTATTGTGGCTTTTGTGGTTAGGATACCACCACGATACGGCAAGTAATGTACACAATCATAAAGAATATTTATTGATACGCTTAAAATATAGGTATACCTTCTGTCCCTTCTTCATAACTCCTTTAACACTTCTACAAATAATGAGTTACATCTTCTTATTTAACTGTACTTATATCAGAGTTGTAACATCGGCGTTTATAATTGGAATTGTTTTTATACACAAAGGTGAACTAATAAATAATAAATAATCAAACTACATTCATTAGGTTTCATGAAAATTATATTATCTAATCTCGTATATAAATGGACAATAATTTTGTGTCGTACAAATGCATATTAAACGTTGATTTATTGTTCAACATTGCATAATAAACGTTTAGTCAATACAAAATTTCCTTTCACCACATTCATAATTGTTCGTTTTATTTTATTATCTTTAGGGCAATTTTTAATGGAGTTTGATGTTTATTTATTTGGTATATCAACAGTTTTTATTACATATATATCACAAAACATTATTGCAACGATATTTTATTAGTACCTATGATAGAAATACACATCATCGACAAAGATAATTGACGACTTATCTCCACAAATCAATGAATCTAAATCAATACAAATAGATTAAAAATTCATTAACAAAAAAAAACTAAATAAAAGAAAAAAGCTAATTTGACTAAACACTATACAAACATTACTTGAGGGACAAACATAACGGTCTTATTTTTTTTTGCTAACCTATATTTAAATTTACAAAATGGTAAAAAAAATGCTGGTCCAGTTCACTATTCGAACCGAAAACTTCGTTTGATTCCACAGACTTTCTAACAAGTGGAGCATGACGACCTGCCTCAGTACGGCAAAAGGGGATAATGAATAGGCATTTGACAGGTGATTTAGGACGGTACTGACAAACCTACTTTCTCTAAAATGTTACTGCAATTTATCCGACCTCGTATCACACTATATAAGAACAGCATTGCATTAAAAAAACTTAAGAAAGTCTTCATTAGGAGCTAAATGTTTAGTAAACGTTCTCTGTATACTTTCAACCCTTTGTGAGTGAATATTATATTGAGGATTCCATGCAGTAGAGGCATATTCAAGTTGACTACGCACAATTGGGTTATAAAGAAGAGTGAAATTTTTGGTAAGTAAGGTAACCACAGTGTTGATATGTGATGTAAACCGTAGCTTTGTGTTTAACAGAGCCCCCTGATCATTAATTTCTTGGACTTCTTGCAAAATAATGCATTTTATGGTACCTGAAATTTTATAACGTTTTTTAAAGTATCATATCATTCTCATTAAAACACGTTTGCAATCTATTTAAATCGCTCTGTAGTAAGTCTGCATCCATTTTGTATTGCATAACTTAAGTTTTCGAGGAAAAGGATTGATTGCAATAAAGAGTCAATGATATCACCAATATATAAAAGATATAGTATATACAAACAAATCAAACGAAATGTATAAAACAAATGAAACTACCAAACTTAATAAAAAAGTAGTTAAAGGCTACTTGTGATTTAAATGTACGTCACGAATCCGTCAACTGAAAATATAATAGTCAAAGGTCACAGAGACGCAATACCTACCTTTTTTTTCGAGCTATCTTTTTGGTTATTAGTAGTCTGAAAGTACGAAAGCCTTGTAGAGAGATTTTTTTTAATTATCCATAGCAAAGAAATATTTATAACCTAAAAAAAGTTTTTAGGTAATAAATCTTTCACAATAAACAATTGCACGTTGCACG
>JWHW01048730.1:34181-51699 GCA_000931545.1 Papilio glaucus | reverse complement strand
GTTCCGTTAATTCTAACACAAGCAGTAGACTCTTTATAAAGAGATTTTAACGCTTGTATTAGATCACTGTTCAATCCAAACGCAACCAAGGTTGACCATAGATCATCTCTTTTAACTTTATGCCTTTTCTAAATCTACGAAGGTGCAGAAAACTTATTGGTTTATAGCCAAAAAAAAATTGTAATCATACATGAAGAAAAGATTTGGTCCATGCAGCCCATTCCTTTCTTAAAACCTGCTTGCCACGTTCTTTCTTCTGTTTCTTTCATGACTTTTAATCAGTACTTTAGCATAAAGTTTTCCCACAATGCTAAGAAAGCAGTATTTTTTTGGTAAAACATCTATTTTAATTTTAATTTTCGTAGTTAAGTTTGTGGGAATCTGCAGCGTAGCAATGGCGGGGAGTGCATCAAGACCCAACACTTCAGCGTAACCTAATTTGTCGTTTCACCTAATGAAGTTAATTTAATTTTTAACTAGTATTATGTCCGACACACCAATTAATATCTCTTAAAGATGAGTGCAGTACAGAACCTTAAACTAAAAATAATAGGATGGAAACGTAAGGTTCCATACCTTTGTCTATTAAAATCACGTTTGTTGTATGGGAGCCCCTTAAATATTTATTTTATTAAATTTTTTAGTATTTTTGTTATAGCGGCAACATATATACATTAACTGTGAAAATTTAAACTGTTTTATGGTAGAATGTGGCAAACGAGCAAGCGGATGACCTGATGTTCTGTGAGCGCTACCCATAGACTTCCGCAACAAGCAAATGTGTTGCGGATGCGTTGCCTACTTTTAAAGAACAGAGGAGTGGATAGACAAGAGAAAGGATATTTCCTTTTCCCCGCCCCTTCTCCCCGTCCAATCCTCTTCCCGTTCCTATACTATCCTTATAAGGAAAGGGTGGGAAGGGGAAGAGGACTGGAATTAGGCCTTTGGCACCTCACTCATCAAACAAAACGCAGAGTACGTGTACTTCACGCCTGTTTTCTGTGAGGTCGTGGTATTTCACCGGACGAGCCGGCCCATTCGTGCAACAGATGTTGTTGTTGCGGGCTCTACCACTGTAACTATCACGGTTCATGAGATATAGCCTGGTGACAGACGGACAGACAGACGGACGGACAGCGGAGTCTTAGTAATAGGGTCCCGTTTTACACTTTGGGTACGGAACCCTAAAAAGACAGTTCTTCGCCAGCGACTATGACATTGGGAGGGTAAAATCATTCATTAATTCCCCACGTGTGTGAGTGATGAAAAAACGTCGAGAACACAAATGTTATAGATAACTAGAAAAGATCCGTATAATTCGTTTAATTTAAAAAGTATAAGCAGTTACCACTACTTGATTTGTAGTAAGCAGGAGTGTTGCATGTCGCATTCGTTAAACTTAATGGCAGGTCAGTGCATGCAAATAATATTTTAGCTACTTCACAAATCATACCATTTTTTATAAGAGCTAAAACTAATTAGCGATAGGTTTCTACCTTCTTAAATTACAATGCAATCAGAGAAATATTTAGGGCGTTATTTTTGCGTATAAAATTATCAGCCGGAAAATATTTTTAAAGTAGATTTGCTTGGAATTATTTGTACATCTTGTATTTTTCCTTATTGAAATTTTAATTAAAAAAAGTAATAACAATGTGTATTCAAATTTGTTAACATTAGTACAAGTTTTGTTAAACTAAAATATTTATTTGGATTTTTGTAACACATCTCACAAAAATTTCATCTTCGTCTATGGTCGTCAATCAAACTAAGGTATAATGATTAGTTACTCTATGCTTTTCGGAAGTAAACGTGGAAAGCAAATAGCTTAATTGATCTGAATGATATTAAATATTTCTCCATTGTAATACGAAAAAGCGAAGACTTCAAAAAAAAAAACATAAAGCGTCCTTATCGCTTTCAATTCCTTCATCAATAGGCGTTACCAGAACGATATATTGTCTTCGTTCTCGCAGAAAACCACCATTAATTAGAAGTAACGGCAAGCGCCGTTTCTTATTACCGGCGAGCACGCGAACGTGTTTTGTAGTCAACTTATCAAAGGCGAACTTCACGTTCCTTCACTCAATGTGATTTTTGAAACATTTGCTCGCTATTCCAGATTTGTTAGAAAACTTGTACGTTTTCAGTAACTGTCCTTAGAAATTTCGATTTTTGTATTTCAAACTAAATTCTTATCATACTTACCATTGTACATAATGTATTGTACATTTATGTAATTGTACATCATAATGACCATGTATGTACATCCCGTCCCAACTACGTCCTAAATGCGATAGCGAACAAGTTCCACTCACGATAAAATTTGAAAGGTAACAGGAGTGCGTGCGAGGTTACTGTGAAGTACCCTCCTTATCTATAAAAAACTTTAATAGTTTGCGTGCTTTAAACTATTTTTTTAACTATAATTTCATATTAGTATAGAATGTACTGAACCTGAATTGTCATATTCTTGCGATATTTTTTTTTTCGCTTTTTTATCATTGTATTTTTTCCTTTTCAATTTATTTAGTGCGGTTTATCCTTTACGTCTTTTTTAAGTATTGTTTATTTATAAGTAAAAGGCTCCTCTGAACAGGCGCAAGGCTACGTGGGTTGGGCTGAAAACCAGCACCACGTGGCTTATGTCATGCGGTACACGCTGAGCCTACCTTTTGTTAGCTTTATAAGAAATTAATGCTTAGTTTTCTGTGTTTTGTTTTAAAAATAACAATAAACGATTTTTATTTATGTATTTAAGATCAACTGCTTCGGATAATACTGTGTTAATATAGTATATTTTTGGGATATGGCAGTAATGGAACAAGCAGATTAAAGTTAACAATGAACGATACATCTGCAGCAATAATACGTAAAGTATAATTTTGATTGTTTTCTATTGACATGATTAAGGACCATTGGGACATGTTGGTATTAATAAATAAATGAACAGCAGCGTGTCTCCAGTTATGGTAGTCAGAAGGAGTGATTTACATGTACAAATTATATGATACGTAAGGCGGAACGAAAGAAATGTACAGTCGGGGAAGGCAGCGGTATTCCACATTAAAAGTGATAATCGTTTGAACGTTTCGTACGCCTTGAGACGATGACGCGAAAACAATAACCCATAGCACGTCGCTTAAATGTGTTTGTACTAAAGAGGGTCGGTCCGTGTTGTAACAATAGAGTATTTTACAATTTTTCTTTGATAATGCTGAACGATGTAAACCATCAGAAGTAAAATAAATATCATGGAAAAAATAACATACCACAACAGAATAACACAACTCTTCCATTTTTTTTTTTTCAATAATCTATTTATGTTGTTCACAATGAGTGATAGCGGGGCGACGACTGGCGCGGGCGAGGTGTTGGCTGCGCTCGTGCACGCTGTTGAAAGAAGCCTCTGAAACAATCCGCTGAGTTGCAAAACCGGTTTTCAGAGGTGCGCCTACGTCGATGTCGCGTTATTATAATATAAAAAATAGGTGGTGTATGTTTGCTTGTATATAAAAATAAATATTTTACTTTTTGTAATAAATTGAAAAATATATATATTAATATTATAAACATGATAAAATTATGAGTTGCGAATGTAAATTGTGAATTGAAATGAAAAGTCTACAAATGCTACATCCATATGTTCGTCGTGAGTAGGCTACCAATCTTTGTATTTAAAGTATAATGCAATACTGACCCTCTTCTACTTCTCTTAGTTTCTTCCTCACTATTTCAGTAACTAACCTTTTTTGCAATGTACTCATCTAATTGTTGCGAATGTCTATGGATGATCAGTTGACTTCATGCGAACCGCCTCTTCGTCTGCCTCCTGTTTCCATAAATAACAAGCAATGGATAATTTAAAAGCTCGTTTATCTGTATGTTACTCTGAACAAGAATACGAATCGACTGACACCTCACTTTTCAAAATGAGTAAAGCTACAGGAGGTCGTAATGGAACGGACATATAAACATACATTCATACGCATATACATACATAATGTCGTGACTAGAATTGAGGTATGCTTCGGTGGTTCGGGAATGTTGAAAGGGTGAAACAAGGGAAACGAAACAAATTTATGTTGCAAAAGTGTTGTTTAAGTTGCAGCGTTGCCAGAAGTTGGCGTCCAAGCAGAACTTCTATCGATCAGATTAGTAACATACTAAAGAAGAACGATATAAGGGGATCCCGTAAACAACGAGCTTATATGGGTAGATGTATGGAAATCCATAATCTCTGCCTACCCCTCTGGGTTACGGGCGTGAGCGTATATTTATATTTATTTATTTATACATAAAAAAACTTATATGCCCCAGGAAAACTTATATCGATCAGATTAGCGGTTTACTAAAAAATGGCGACATAAGGAGTACCCATAACCGACGAGCATGTATGCGTTGATGTACGAATGTAGAAGAAGCGAGAGAGGTGTGCCAGGACCGTGTCAAATGGAAATCCGTGGTCTCTGCCTACCCCTCTGTGTTACGGGCGTGAGCGTATATTTATTTATTTATTCATACACCCTTGAAAAACATGACACTCTTGTCATTTGAGCAAAACTGAAACATTAATTAAATTACGAGTCACCATTATAAATTACCATCCACGAGAAAAAAGTTTCCATAATTTCGTCGGTGTGTTATAAATGCTACCATTAATTTCTGTTAGGAAACTTGACTAGTGTTTATGGATCAATTACATCGAAACTTCCAGAAACTACGGAAAGTCTAATTAATTTTCTTTTATATAGAATATTAGAAACTTTTAATTAAGGAATACATAAAGTTATTACGTTATTTTAATTTAGATACCGTCAACGTGTCTTCAGAGGTTTCTTCATTTCACACAATGTCTAAGAAAACAAAACTGCTCCTTATGAACATTTGTAGATTAATTAATTGCACGGGATTGGGTGATTATTGGAATGAAGGAAATAATGATAATTATCGTAGCAAGGTTCATATGATTATATCATTTACTGCTTACATAATAATGGTGTTTCTCGAAAATCTCGCGGCTTTCTTTGGTGACTTCCCGAAAGTGGAGAAGAACTCGGCCGTCATGTTTTCCGTTATTCATAACACCGTGTTGGCTAAAATGTTTCTACTGATGTATCATAAAAGGTCTATAAGGAAGTTGAACAGTGAGATGGCTCAGCTCGGTGCGGACATGGAAGATGACGTGACAATGAATAATCAATACAAAAAAGTTAAATACGGTTTGCTTCTGTATGTCGTCTCGGTTTATTTGTCACTGCTAGCTTATGGAGTAGAGAGCTTGAGAAAATGCGTATTTGAAGGTATCTTTTTTAACAATTATTTATATTTAAAATATGTATATTGAAACAATAATATTTAATCATAAGTACTCATATACGGGCAAAATTTGTCGATTTCTAATTTGCTCGGTTCTGGCACACTTCTTTCGTTTTTTTTCCATCCATACATCTACGCACACATTCTTATCAATTCCGGGTACTCTTAATGTGGGCAATATTCTTCACTGTATTACCAAAATTATACATCTCATTATAAGAAGCAATTGTGCAAAAATGTGCCGTGGGATACAATTGTATACTTTTTAATAATAAATACATATTTTAATCCATTTGAATATTAATTATTATAAAATATTAAACATTTTATTTCAGGGACGCCCTTTTATACTGTGGTGACATATTTTCCAAGTTATGATAATACGTCTAGCCTAGCGAGTGTGTTGAGGGTGTTTTTCTATATGACTTGGTTGTATATGATGCTGCCCATGATGTCGGCAGATTGTCTGCCTATAGTGCACCTTATCCTGATGGCTTATAAGTTTATAACGCTGTGCAATCATTTCAAGAAAATAAGCAAAGATTTTAGTCGAAACACAAGAAATATGAGGAAAGAATCTGCCATTTTGAAGCTCAAATTTGGTTGCACACAAGGAATTTTAATGCATCAGAAGCTGATTTTGTAAGAGTTTTGTAAATTTATGGTGTCAAGTAAAAAGGCACTTAAAGCCACGTTTTCATTAGGGTACATTTCGCGGAGACATATCGCCCAACGTTCACGTGGTATGTCTTTGCGACTTTATGGGGCAATTTTGCTCGACATTTACTTTATCCACACTACCCGGTGGTGAATATGAAAAAAATATCTCGTCCAAGGAGGTACATGTGTTCATTGCGTTGGACCATACTACAGCCATTTAAGCACAAAGCAGCACGTTCCCACTATTTAACGCTTGTCGGGGCTTGCGACGAGACCCGTAGAAGTCGCAAACGACGTCGGGCGTCACCGTGTAGTACACGTAAATTTCGTGTCGAGCAATATAGTCGCGAGACAAATGTATCGCGGCTAAAGTTGCTCTATTTTTTTATCTTTCACAGATTAGTAAAAGAAGTAAACAGAGTTTTCGGTATGATAATGTCTCTACAAGTCTGCGAGAGTTCTGCTGTTGCTGTTTTACTGCTGTTAAGATTAGCAGTGAGTCGACATTTTATATTTTGATTATTTTAAAATATTTTAATAGCGTTGTGCCCAACAATACGGGATTGTTGCCTGCGGCATAAGTTCATTTAATTGCGTGTTGCGTTGCATGTAATTTATGGATTATGATCATACTAACTTACCACTCGATGCCCGTTCCAGCTCTTACAGTATCTAGTCAATCTGTCCAAGTCTAAGTCGAGTCAGTTAAGTCAAGGTCAAGTGTAACGCACCGTAACACGTAAACGACGTTGCTCCTGCTGCAACCACTTATTACCACCGACGCTCGCTCCCCGCCACAGCACGAATAAATGTTACGTTATACTAATACGTTCCGAATGTAATTAATTTATTGTAATGAAACCGAACGAATCGCCGACATCAGCTAAGCAAACCGACACCAGGCGAAACTGTACGCGACTTATATGCAACTCGTAAGTCGCCCTTGTGCAAGGAGGAAAATAAAAAGTAAATGGTCTCACCTAAACTTTAACTATAGAATTTACAGAACTTGCACAACCCATATAATACGTATATATGTATATACAACTATACCGAACAAGCGTCTTTGCCTATTCGATCGTCTACTCTGTTTATTCGGGTGTCAATTTTTGCTTATTCATCAGACAGCGAGCTTAATTACATTTATTATTTTGTGATCCTAACGAACTCGACAAGAATAAAATAACCTCTGATTATTTGACTTGAGATAAAATTAATATAAAGTCTCAAATTAGATTATTTTGATAACGAATAGTTAATAACACGTAATAAATAATTTAACGTTCCAGATATCTCTAAATGTCACGGATGCCGTAATGACTTATACATTTGTAACCTCCTTGTTTATTTTGTTGGCTCTTAATCTTTGGAACGCCGGTGAAATTACTTACCAGGTAAAGTATGATGAGTAATATACGATAACATCACGAGAGGTCCCAATCTACACGATGAGGGCGGCAGGGGACCGAACTTTGTGGTGATTCGTGGTAAAAGCCTCAGTCTAGTCGTGGACTTCAACTATCGGCTGAAACGAATTATTAGACAAAAAAATGATCTGCTTCTCGTGCGAAGCCCAGGTGGGTCGTTAGTAAACATATAAATCGTATGTACAAGAAGATATAATCTGTTGTTGTTATTTATGAACTGTTGCACGAATGGGCCTGCTCGACCGACGAATATTGATAGTGACCACGACCTCACAGAAGACAGGCGTGAAGTAGAAGTATTTTACGCTTCTGCTTTTCGTCTGATGAGTGAAGTTTCGCAGGCCCGATGTCATGTTGCCCTTTCTTATAAAAGGTTAGCTGAGAATGGGAAGAGGATTGGATGGGGAGGGAATGATTAGGTAAAGGAAATATCCCTTTTCCTGTCCAATCCTGCTAAAAGTCCTCTGTCGATTAAAGGTTGGTAAAGCCTCTGTAACTCATTTGCTTGTTGCGGATGCCAATGGGGAGCGGTCTCTTAATATCAAGTGACCCGCTTGCTCGTTTGCCACCTTTTTCCATTAAAAAAATTCAATGTAAGTATAAAAAGTGTAATGGCCGCTATGTATGGTAAATGACGTTTTTTTGTTTACAACAATCAAATCTTCCTATGAAACAAGGTAAACACATTACTCTCCTGTCAGTCGGACAATTAGTAAAAGTATTGAAACATGATTCCTTTTATGCTGTAATGGAAAGAGCATACAAATATAATAACTAATTTAATTAAATAATTCCATGCAGACATTTCAGATATTAAATACTTTTATATAATTTCAACCAAAAAATGATGTATATTTGATGTACATGTATCAAACGTGGCAAGTATATTATAAATTATTATAATTGTAACTTTAAACAGGCATCGCTCCTATCATTTGAAATATATTCTTGTGGATGGCATCTGTGTGACCTGTACCCGGAGCACCAAAAAGACATCAAGTACCTAGTTCTCATAAGTAGTGCCCAAGCACAAAGACCGCTTGTTCTCAAAGCTTTTGGAATACAAGAATTGTCGTATGCGACTTTTGTATCGGTAAGTTCAAATTATTTCAGTTAAAAGTCTTGATAAATCAAAGGGTTCCCGGAGATGGCGTGTACGAGGCGAGAAAATAAGTTTGGTTTTGTTTTGGACAGCATTGATTGATGCGGAACCGCAGTTGCCTATTCGACCGGGTTCTCGCCTTGTTATGGTAGTGGAGGTAACAACGACAGTAGACGATGTAGGTAATGACATCAACCGCCCGTGCTCGGCTAGCGGAACATCTGATGTACGCAGTAATATGCTTATGTACTAAAGGAGCTTCGATGAAACTTCTAAGTTTTCCCGCCTCTTTTTCCTCCGCTTTTCCTTTGATGGCTTAGTTTCGTTTAAAACATTAATCAATTCTTTTCAGGTTGCCAGATTGACGTATTCCATATTTGCAGTATTTTATAAGTAAAGCTTAGAATTGAATTTCTTTCGCTCGCTTGGAATGTTTGAAGTCTCTTACAGACCAGCCTCTGTGGCGAAGCTTCATTTTTTTACATTGCTGTAATTGTTTCAATGTAGAATTTAGTTAAAAGCTATACAAAAATTGCAAGCTTCAATAAAATATATGACATATTATGTGAATGGACTATTTTTTCATACCGCAGTAAACATAATTTTAAACTCCCACCAACAACACGAGACAGAAGTACTGATTTATTAATTTCAAATATTGCACCGCAAAATGAGGACTAAATATTCAAGCACTATAACCAATTATATTGTTTACTATAGAAAGATGTTATAGTCATACAAAATCACCGGTCAAAAGTGTTCGAAAGTCAGTGACAGCAACATTCACACATGTCAAATGGTGTAAAAAGGATAGCGTAATTTAAATAATAAGAAGAAAGATAACAGCTAGTGTTTGTCACTTAAGCGTAAATGTAAACACATGACGTAAGCTACAGAAAAAGCGAGCTATTAGCACGCTTTTCGAGTCTTCACTTTTCGACCGCATATCTATTGTATTATAATATCATTGACTATAACCAATAATTCCAAAACGTCGTCAAAAAAATATATTATATAAGAAATATTGGATCTTCGAAGATGTGAAGTTAAAAGTAAAAAGTAAAAAAAAGGTCTAAAAAAGGTATTAAAGTAGCAAGACGTTTTGAATCACGTATTCAGCGAAGGAATTTGATGAAAATGTTAAATAATTATAATTTAAGACACTTCGGCCTTACTTACCTTCATTGGATATTAATGTTTGACATCTACATTGCTTGAAACAATGTAAATGCAGCGGGCAAATGCCTACAGTGGACATCTGCGTAATGATGGTAGCCAATATAAATTAAATTTTGGTTGAGGATAACGTTTACAAACAGGATTCAAACAGATCTTACTATCAGATTGTCAGTTAGACAACTGTACCTGCTGAATGTATATTATTATAATATAAGATAGTTCCTTTCATGTTGGATTATAAGCAGGTTTATTCCTTTCAACTAAAAATACAATCCGATATGTATTTTCACAAAAAAGGGGATCGAAGAAAATAACCCTTTTAGTTTATTCAATTTTGTCAAGATACTTGTCTCTGAATTTCTTAATAAATTGAGTTACGGAAAGTAGTTGCAGAAAATTCCACTTTTAATTCTCACTGAATTTATTAAAAAAAATGCTAAAAAATATTTTCGTTAACTAAGTAACGAATGAAATTAATATTTTTTATGACTGATCATCAACATAGTACATGTAAGCTTAAAACTCGTCACAACTATGCTATGTCCAACATTAAATTGTTGGAGAAAATTCCATTTGATTCCAAGGTCTAGAATAGATTTTTCGATATGTTGACACTTATTTTCCTTTGAGGTACAGTTTTTACACGATTTCATTGTACACACGGTATTTTTTATATAACAAATACGGATATTTTGTATGCGTTTGGCGGGAAACGAATGACTGGATTATACGAAGTTGTCAATTGGCGACTTAAGGTGGCTTCACTTTTGGATCCAGGATGCTCCATCTGGGTTATATAACATCTTTGGTTCCCGTATTAATATGACATAAAAGTATAACAGTATTTGTAAAATTACAAACTACGTTATAAATTACTTTGATTTAATAGACTACGTTATCGTTAAAAGCGATCTCTTCCATTCACACATGTAATGGATGGAAAATACAAATAACGAAAAAGCGTTGCAGCGTATTTTTAATTTTTAAATGTCGAACTTGCAAAATATAGGCAAATGAACGAATGAATTGAATTTGAATACAAAAAAAAATGTTTTTACCCTTTTTCTATTTTAAATACTATTTTCTTCCAACTTCTCTTCATCTTTATTGTGGAGTGGACGAATATAACAACAGATAATATTTCTATGTGATAAAATAAACGAGCTTTAAAATACGTAAGAGGAAACATGCAGTCACGTATATTGCCACTGTTAGGGAAACTAGCAACTAAACTAACTTCTGGCTACATTAACGTTAACTAATTAATTCTTACGAAAAAAAATCGTGACATTCGAGGATGCTGAAGCTAGCAAGTAATAATGCAACAACAACAAAATGAAGTACACAATTTCTGTGTCGAAAGATGAAGCCCAGTGTATCAATATGAAGCTCAGTGTATCAATACAAGGCCCGGTGCATCAATACGGGTAAGTAATATGTTTTCTCTCTACTGCTCTACTTTATTCACTTTACGGTATTTATCAGGTTGTTATTTTATTTTGGCTGGGGTGAGATTAAAATTGTTTTTACTGTTTTAATATTTTATCTCTAAAAGAATTATCTTTTTGTACTCGCGTCATTTAAAACACAAGGATGGTTTCATGGCCTTTTATCATAAGTAATGGTGTTGATATGCATTTCATAGCCATTTGATTGAATGTTTTTTCAATGCTCCGATGCGCTTTGGACAAGTCGATTCACGTGAGCGTCCAAATGAAACGCCCAGCTATTATGTTCGTCGTTAAGACAGATCTGGTAGTCCGTATCAAATAGAGATTTAATTGACAAGGTTCCAATAACTCGGGCACTTTTTATGTTAGAATATATAACAATAATATAATATAATAATAGATAATCGATTTTTTATGAAACAACGTTTAAGCTACAACGTAGTGGGTAATTTTAACGCTATCACAGGTTCATATTGCTGTAAACAACTTATAAATTTTTATACCAAACGAAGCTATTCACGTGCAAATTAATTATTATAAGATATAATTCTAACCCATATACTTACGTATGTCAGTGGTGGCCACGGTTCGCATAGCTGATTGTGTAGTGTCTGAAACGGCGCGAGGATCGATAACCGACGTGAGAATTCTGTACAATGTTCTTTCATCAGATATTTCCCATTAGAAAAATAACGTGTAACTTAGGTGTACTGTAAAGAGAGTTCGACACTAGCAATAAATTTTGTGAAATTGTTAAGGGGAAAACGGATTTTAATTAAAATTTCGTAATAATAGTTTTAATTGACTCTCAACACGACTTTAGTTCTTGTAGGGAAATGATTTGCATAAAATAGACCTTAGACTTGTTATAGACCCTTTAATCAAATTTAGTAAGTTATAAAAGATGCGATCTGTCGCAGTCATAAAAATGTAAATTATTTTTACTTCTGGCTAATGCCACAGTTAAAGAAAGCAAGCTTAGACCCATTCTCTACCAGTGTTTAAAAACTGGGTATAGTACGGTAAACCCAAAGTGATTTTAATTTACAAAAAACAAATTTGTTTTTTTCTTTTTCCGTTAAAATTTTCTGATGGCTCTTTATTGATCGAACATAAGATTTGCAACAGAGGGAGCAGAAGTGATAATAAGCATGAGACGCGGAAGGTCCGATCGGTCGATACGGTGACGCTTCGGACGCAAATAACTATAGGTCCATTAGGTTAGCTACCATTGAGTGTAAAGTATTGGACAGTGCGTTTGATGAGCGAGTAAACATTTTGCTTAATGATTTGAAATTTTCGAATAACACTTATGAGAACAACATGGTGTGATAGGCAGGCACACTATCTGATTCTTACGGGCTCGAGGGCGGGGTGAGAGAACAAGAGTTGACATCACCTAAGGTTTTTAGCTTGTACGTGGATCGTCTGGTCGTTGGGCTCAGCAGCGCAATGTTCGGTCGACGGAACTTATATAAATAACATTAATTACGCAAATGAAATGGTGCTTCTGGTCCTATCGACCAGCGCCCTCAGGAAATTACTATTTGTGAGATGGAGTATATATGTGAGGGCCATGTTTATATCAAGCTTATGGCCTTAAGTACAATGTGGCTATAAGTGAATTGTTGATATTTCACGCTGGTAATACTACTCAGATGTTGGTAACTGCCAACATCTGAGTTAAAATCTTAAGATCAAATTTCAAACTACAGGAATTCTAGTAGAAAGCGCATTTTTCGGCGCGACTAGTTTATAAATTTCTTAAGCAGATTTGATTCACCTGTTATTAAATACATTTTAAATTGAGGGTCACTGCGAATAAAAAAACTGTAATGCATTCAACAGATGTAATATACACAGAGAAAATCCTTAGGTATCTAAGTATTTTAAAAATGACTTTTTAAAAATGTTGAATGGGTTGATACAAAAGCTACTATTATTTCAGGATTATGACCGACTTTTAAAAGCGAAAAAAAAAACTCAACCGTTTGAAAAAAGCTACTTTAAACGGCCTTTGAAACATCTAGTTGACCTAATTAGTATTCTGTCCTTAACAATCTGACGAGGTCTCTGTTCTTTTATTTCTGTATGTTTGTCCGGTATGATAAATTTAAGTGGCTTAATTTCATTTTTATATGAATCTCACCTTTAATTTATAACTTTTTACTGGAGGTTCTCTTAATTTAATAAATCAGTAGACCTAATATAATTTGTAACAGTGGTATAGAGCTCGCAACAATAACATCTGTTGGACGAATAGGTCGGCTCGACCAGTGAAATACCACATGACAGAAGATAGGCGTAAAGTAGAAGTATTCTGCATTTCTTCTCATGAATGATGTGCCGGGGGCCTAATTCTAGTCCTCTTCCCCTTCTTAGTTATAAGAAAAGGACGTGCGGGATTTTTTTAGTTCATTACATTTAGCGCTTGTTCCAATTTAGTTAGTTAATTTTATATTCCAACTTACCTATCCGAGATGCCGTTTGCTGCATGTTTCAACAGCTTAGATTGATGGAAGGCACGTACTGAAATCAGGTTCCACTTGCCACTTGTCTTTAAACAATTTGACCTTTATTCTTAATTTCTAATAAATAACAAATAAAAGATTTCTTATATTTACGCGAATACGAACTACATTGGAATAGAACTGATTTGCGCATTTTATCGCGTTTATTTTACGTTTTTTGTTTCCGACGAGTACTTTACAGCGCTCATGGTCACGAGGGGACTAAGGTGTCAACTTTGACGTCCCAATGTCAAAGTTATTGGCGAAGTACCGTCTTATTTTTAATTATTATTTCTGGTCCTATCTATGCATAATGAGGGAACAAAAAACCGAAAAATAAACGCGATAAAATCCGTAGAATTAGTTTTATTCCAAATTAAAGATATTCAACTGGTAAATAACTAAGATGTGATTTTGAACAAGTTATCATCACGGGCACGGGTATACGGGTATTATGTATGAATTACAATTTAGAAATGGCCTGCCACACCTTTGTCGCTCGACATGGACTTCCTCCAGGAGAGAGCACACTTGGAGCCCACGATTTGAGGCTGCCACCATTAAGTAATAAAAAGCAGGGCTACGATCATTGGATTAACTTTCTTACCGATCTATGTCCAGTTGTAATTTCACAACTTCACTCAAATGCGGATAGGAATAAAAAATATAGTTTGACTTAGATGGAGGTCGTTTTATTTTAATTCATCATATATTTTTTTCAACATCAAAAAACGCGGGAAAAGCGTACTTCCTCCACACGTAATTATGTCTAAGATTTTCTTACAAATCGGTAAATAGTCACAACCATATAGTTACCGATTTATCTAAAATTAAGAAATCATCGATATATACATATATCAGTTAGACGATAATTCCTTAACCGACAGATTACGCTACTGAATTTGTATACATACATACATTCTTATTATTTACAAAAAACATAATAATTTGAAAAAGGTAAATGCAATACTAATAGCAGTGCAATTACCTTTTTATTTCAGTTGAATGGTTCACGCTTTTTAAGTTTTTACTCTGTGATAAACAAATTAAACATTTCAACCTGATAATGCTTTTTTAAACTACCATTCGTTGTATACTCATTTACATGTTAATTATATAATACAATTTAACAGAAAGTCAGAATATACCATGACACAAGTTTAGAACGTTCCGAAATAAATAACAAAATGTCACCAAATTAATTAATTAGGTTCTGAATTATCTGACAATCGGAAATTATCCGTGGCTTAACACCTAGAACCCCTAGATTACGACTAAAGATATAATTTCGAAGATATTAAAGTGCAGAATAAAAAAAATTACGAATGAGGTATCACAGGTTAAATGTCATGCCGGATAATCACACGGCGAACATTTAAATTTAATTTTTATTTAAATTAAATCATTTCATTTAAATTTCGAAATTACAAGTCCACACTTGCACCGCTTTTCGTTAAAAATATTTGCGTCACAGATAACTTTAACCATAATCTATGTAAAATCCGAACGAATTAAGAAAAAAATCGAATCGTAACATTGAGACAAACAAATCAAATTGTCTATCAAAATCAATTGTCACAAGGATCTTCCGAATTTTGTATAAAATTGTTTTGTTTGTAAATATTTTGCAGTGTCAGGAAGTTATTACTATAAAGTATTAATTAATACATACATTTTTTTATTGAATCAAATTGAAACAGCATATTTCTGTACATTTCCAAGTTATTTGAAGATTGAAAATTAGAAACAATCCGGTTAAAAACCCTTTCGTTTCCATCAAGTTGTAATTGGTCATCGTCACTTAGTATACCGAATTCAGTAGCGTCTTTAGTTAACTTAGGCTTAATATGTATGTAGAAGTGCAGTGGATGATGAAATTAAAAATAAAATTGGTGATAAAGGTAAAAATAATAATTGAATAAAAGGTAGCTAAAAATATAAACGTAAAAGATGAACGTGGGGAAATATTTACAACGGACATCGTTAAGATAGACGTAACTAAGTAATAATTAATATGTAACGAAGTGCTGGACCCCTGGATGGCGGCGGGATGCTCGCCGCTCAGGACATGAACGATCACCGACGCCGGGTCTGTACAAAAAGTAAGAGGTTTTAATTTTTTGCTTTAATAATAAAATATATTATATTCTTCTTATGAACCTTTTGTATACATATGTATATTTCGAGGACGTATTCTTAGGTGTACGTGTAACTTATGATTTTTTAACCAATAAAGTATTACAAAGAGAAAGGGTTAGATTTTTTGTTTGTTCCGGATAAACTCAAAAACTAGTGAACCAATTTTAATTTTATTTCGCACCGATATAAAGCTCTTTTCTTGAAAGAAAAAAATTCTCTCAGCGAGTTATTAAGGCTAAGATCTGATGTTCAAAAAACCATCCTCAAAAATCAGCAACGACGAAATAAGTCGGACATATCAATGCCTTCTGATGCGAAAAAAGAGGAGGAGGGAGGGATAGGGTGAGGAGGGCGGGATAGGAGGTTTGAAAAGTGTAAAATGCTTCTGTTTATGTATGTATTACATACCTACCCTAGATATCGTAAAGATATTTATGCTTCTGCGACTTACCTCTATATCAAATCATATTCTTCTTTACCCTACTTACCGCTATCTCATACTCATACTACTCATACATAAGTAAACAATGCACCTGCAACTCTTATAGTGATTTCCTTTTAGCACACCACCCCGGTTCGCTCAGATATAAAGTTAAATAAAAAATGAAATGTAGCCTTAGTTACTCGCGGCTTTCTATTAGTGAAAAATTTGTTAAAATTGGTTCAGTAGTTTTTGAGTTTATCCCGAAGAAACCAAACAATCAAATCTTTTCTCTTTATATTAGTATAGATGTCTGTAGTAGCGGTGGTCAGCCGATATTTACCTAAGCTGTTTGCTCAAAAATGCATGATTAGCTGAAGATCAACAAATTGACTCACCCGAACTACTGGGCGCGCACGTGTAGTTCCCGGAGTCCTGTGGTATAGCTCTCGCGATCAGCAGTCGGCTTGTCCTCGTCTTCTGGTCTGTCAGAACATTAATTCCACCTCTCTGGGCATAGTTCACCACATCTTTGTCTCGAAACCAATAAATGAAACTGCGATGGGAATGACAAACATGTGTGTTCATTAACAATTTCGTACAGCTTTGTGATGTTTTATTTAATGTATGTTATTCAACAAATACCTTGGCGCTTCTGGAGCGTCCTTTGTTATGCAAGTGAGATTAATGTCCGATCCACTTCTAACGAATAATTCGTGTCCATTTAAAATTTCCGCTTTGGAAACTGTTGGCATTAAAACAAAATATACATTGCATTATAAATATGTGAAATAATTTTAAAATACGGTAGAAAGATGTGAGAATGAGTTGACACAGATGGCAAACTCTTTTGACTACGCTTACTAGACAATATCTCAAAGAAATTATAATGATAATTTTGTTGTTAAGATTTCATTAATTTTCATAAGATAAATTCGCTGAATTATAGTTAAATAAGTAAATATAAAGAATCCAAACGCTATGATTGACGCCTTTGAGGGCGTACAGTCGATAATATCAGAATTATTATAATTATAGCAAATCTGTCATCTGTCAAGCTGCCAAATTTTATTCCTAAAGTTGTTCTAAAACAATATAAAAATTGTAATAAGTGATATTAAATATTTTTTGTGATTTCAGATCCAATATTATTCAACCAAGGTAATATTTTACTTCGGAGCTTGATAGACGTCAAAGGAAATAACGGAATATTTCCTAAATATTAGGATAAAACCTGGGGAGTATTGAAATATTTATAATAAGATAAATTAAGTTTGATAATGTCTTTGTTTCAAATACATATATTTTCA
>JWHW01048730.1:11243-32928 GCA_000931545.1 Papilio glaucus | reverse complement strand
AATATGTCTTTGTTTGAAATACGTATATTTTCAGTGAGGTGTACCTCTCCAGTAAATTTCTCCAATCAAACCCAAAGTGAAGTAGGAGCTATTACATACTATAAGTTATATTTTAATTAGCTATTAAGGTATTTGTTGAAGTATTTCATAAGGTACTATGTACTCCGGGAGACAAGTCGGCGACGCGGCTCGCCACCCGTCACGCTCCGTCTCCCGGAGGGGCGATAAGTGGATTGCGGAGGCCCGTTTGGCCACACTGAATGTTTGTGGAGGAATAGGCGTGAAAATCGATGAATTTTATGAGTTAGTGAATGCCAGGAGTGCGTGTTGTGTGTAAATGAGACGAAATGGGTGTTGACGAGTGCGAGAGAGCGCGTCAAGGTGTAGGGATTATTCTTTCTGAAAGGATGAGTAAATGTGTGAAAGATTTTGAGTGCGTGAATCCAATCTTATGGCTCCGGTTAAAAGTGGGGTTACACAGACTGTTTGTCGTGGGAGCCTATGGCCCAAACATTTTTAACACTGCTAATATCCAAGAGGAGTTTTGTTGGGAGAATTTAAGAGAAACATTAGAGAATAGTAAGAAAAATGAAATAATAATTATGTAAGGAGATTTTAATGGAAGGGTTGGCGTAAAAAGGGCAGGGTATGAAAGTATATTGAGAGCGTATGGTGATGAATGTGTCAATGAGAATGGCGAAAATCTTCTCGCGGTGCGTATAGAAAATAATCTTGTTGTGGCAAATATTAATAATAGGCAAATATAAATATTATAATAGGTAGAGATGATAGACACGTTAAAGATTATGAATGACGAGTAAATGCGGGAAATAAATTTAATGGGGCTATAGGTACAGTAGTGAGTAGTCAGAATGTGTCTATGAAGACTCGTCTGGCAATTCACAATGCTGTACTAGTCCCCACTTTAATGTGTGGAAGTAAGAGCTGGGTTTGGCAGGAAAAGCATGTTAGTATAGTTAATGCGCTTGAGATACGATCCTTAAGAAGTATGTTAGGCGTGACGTTGAATAATAGGATTAAAAATAGCGTTATAAGGGAAAAGTGTGGCTTAAAAGAGGATGTTGTGACTAGAATTGAGAAAGATATGCTTCGGTGGTTCGAGCATGTTGAAAGGATGAATGAAGAGATAGTAACGAAACAAATTTATGTTGCAAAAGTGAGTGGCAGCGCTGGTAGGGGTCGCCTTAGGGGAACTTATATCGATAAAATTAGTAACATACTAAAGAAGGGCGATATAAGGAGTACCCGTAACCGACGAGCTTGTGTGTGTAGATATATGGATGTAGAAGAAGCGATAGAGGTGTGCCAGGATCGCGCCAGATGGAAATCCATAATCTCTGCCTAACCCTCTGGGTTATGGGCGTGAGCTTATATTTATTTATTATAATTCTAATGTATGGACTTAGTAGATGGGGGATAATTTTCCGCAATTCCACGATTAGCGCATATTTGGCGTGAATAGAAAAAAAAATCACATACAAGACTGTCATAGTCAAGCACACTCAACTGCTAAACTATGCTAGATGCATGGTTTAACAGTTATATAATAAGTAGTAAATAAAAAGGCAGTTACGCAATTTTTAAAACAATGGATTTTTGTAAAATCGTTAAAATGAAGATTATTCGATTACATTACAAGACAACATTTTAAAAAAAACATTTGTAATTAAACCGTAAAATAAATTAAGTCTGTAACTTAAAGTAAAAAGAAAATAAGCACCCTCGGATTAAGTGTCCACAAGAACTCTGTAACAATAAAGACAGACTATTCGCGAAGCGGAAAAGATAAGAAATATTTCTTTTTGTGACAAATTGAATAAAAAAATAAAACTCATAAAAATAATTATAACAGAAAGAACGAATATTATACTTGAGAGTATTACATAAAAACAAATATAACTGTACCTGACTGACTTATGTATCAAACGCACAGCCCAAACTACTGGATCTAGACACTTAACAATTTGCACAAATACTTCTGTTATTTTGTAGGCGAACAGTAAGAGAGGATTTTCTAAATTCATTCCCTAAAGGTCGAAATTGGGATGAACGTTCGTAGGGATAAATAAATAATATAAATTGATATTCCCATGTAAGATGTCCTATAGGAGAAATCGGAAACAGTCGGTTAAAATAAATTGAACTGCGAGGTAAACCGCTAGTCAAATATGAAAAAAAACTGTTATGCCTACGAATACCAATCGATTGACGAGGTACTAAGTTAAGGGGAAAATAAGTTCGTATACTATTTAATTAATTAATTTCAGACATGTAAATCGATATAAATGGCAGCAACAGAGATTTCTTATAAGATTTAGTACAGACACAGTAACAAAAGAAAACAAAAGAACAACAAACAATCAATTACATTTTGTGGACCTCCTTACAATTGTTGAGAAAAGATTTATCTAATCTCGTAGCTATCATGGCCAGGTTGCTCTTGGAGCTAGCCCCTACCCTGCATCCTTGTTTAGTATAATTGTACAACTAGAACGTATGTGTTGTAGAATTTAGGTATGTAATATTATAAAATATCAAGGTACGATAGGTAAAACGATGTAACTGTTATTTAAAATGTACCTAGATAAATTGAGAACAAGTAGAAGTTTTTTGTTTATTTAAAAAAAATTGAAACTCTGCTCCGCTGAAAATCAAGCCTAGAAAAACAATTTCGACCTGAAATATTCCGTGCTCCTGAGTGTGACAGGCAAGAAATTGCGTTACAAGAAAAAGTTGATGTTACTACCAGACTTCAAAAAGTGGTCAAACAATAAAATTCAAGGGTTCTGAAAAATCTACAGTTTTCCCGTTCTACATTCCAAGCGAAGAGTAATTAACTCGTGATCGATCAAAATTTATAAATAGATATGTGTGATTTATAAATTTATCTGTATATATATGTTGAAGATGAAAACAGTCGAGAATGCATCTAAATTAAATTTGCGATCCCTTTCCATCCCTTTATTTGGACCCATCGACATATCGTCTATACCTTTAGGTTTTGTACATACTTATTTTCAATCATTTCCAGTATAGATAGCCATGGTCGTACTTACCTACAACGCTAAGTCGAAAAGAGAGACTAATCTTTGGCTCTGTAGACACTTGACATTCGTATGCACCAGAATCCGCAGGTTTGACTGGCGATATTCGTAACGTCCACTCATCGGAGCCCTCCGGGTGGAGTGAAACGAAGCGTCCGTCGCCGCTGTATGTGTGGACCCCTACTGATATTATGTGTAAGTCACGCTTGCGTATCCAGGAAACCTGTAAAAATTATAAGGACTTAACTACTAATCTTTACGTAACGTATATTCCTGTTTGGCCAATAACTATTTACTAATTTAATTTGTTACTGAGATTTAATAACTTGCTTTCCTTTAGTATAATATGCTTGGTTCTGGTAATGATCATTTTGTCATTCTATATACAATAAATTTCAATACGGACAACCACAAATAATGCAGTATGTATTTTACGGTGAAGGGAGCGACAAAAGAGAACAATGCGGTTATTAATAGATACAATGATTCAAGAGAAAGTGTAATATGTATACGACATGCATATTCTAGTAGAGAAAAGCGGACAATTACAAAGATTTGTCGCAAAAACATATTTTTGTGCGCTTACTTTGCAAACGATCAAAATAATGTACTACATAATTCTATATCTTAAAACGATAAAAAAAAACTCAGCGATGACATATCTCTGTCTTCTACGGTTATTCCAATATAACCAATTTTTTCTTTAGATAAAGGCACTTTTTACCGCGTTATTTAAAATCAGTGTCTATTACCGATATATTAGATATTTTCGGTTTTAATTCAATAACTTTACTACAATAATATTTAGGGAAATTCCTACCTTACTTTATCTTATATAGATTCTAACGGCGCTAAGGGCATAGCACGGAGCAAATTAATTAAAAACAATCCGTTTGTGCGACGGCAGCCCAGTAACCGATTGTTATCAGACAATCTCGGAGTTCATGTAAGTGATCTCGTATTTTTGTTTCGTGATTTCTAAAGTAATATGCTTTATATCGGAATAGGGCAAATATTTATTTGATTTTGTATTTTTCTCGAGTCGAAATATTGTACAAACATAAAATAATATTAAGAAGTATAATACACAGTGTTAGATGCTTGAAATTGGCGTTTTTAATGATGCTAAGGAAAAAAATTAGGATCGGCTGTCACCTGATACTTTAAGGAAATTAAACGATACAGACAGTCATTGGAACGGAGACGTAACAAATGAAAAGCCGTTTTTATGTTGGTGGAATATCATATCAGGAAATCGCAATTGTCATAAGAATACTGTTTTTGAACAATGAGAGAACTTTAAGTACTAACGTTGACCAAGAGAATGTGTAAGAAGCAATCTTTAACTTCAAGTTGTGACCTGTATTATGCAATTAAAACGCTTCAAAATATTAAACAAAAAAATAAGAAACCTACAAAATAAGCACTGAATAAAACGTTAAAAATGCCTAAAACAGCGAACAGGATTATCATGATCCGATAATACTTTAATGTCATAGTGTCGCGATTTACCTCGGTAATATGTGCCTTCATCTTAATCCTTATCAACGTAAATATGTTACTTACTTTAAGCATGCCATACAAATTACGATAATACTTTACACCATACAATTTAAATAATTATTTTATGAGTTATCGCAAAATAAAACCTAGGCGCTTGAAAATGAAATCAAGCGCGGGTCTCACATCGCCGCGCTGCACCCCTCGATGTCGCCCACTGTTATCAATGTGCTGCCAATAAAGGGTACCCGGGTGCAACCCATCCAGCAATTAATACAGCTAATGAGGTAACTCAAATTAAGTCTAAGGTGGAACGACACGGTAAGTGATATTAAGAGTACCCATCAACCTGTATGTATTATTAGCAAATGTATTCAAGATGTATCTGATAAAGAAATGGTAAAATTTCAACGTTTACGTCAAAGGACAACGATACGAATAAGTCACATTATCTGCTGGGAACATTGCGTGAAATAAGTTTGTATCATGTCACCTAGAAATGCGTAATAATATTTTACTTACGGATTTGTCGGCAAGATTCCGCACCCTGCACAGTAGGAATGCCGCCTTTCCTATTGTAGCTGCGACTTCGCGCTTCGTGTTATTGTCGAAGTACGGCTGCCCCAGATGGTCCCAGTGTCCAGGTCGTGCTGATACTCCTATGATACAAAAACATTATTTGAACCCTCTAATGTGAATGGACTTTTGTTACTGTTACTTTTGTTATTTCACGCAAATGTTATGAACTGCGCTGAACGGATTTCGATGAAAGTTTACATTAATATAAGTTAGACATCAATATAACATAATGCTGTAATTTATAAAAATATAGAAAGGCAAGCAAAAAAAATAATAAAGAAGCATGCCTTATGATGGCCTGCGATGATGTTAGACTTATACGAAAATAAAGTACGCCGAAATAGTAAAAGTTCTAAAAGTCAGCGACAAGTTCACCGTTTATATGGATGCCATAACGCTACAATGACTTATTGTTCTAATTTCCCGCTGTAGGGCAGAAAGCTTCATCAGTGCGTTATTCATCTTTAGAATTTTTTGTCAGCGGCTGGGGAACCGAGAGGACAAAAAAGCCTAAAGCAAAGTCAAATCTTGGTCAGCCTTCGCACAACTGTGATTCAAAAACCTATGATTCCACAGAAGATCCGAAAACTAAAATAATGAGCAAGAAATATTTACGATACGTAGTACGTTTAAATAGTATATATGGATATTTACCGCCTAAATTATAATATTAAATTAATTCCAATTGAAGTAAATTATTTTATCGTTACCTAAGAGTTACGATGATGTGCCTGTCTTAGAACAGCTAAGTACTAAGAACAGCAGTAAAATGATGGCATGATGGTACTAACATTTAACAGCGGTAGAGCCACCAACAATATCTTTTGTGCGGGTATTTGCAAAAAAATGAAAGTCGTTGTTTCGTGTCGTTGGGGAATTCATTTGCGAACTAAACTTAATCAATATTATTTGAATAATATAAACGCAAAAGTTACCTATCTTATTTAAGGTCTTTGAAACTTTGAACTTCATGGAAACGAACTTGCCGAACGAACAAGTAGCTATAGTAAGTAGCTATACAGGACTTTAGGATATACTCATCAAACGGAAAGTTGTAGAGTTGTGTATTCTATTCTGTAGAAGTTTTGAGCATGAGGCTTGCGAATATAGAAGACAGCGGGCCTTGCGCATTTATAGCACCGCACCGTTTGCACTGCCGTAAACGTTCACTTGAAACATGTTTTTATCTCTTTAAAAAAAACTGAGATGAAAATATGTTTGATATGAATGTTTTCGGCAGTGTGAACTCACGGTAGGAGTTACTGCGTTCACCATCACTCAGCCATTGAACATAACCTTGCCGATGTCCAATTTTTGACGGCGAATGATTTAACTCAACTGTATGGTAAAACAAAGTCAACTCATTTCGGCGGTAGAGGACTTTAAGGATGATGAGAATTTTATTTCAATTAACTATAAATGATAGAATGACCTTAGTTAATGTCTTCGCATTTATTTATACAGAATCGTGTAGCAGAATTATCATGAATTACACTATGCAGAAATATTCAAGGAAAATCTTTATCAAAGTTGTTCAAGTTTCTAAGAAACATTTTCGCTGACAGAAGCGTCTCGTAGACCCTTCTGAAATTATAAGTCCATTTATTTCTATGAGTAGGTACTCAATATTTGAGTTGAACCTACTAAAGAAACACTTGATACCTTAGAGTCAGTTTGTGTCTTCGATAATATTAGCCCCGTTAAATATAAAACGATTTATTAAATAACGACTTAACATACGTGTAGTACGGTGTATGTTCAGACTAGTTTCGAGTCCGTTGGGCCTTTCCTCAGAGTGAGTGGGACTGGGATTATTTTGCGCTCGACACCCGTTTCGCACTGAGACCGCGAACGAAGAAACGAATCGGTACATACACCGGACTACACGTGAGTTAAGCCGTTACTGAATCAGTTTATTTAAAATGTCTCAATTTTTTTAAATAATTTTATAAAACGACTGTGAGCATTTTTTGACACGGTCTACTAATTTGTTGCCCTGTCCCAATTTTCTAAAAATATTAAATAAAAAGAAAGTTTCACTAGTAATCCTAAACTTAATCCTTTTTAACTCCTACAGTGTCCTTTTTGGATCTATTGAAGTCCTTGATCATTGTCTTATTTATACATTTTGTAGCACAGCAACCCCGTACGTCAATATCTAAGGGTAATATTGTATATGGCACGACACTGGCACTCTCGAAAGAAGAAAAACAACAACGCTCTCGTATTCGTATGGCGGCCAAGCCGTCACGTCTTAATGACTTTATTTTGTAAAAGGCTTAATTTTTAATCTCCTAATTTTAGTCGAGTGTATGTTTATGTAAAACGAATAAACAATAAAATAACAACCGTGACAAATAATACAGGAGTATTTATTTTCCAAACGCTAACCCGCCACACTGGCGCCCAACAACGTGGGTTACCGTGATTTCGAAGATTGAAAACCTGCATTTGTCAATATCTGTTCCCTACAACACATTACACAAGGTAAGACTAAGCGCACAATATGCCTAGAACCAGGAGATCGCGACTAAGATCGCCGTCGGTCAATGACCCCGGAGCGAATTTCGGAAGTCCTGGTCAGGAAAATATCTCTATGACGCAAGATACCTTTCAATCGCTGATCCACACGATGCAACAATCGAATGTGGAGATGTTTCAAAGGCTCCTGCATGAAGTTCGTTCGTCGACGCCCGTCGAGCCTACAGCCACCACCGTCCCTGCGAACTTTTCCCGGTGTTCCGCCCGCTTCAGTGGATCACTTGGAGAGGCAGTCGAGCCATTTTTGGATGCGATAGAGGTGTATAAGTCGTGTTTAAAGATCACTGACGAGAATGGCCTCAAAGGTTTATCTATGTTGTTAACCAGCCACGCTGCTTTATGGTGGCAAGGTGTTAAGAGATCGACAAAGAGTTGGGAAGACGCCGTCACTCAACTGAAATGCGCGTTTGGAGAGAGAAAGCCGCCATTCCGAGTCTACAAAGAACTGTTCCAAGTACAACAAGGAAGTTCGAGCACTGACCTATTCGTAGCGCAATTACGAGCGCTATTTGCACACTTACCAATTGGTGATTTATCGGAACGCGTGGAACTGGACATGACCTACAGTTTGCTGGATCGCCGTATCAGAAAACGTCTCGATCGCGATAGCTATACCACCTTCGACGAGCTGCTCCGCAGAGCACGCTCCATCGAGGACTCACTGAGGGAATCGCAGACTCGAGCACCGACTACACAGAGGAAAGACGCTCCGTCATCCTCGGCGAAACTCGAGGACGCGACCGTGCCCGCCGAACCCTCCACACGGGCGATACCCATTGTCGGCAAGGTAACGAAACTGTTTTGTACGTACTGTAGAAGAAACCATCACACCAAAGAAAACTGCAAAAAACTAAATGCGAAAAAGGAAAGTGTCGGTAGCAGTGATAATGGTGAAAACAGTACAGGTTTCCCCGGCGGTAAATCGGAAATTCGATGCTACGGTTGTAATGCTAAGGGTGTAATTCGCTCAAATTGTTTTCAATGTAACAAAAACAATGCTGTATTTTCGTATGTAGAATTTAATATTTCAACATGTCAATATGCTGATAACGATGTACCCTTGTCAAATAATGAGTCAGTTCGTAATGTTCCATTTTTAAAAACAAATATTTCATCTAATGGCACAGAAATAGAAACTGGCGTATACTATCCGTCAGATTTTAAGCGCGTCATTCCTGCGAAGTTTTATAACGAAAAAGGTTTGTTCGAAATATTTTTACCGACCGACTTTAAGCGCGTGATTCCTGCGATGTTTTATAACGAAAAAGGATTAGTCGAAACATTTTCACCCACAGATTTTAAACGCGCAATTCCTGCGATGTTTAGAAATAAAAACAAAATGTTAGATATTATTTATTCTAACGATTTTGAACACGTTTTGCCCGCTTTATTTGCAGACCGTGTCTTTTGTACCAGCTGTGGGGAATCCAAGTCTGGGGTGACCAGGTCATGCGAGGAAAATATGTCGAGTAGGGTGACCTTCTCAAATGGGGTTACCATGCCAGATGGCGTAGCACCACCAATGGTTGAGGTGATGAAGTACGACGCGACGACGATGATTTCTTTGAAACCTTTCCCCTCCGACATTAATTGCGCAGTTGCAGATTTCAGCACACCAGTAGGGTGTCCAAGAGTACTTGTTCCAGGAAGACCAATTCTAAATATTTCTATTTTAGGGATGAATGGTAGAGCACTGATTGATACAGGAGCCAAGCGTTCTTTGGTAGGATCTACGTTCTATAAGCTACTGAAAGAGAACAATGTTCCATTCTACGAGAGTCCGATGAATGTCAAGCTAGCAGATGGATCCATAAATTGTCGCAAGGTACTGATTACAACTTTGAATGTTGTTGTCGAAGACAAAACAGTGTCAGTCGAGTTTTTTGTTTTGCCAGACGCCTGCAATAATGACACATTGTTAGGTATAGATTTTTTAACTAACGCTGGTATCACACTCGACTTTGCTTCATGTACGTGGCACTTTTCTAATGAGAATCGGTCTTTTCATTTAGATTTTGAGTTGCCTAACGAGTATCAAGTTTCATATGCGGTGACAGAGCTGCTTCGGAACGAAGAAGGGAGTGATCTTCCCCTTGTCCATCGTGAGTCACTAGCGGCTTTGTTGAAATCTAACGAAGATATTTTCAAACCAGGGGGAGACCCGACACCGTATGCTGAGCATCGTATCGATACGGGCACCCATCCACCGATCTCATTTCCACCTTATCGTCTTACTCCAGCTAAAAGGGAGTTAATGAAAGCTGAGCTGGATAACATGCTCAAGGACGGGATTATAGAAGAATGTGAGTCTGCGTGGACTTCTCCAGCTATCCTTGTTCCAAAAAAAGGTAATGGCGTACGCTTCTGCGTTGACTATCGCCGGCTTAATGCTATCACTACTAATGATATTTACCCAATTCCTGTCATAGACGACCTCTTGCAGTCAACTAAGAGAAATTGTATTATGTCTACCATGGATCTGAAAGCCGGATATTGGCAAGTCAGTGTTTCTCCTAAGGATCGCGACAAGACTGGTTTTGTCACTCCTTTCGGTACTTTCAGATTCAAACGCATGCCATTTGGCTTGAAAAATGCGCCATCGACGTTTCAAAGGCTTATGGATCGTTTTCGGTCTGGTTCTAGTTTAAAAGATGTGGTTCTTTTAAGTTACCTAGACGATATTTGTATCATTTCAGACAATTTCGAGAAACATCTCGACGACCTTCAAAAAGTGTTTGATCGTCTTCGGCTCTTTGGTCTTCGTGCTAATAGAGACAAATGTGTTTTTGCACGACAAGACGTCACTTACCTGGGTCATGTCATTACTGCTCAAGGCATTAAGCCAGACGGTTCAAAGATCGAAGCAGTTCAGCAGATTAAGGAACCTAGAAACCTGAAACATCTTAAATCTTTTATCCAGACGTGTTCTTGGTTTCGAAAGTTTATTCCCAATTTTGCGGAAATCGCTCAGCCGTTAACCAAACTCACACGAAAGACTGAACTCTGGATCTGGACCTCCGAGCAAAGTAACGCTTTTAATGAACTCAAAAATAAACTTACCTCTGCCCCAGTACTTATACAAGCTGATTACAGCAAACCCTTTATTCTCAGGACAGATGCGAGTAACTATGCACTAGGTGCCGCGTTACTCCAAGGTGAAGGTAACGATGAACGTCCTATCGGTTACGCTAGTCGTCTGTTGTTGCCTGCCGAACGCAACTATTCAACCACAGAGCGAGAGGTTCTTGCCGTGGTTTGGGCAGCGGAAAAGTTTCGTCCGTACATTGATGGACATACCGTAATAGTGAGAAGTGACCATCAACCTCTTCGATGGCTCTTGACGGTAAAATCCCCTAATGGACGGTTGATTAGATGGGCTTTAAAACTTCAATCTTTTGATTTTAAGTACGAGTATACTCCGGGAAAGCTAAATGCTTTGGCTGACTTATTAAGCCGACCTTCATGTGACGACAAATCCAAAGACCAATGTGGGTTATGTTCATTGAGAGTAGACCTTCCTCGTTTCAGTGCTACAGAACTTCGAGATGCTCAGCTCGAGGACCCTGAAACAGAAAAGATTGTTCGGGATATTGAGGGTACTGACCTATTGTCAATGACACGCTGGCTGGAACGTGGTTACGTTATGTCACAAGGTGTTTTATATCGGCTTAGTCCTGAATCAGAGTCTGATGATCCGCAGCTCGTCGTCCCGTCATCCTTGATCAATATTATACTAAAAGAATTTCACGACGCTCCGACCGCAGGACATCAGGGGATAGAACGTACTCTGGCTCGCATTAGGAATCATTATTATTTTACAGGAATGCGAACTGTCGTATCAGAATATTTAAAGAATTGCGTGGAGTGTCAAAGGTATAAAATAAGTAACCAAAAGCCCGCAGGACTTCTTCAGACACCGGTTATGCAACAACGCGGAGAAGTGTTGTCTGTCGATCTATTCGGTCCTCTCCCGAAGGGTCATAACGGAGAAACCTGGATCTTGGTTGTCGAAGACGTGGCTACTCGATGGGTGGAGTTATTCCCGCTCAAGGATGCTACCGCCGAGTCCTGCGCTCCTGTGTTAATGAATGAATATTTTCTTCGTTTTGGTTTTCCACGTCGTATTATTACAGACAACGGTGTACAGTTTGTCGCTGCTGCTATGCAACAATGCATGTTTATTCTTGGGATTAAACAGGATCTTATTCCTTTATATCACCCTCAAGCTAACCCAGTTGAAAGGAAAAATCGTGACATCAAAACACAGCTCGCCATATTAGTTCGAAATGAACACATCACATGGCCAAAATTTTTACCACAGATTCGGTTTGCAATGAATAGTGCGTTGTGTTCGTCAACTGGTTGTACACCATCACATTTGATGCTGGCTCGAGAAATGAGAACTCCATTAGAGTCTCAAACAGATTTACGTTCAATTTTGGACAAAGAAAATTTTCTACCTCAGTTTACACCTTTCCTTGGCAGGTTTATTGATAGTTTGAAAGATGTTAAAGAGCGGGTAGAAAATCAACAAGACCGAAGAAAGTCTATTGCGGATTGTAATCGTAGGCCTTCACCGTCTTATAAAGTAGGTGATTTAGTCCTTGTAAAAACAACGGCTTTGAGTAGTGCTTCCAAAGGTTTAACTAGAAAGTTCATGCCTAAGCGTGATGGGCCATACCGTATTAGTAAGTTGGTTACCCCTACTACTTTTGACGTTTCAGATGTTAGTACTGGTAGTAATGCTGGTAAATTTCATTGTGCTGATTTAACGCCTTTTACTGGTAGTCAGGATTCTGTTTCTGTGCCAATTCAACCTCGCCGGCCCCGTGGCCGTCCTAAAAAGGTGTTGCCTACTCCAGAAGATGCCAAGCCTCAACCAGAGCATGCTAGAGACTTGGAGGGGGAGGATGTAGCACAGCAACCCCGTACGTCAATATCTAAGGGTAATATTGTATATGGCACGACACTGGCACTCTCGAAAGAAGAAAAACAACAACGCTCTCGTATTCGTATGGCGGCCAAGCCGTCACGTCTTAATGACTTTATTTTGTAAAAGGCTTAATTTTTAATCTCCTAATTTTAGTCGAGTGTATGTTTATGTAAAACGAATAAACAATAAAATAACAACCGTGACAAATAATACAGGAGTATTTATTTTCCAAACGCTAACCCGCCACAATTTTTAATAAATTTAATACATAAGCGTTTGACCATGGAAGGTAGTAACAAAGAATCAATGAAAGTTTTAAATAATTATGGATTCTTAAAATTGACTTCATTTTTCATTCGCAACAAGATTTTAATTATTTTTAATAAAATAAAACACAAAATATAGCTGGCCACCATGTTAAATAAACCAATCAGAATGAATAACGTCATAATCATGTACGTCATTCGAATCTGTCAAATTCCATACGAATTCTTCTCGTGAAGCGCTAAGGTATCGGCAATTTCTACACAAAAAACTATTCAATTGTTATAATTCGTGTTACTACACTTCATACACTAAATAATGAACTAAATGAATGTGGAACAAGGATTAATTATGGCTGATAGCTCCAATTTACCTATAATTTACTTGTTGTTGGTGGAACAGTTTTTTGCATCATATGAAGCCTTTCTTCAGCTGAATTTGGAAATGTGAAGATGTGAGTAAATTTTAATTTAATAATCTAGACATAAAAGTAATATCCAGAAACCTTTATTAAACTTTTTGTATTAAAATAGTATGGGTTAGTTTAGGTTACGTTTTTTGTACAAGAAGATTAAGATTTATTGTAAGCTTTAGTAACGCGATTTAATCGGGAGTTTTTATTGACATATTTTTGCACATAGGGACAGCACAATGCTTATATACTTATAAATTCATTTTAACAACTAAGACACGTGTTTATTTATTGTACGTCAATATACACTGTCACTGTGTAGAAGTGACGTCACAAAATGGCGGGAAGCCACTTTGATAATTTTGGTGCAAAAAAGACTGCAGTAATTTACGACACAGTTTTTACTATGAAACGTTACTTTTAAGCCGCATGAAAAATATTTTAGACATATTAGATCCTTTAGTACATTATGGAATAGTTCTACAATTCATGATGTCTATTCCCCTTCCACCTAATGAATTAAGTGGGAACGTAATTGAAACATGGTTAGCACAAGTTTAGCATTAGCCACTCTCTTCTCTTGAAGGTACCATGTTGTAATTGGTAAACATATTATCTCTCTAGAGAACTCAAAACAAGTGGGAAGGCGCGCCTATATCTCAAAAATAAATAAACGATCAATTAACGAATAACAAAAATAAACCCTTGTATCTTAACAATAACATTTTAAATTGAATACAAGAAAAATAAATGAAAAAGTTTGTCGAAACTGATCCAAATTTAAATAAGAGTATTGCGCATGATATTCACGCGAACCCATGAGATTTTTCCGTACCATATACCGTCTAACGCGGGTAAAGAAGTTTTCTCTTCAAAAATGTAATGATTTTAAATCTATCGGGTTAGACAGTGGGATTTTTCTTTTCAATAATTTGCTAATATTTCTTTTAACCATTCCAGCTAAGCTTAAGCTTGTGCTAGGCCATGTTTACAACAATAGTCTTACGGCGAATTAAAACACCTTTATACCTAGAACCTTTAACCATTAGGCTATTGGCGCTGGACTAGCAGTATCTTTTACTTAAGCTTACTGGGTCTTTAATATACGATATTCGGTAAAGGCCATATTTGAGCCAACTGATTCGCAAACAAAGGTATCTTTGTTTAAAGATGTAAGGCCATTTTAGTCATGCGTTTGTCGTTCGCATGTCCACTGTGTAGACGGCACGGCGCGGGTCCGTCTTTGTCGTTATGTATTGACTTGTATAGGCGCGTTGATATATACTATATGGGCGCAACACGGCACCGGATGGTAATATCAAACGGGCTCCGAGCTCCTACGTAAACTATGTGAAATAGCTAAGCAAAGCACGGCACTGCGCCGTATAGAAAGCAACCGTGTCCATGTAAAAAGGGCGTAGCACAATGTTTTTGTCGCGATTGGCAACCTTACCCATAATCTATAGTGAACTACTTTACCCTCGAAGCTTAATATAAAAATAAATCAGGTAAAAATTCTAAAAGCGTTGATGGACATAAAAGAAGAATAACTTGTTGTCCGCGTAGTAAGAAAAGTGAAAAGTAGGACTTTAGGATATCTGGTTGCTATTTATCAATAGATTGAGATGAAACAGGTTTTCATCGTATTTACGTGATACGAATGATGTTTCACTTCCATGTAACACGTCTACGACAAATTTATGTTGCAGAACACATAAAAAGTACAATTGGAATACGTATTCAAACTAATCAATTGTTTGTCGTATTTTAATGTCCGAGCTTGATGTGTTGAGGCGTATAATTTAGATGATATGTTGTATATACCATATTTTCCTTTTAATAGAAATTAAAAAAGTTGAAACGTCATTACCACTTGTTGCTGGATGCGGACTCAGCAAATTGGGACATCTTTATCATGAATAGTATCTACAGATGTTTAGTAAGCAATTAATTCTAGTAGCGAATGACTTTGACTTCAGACGGCAGTTTACAAACTGTCGAATAATCGTTTTAACCAGGGACGGCATGGATAGGAAAAGGAAATATCCTTTTTCTCTTTATCCCTCTATCCATTAAAGATAGGCAACGTATCTGCTGCAGATGTCTATGGATAACAGTCACTTAATGTCAGATGAACGGCTTCTGCTATAAAATAAATACCACTAGGCGTTACTTTCATCATTTCCATCTTGCCTACGAAGAATCGGTTCTGTCCTGCCCAATCTTGATATTACATCAAAATACCTAGTCAGTTTAAGGTCAATAATATCCTGTGATTTCCCAGAAGTTACCAATCAAAATGCGTTATATTGAAACAATGACATACATAAAAGTTTATATAGCTTGTAAATGCACCTCGGAAATCCAATAGCCTGCTTCGATAGATTAGTACAGATGTTATTTATACTACGCCGTTACGTACTAAAAAAGTTTTAATCAACAATCGATACTCTGCCTGCTATTCAAGAGAAGTGTGCTAGTCGTAACAAAAGCAAAGATAACAAATGCAAACAATTCCTCCCGCCGACTACCAAATATACACGTCCTAAACAATATACGTTCGAGTACATGTATCTGAACGAACCCAAAAACATAATGCACTGAACCCTCAAATTCTAAATACAACAAAACTTCTTTCAAAACTTAGCAATAAATTTTTGTCCAAACATTTACAATTTTCTCACAACAAATTTGTTCCCTTGAACAGAACTATCTTAAATTATATGTAAAATAAATGTTATAGAAACTCAGTTTCAAATTCATTAAGTAACGATCACTATTTGTTTGACATGTGGGCGTAGGCTTCGTATAATACAACTAGCTGTGCCCCGCGGTTTCACCCGCCCTGCAATTTTGCTTGATATTACCTACTTAATACTACCCTAACCTCATCATCATCTCCCTGCCCTTTTCCCGCGTGTGTGGGGTCGACACAGTATGGCCGTAGCACAGATAAATTGGTATAACTTTTTTTTATTTATAAACCGCTTGCGATAAAACAAACACTAAATGTTAAGTGAAGCTTACCACAATACATTAGTGAAAACCGCACCCAAATCGGTTAAGCCGTTTCTTAGATTAGCTGTAACAAACGCACAGACAAACAGATAAACAGACAAAAATTCTAATAATAATTGTTTTGGGTTTTAAATAATAAAGGCCTCAAGGCCACCAATAATAGTTTTTCTCAAATATCTTCCATGTACAGACATTATTATCATTACATTTTTATTATATGTATAGATGTATAGATAAATTTAGATCCTAACATTGTATGGAATAAATTTTTACAAGTGCATAATAAAAAAAGCTTTATTGTGGCTATTTGGTAATCACTGTAGGATATACTTTATTAATTAATAAATAATAAATAATATTTGGAAGAAAAAAGGATTTCATATCAAAAATGATGTACATCCAATGAATTCAAGTCGAATCGTAAATTTACGATTCGAAAATAATAAAATTTCTCATAAGTTTTAAATGTATTTGAAGATTCATCGACCTCTGTCAGTCTCACCCCTGAACATAAGCCTTTCCCAATGCCTTTCCACATCCAAACATTTCCCGCCGTTTTCCCGAGGTCATCGCGTGCATTATTAAGGAGAACGCTATACACTTCGTCTTTCCACTTTACAATTGAATATGTATAACAATGTTGTTATTGAGCGTCTGTCAAATCGCTGTCACTATGAGAGTGGGCGGGATTGTTTTCCGAATGCTACAAACTCTTATCACTATTAGGACTCATCCCCTTTACAACTTAAAGTAAATTTTAGGTCCATGAATGTTCAGATTTGCTTTAGACCAGTCCGCTTCGTCGTGACCGACGCTTGTGAACACAGTACGAGTAATAAATACGCAGGAAGCTGCTTCCTATCTCGTAGGATATCTAAAAATTTACTTAGCCCAAAGCGAGAGTAGAGTTTTCCTACAAAAGTAAATTAGTTATATGTTAATGTTTTTATTAACATTCTTAATTACGACAAACGAAAATTGAATAAATAAGATGTCTTACCGAAAAGGAACATAAATCCAAGAAAGGCCACCCACATTTTGAAGATGAAGATATTTTTCACATCACACACATCAATTTGACTGTCAGGGCACCAAACACTTCACTGCATAAAATCTTTTAAACCTAAATAACAAAGACATTAATTAAATCTTGACAATAGTAAAAGGGAAAGAATGCAGCATGTTTTTTTTATCAAATGTTTGCAATTGATATGAAAGTTCTGCCAATTTTAAAAGAATCATAACATCCATTTATTTATCACCACTTAATCGGAAAAATTACTTTAATTAATTATTTAACGAAATAAGTTTGAAAAAATAGGTAAAACTAAGTTATTATATAAAAGAGAAACTATTATTTTAATAGATAGATTGAAAATCATAAATTATAATAAAAAAAACTCCATGTTTTTTTTTACAATTTAACGAAAGTAAATCATTTTCCAAAAAGAAACTCACTTCGGATTCAGAAAAATTAAGGAATACCTAATCTTAATGTTTATTAGAAATATTTTAAAAGTTACCTAATTGAACAAATTGTCCGTATAATGACGAAATTAATAATTTCTATAGCTTCGATTCCATCACTATAATATTTTCGATAAATGTTGTAATCGATAATTAAACAATAATTTCGGTAATTGTCGCATAATTGTTGTATTCACGACATATCACCAGAGGTATTTTGACGGTTCCGAATGGAAAGGCGACGCGCGGTTCAAACGCGTTTGGTGGTTCGACTGGTCTAGCGGGCTAGCGGGCTAGCGGGAGGATGAAATGGCGCGGCGGCGCGATGGTCGGTGCGCAGAAATAATCCTTTGCTTCTAACTTCGAAAATTGGCACTCGCAAGAGGTTTGTTCCCTTACCCCTGTGATGTTTGGATACATAAATATTGCTATATTTGTATTTACGAGGGAGGATACGTATCTATGTGTATGGAAATACTATTTCAACACAATCTTACTTGAGATAAATAATAATAGAAAGTGGATGCACTTTCTATTATTATTTCTAGTGATCCGCCCGGCTTCGCCCGGGTAGTATAAATATGTTGATTCGAGCGCTACCAAACTAGGAACACCAGCTAGGCCAATTTGAATGTTTCCTGAAAATTTCATCAAAATCGTTATACACATGTCGCCTTTTATGTATTAAGATGATGTACTCTAATTTTTTTTTGTTTTTGATACTCCTTTATCACATTGACCAATTCTTTAAATTAATCAAAATTATATACTTCACAATTTAGGTGTAAAACTTTATTTAAGAGTATATTTGTGTCACCGTAAAATTGTACACATCTTTTGTTATATATAATCTCATTAGCCATGTTATAAACTGTTGTAAAATTGTGAACTAAACGAACCGTTTACAAATTAACGTATTTTGGTAGTTTTAAATCAAATACCGACGTCAAATTGTCAAACTGTGAACTGACATTTTGCCTTGTGATACTACGTTCAATTTAAAATAGAAGACGAATAATCATAGGTTAAGTTGGACATGATATTTAAAAATATTGTTTAAATCAAACGTCAATTTGTAAATGGTTAGTTGAGTTTACAACTTTTCTACAATTTATAATATCGAATCGAATGAAATTATGAACTGACGATGTTTACAATTTCACGGTGACACGTATATAAAATACAGGCGCCAACAGTGCCCGAAACACAATGTACCCATTAAGGGGTTTAAATTTATGATGTGATCGTGTGGTTTAATATCGGCTTCTCTTATATAATGTTGTTAGAAACTTTTGTTCGGTGAGTACGGGCGTAGACTTCTATTTATACGCGTATATATTATGTGTATATACCAAAATACATATATTAACTCCAAGTCTACAATGAAGTGAATACGCAACTATGTTATTAAAATATTAATTTATCATTAACTTAAATAGAATTACATTCATCTAATTGAATAATAAAATAAAAATGTTTATTTCGTAAGATGTTTTTTTAATATTGTCAGTTTGTTATACAAATGTCTAAGAAAAAATATGAATTTGCGCGACCAGCGACCTTCGAAGGAGGCTTCTAAAGACAGTGTGCGTGTGTGCATTATTAACAAAGCTAATTTATTGAAAAAGACTGGACGATGCTACCAACGAGAAAATAGTTCGAGAGGTGATGTAAATGTTATGTTGAATGTCTACCGCATGCGGCCTTCTGAATAGTAAGCACGTGATGTATTACGACACAGAAGAGATACTGGCGGAATTCCATGAAGACGGAAGGCCGGTTCTACAGGAATGGAAATTAGTGCGGGATTATTATCACAGAAGAGATAAATGCCGATCAGCTAATGACGAACATGACGAGAAGGGATGCGCCCCATCAATAGCAGTCCTAGCGACATTCGACTATCTCGACGACGGAATTGTCTTTGATCGCACTGACAAAACAAGACTTTTAGTACAACCAATTATTCCCGAGCAGGGTTGGCGCCAAGCAGGCGGCCGGCCGTAAAAAATGTAGCCAAAACCTAAACAGTATGGACTACGTTCATACTGTGCACATGAGTGGGAAAAGGGATGATGATGATGATGATGATCTAATTGAAAAATTTAAGCCTAATAATTGTTAGAAAAAAATAAATTCAAAATGGAACGATCAGGAAAGACCATAGAAAAGCGAAACGAGTTTTTTTGTATAATATCATATTTTTGAGTTAATACGATAATGTTTTGAATTGAATGTTACGTATTTCTATTATGTCCACGAATCACCAATCGTTATTATACAGAATGTTTGTGGAGTCAAGTTGACTCAAGAGCCAAAGAAGACGTTGTGCCGGCAGAACTCGGGTAACAAAACACTGATAGAGCCCAAAACAACAACAACCGTTGCAGGAATGGGACGGCTGGACCGGTGAAATACCACGGCCATAGCATATTCATGTCTTTATTAACAACTTTTAAAACCTTTTAGAATTTATCTGAATAAAAACTGCCATATAAATATTAATGTAAATTCCATATGTACAAATATTTCTACTCTAACGGCACCTTTATTAAGAGAAGTCAATTATATTGCTTTTCATTATCAACGTAACCTTTACTTCTCGCAATATAAACCACGTATCAACATTTACTTGAAAAGCCATATACAAATTCCACAAAATAAACCAATTTAACTATACCTTGTTTCACAAGATGGAATTTTTGTAAACAAAAGTTTTTATGTTAAAATTCGTAAATTCCAAAATATTTTCGAAAAACAACTTTCCCTCGTGTTACCGTATAACATTAGCTATCCATTAAACACAATTTCACTTCAATTTATTTCACGGTTTCCTCAAAATTACAACATTTCCGCTGATTTAGATCTAAAAGTTGTTGATGAATATTTTGGACCAAATCAAATCGCTCTTCGTTTCGTTATTAATGAAATTGATGTGTGTTCCTATTGGTTTTTACGTTTGATTTAATATTCCAACAGACGCTAACTCGTAATTAATTAATTAGATTGTCTATTATTAGCTGCACCGTATTATTCCTCTAGTAATTGAAATAAAAATAACTGGGCTAGCTCAGGATCAATTTCATACAATTCTCCCTTGTTTATTTGATTTTATAAAATCCTTTAACATTTATTTATACGCTCTTTTAGAGCAATTATTTTTAATTTGTTACTTTATTTTTGACATTGTTATTATTGTAAAAATGGCTGGGCATTTTAACGATATTCGTATGAATACAAGGTTTTGTGCTCACGGAGCGTTAATGGGTTATAATACCTACCTGCATAATCTGAATTCGTGAATTCCATTTGCTAAATTGTGTTGTTGGGATTCTTGTATATCCAAGTCAATGAAATCAATGAAAGGACGTAATTATAGCCAAATTTGACATGAGTTTGTAGGCCATCGGGAATAAAAGCAGCCTCGTTCAATACATCTGTTAGGACAAAAGAAGCTGAATCGAATTCGAAGACGTGTGTAGTGTTCGTGTAAATATAAGAAATAATTATCCCAAGAAGTGTGATAACAAGTTTTATGTCCGTAGAAAGAGACAGCACATAAAGAAAACCAGCCGAAGAGAGACAGAGACACACACACACAGTATTTCACAAATGAGATTAAACTTACTACTAACTACAAATTTTTTTTTTTTTTTGGCGACTTTTCCTCAGTAGAGTTGCTGGGTGGTGTAGTTAAAAAAATCAATAAATTTGACAAAACAAAAGATATATGTATATAGAGGTTCTAGTAAACAGAGGTCCGTATTCTCAACCTACTCAAACAGGTGTACATTCGTGTAATTACGTACAATATACATATAGGACTATCTAACATCATGAACTGTTTTGTTATTAACTTTGTCCAATTACGTATCATTATAAATTCATGTTAAAAGCAGCCAGCAA
>JWHW01048694.1:154235-194274 GCA_000931545.1 Papilio glaucus | reverse complement strand
CACCGCCACGTTCATCAGCGCCTCGCGAGCTTCCGACATCGACGCTGACGCGCAGCGGTCCACGGCTGTATACAAACAAATATAAAACATTGACCAGGAATCATACAAATTAGAACCTTAAATCTCAGGCAACACTTATATAAATGGACAAATCGAAGGTCCGAAAGTTAAAAGTGGTTTTGGATGTACGTATTACCTAAATACCTTCATCCATAGTCTCTAACCTTTTGCGGGAGTATGGGAGGTCGGTACACAGCATGACCGTCGTACATACTGTATAGGTTTTGGCTATAGCTTTTAAGGCCAGTCGTCTGCCTAACGCCAACTCTCCTAGGGAACTTAGTATTTTATCCTTGTAATTTATAATATTTTCTATTATCTACAAAGATTTTAATATAAAAATAAAGAGTAAGACACCTGAAGAAAGATAATAAGGAAAAAAGAAAATAAAGGTCAATATTTGGCGAAGCGTATTTTTAAGCGAAGATTTTGGAATTTACGAATTTTAATATTATTAAGGTGCAAAGGTGTAACAACCTTCTTGTTTAGAAAAAAATCCATCTTGATATGGAACAAGGTATAGTTACCCATTTTACTGAGCAAGCCTATGATGCACTGCTGGTCGGCGGAGTGCAGCACGTCGGTCAGGTTGGTCGCTATGGGCAGCGCGAGCGTGTGCACACGTATCCTCCTCTCCCCTGCAAATGTTAAGCATTTATTACACATTATAGAAATGAAAATCAAATGAAGTGTGTTATTACGAATTTCTATTTTGCACAATCCTAGTACACCTTTCACTCTTGTTCTACATCCATTTATTAAAGTGAAAATTTCTTTAGCCTCGTTAGACGATATTTACAACACGATGACAGATGTGTTGCTGTCTTTAATGGACAGAGGACAAACAGAAAAACAATACGAACTTAGTGGCACACTACCACTAATCTCATCATAATAATTAGTGGAATCGTACCTTTACTACTAGTATACAACAACGCCGCCTGGAAGCAGACGTGCTGCAGATCCGACACCGACTCCTCGATAGTGAGCTGCATCCCGAAGCCCGCGTCGGGTGACACGTTCGGCAGCGACAGCAGGTCTGTCGACCGGACGAAGAAGTTGCCGTGGAACGTGTGGATTGCTATACCTCTGCAAATGCGATACATTGCGTACAGATTATTTTTTAGAATAACTTCTCCTTCTCGCTACCTCTACGTTATCTAATGATAAAATAGTAGAAGCACAAGCTCTTATGGCAACATCTAAAGACACATAGTTCATCAATCTGTGGCTATCGGCATGCTTCGGATGTAGAAAAGGAAGAATTTGAACATAAACACGTTACGTTTACACATATTTCGTTACATGAAAGAGAAAACGTATAGAGAGGGAATAACTCATAGAGGCGAAAAAGAGATAGAGGCAGATGTACACGTCCTACGCTTTATGAACAAACTGAAGTACCATATTTTGTGTAATTATTATTTATCATTGAATTTTATATAAATCAAATTTATTTCTATGGTTTCTTTCTTTTCTAATGTGATATATCAATTGATGTACATACTTGGTACACCTGACCCTCATGACGGCCTCGAAGCCGATCTTCCTGGTGAGATAGCGGGTCAGCATCCGGGTGAGCTGGTCCGCCTGCCAGGCGCGCGCCGCTCGGAACAGCGGGATGTGGTACACTGTGCCCGCACTGAACTTGCTCATGCCACCTGGTTTGTAAATAATATTTTAATTAAACGAGAAAAAATAAAATATGTAAATTAAAACGCTTGATAACTTAAAATATTGCATTGAAAAAAAAAATGATAATGCTGGCTTCACTTTTACATACATGATTTAAGGAATTCAACTTGTTTTGTAAATTTTGTGAATATTAGGGGTGCGGCATTATAAAACCATTACAATATTACTATAGCACCAATAAAACAGCTAAATTGAAGCAATCTCTTCTCGCACTCTTTCTCTCTTTGCTCGCTCTCTTTTGCTTTCTCGCTCTCTTTCTCTGCTCATTTCCTCTCTTACTCAATCACTCTTTTCCTGTTCTAAGGCTGATGTTTATCTGCGGTTGATGGTGTACTGTATACTTACTGAGCGTGGCAAGGTCGCAGTACTGCGAGCTGAGCAGGAACAGATCGACGGCGACCTGCGCGCCGCTGCAGTCCAGCGCCAAGCGCTTGTAGAAGTCGCTCGCGGGGTTCAGGTGCGCCACCTCTTTTGACGAGCGGCTGTTCGGGTCTTCTCTGCAAACGAAATAACAATTACTTGAATATTTACAATAAGATGTGCAATTTATTGCCCAATGGTAGACCAAATAGAAGGTGTTTGTGAATAGACTTGCACGGTTAGGATAAGTACCGTAACCTCGTTAAATACTATCATGAGACGGGAGATACCTTTGACTTTCTATGATATGTCTATCTACGTACAAAAAGACTGGCAATAAATCTAGCTTTTTTTTATTTTTAGTATTATTGTAATTGTTGCCATAGTTACTAGTCAACAGATGAAGCACCTGATTCACAAATAATACACAAATAACACTTACCTTGATTGTAACGCCCCTGGTCCGATGTTAGGCAAACACGTCTGGAAAACTGTTATGCGTCCTCCGGTTGGTGCCTGAAATCAAAAACAGTATTGTGTGTTTTTATGATTTGTATGAGTGTCATGAAACTATGTGATTGTAAAATCACCAGTGAATTATGATTCAAATTTCGTGTACACAATTTAATATTTAATGTAGTTTTAGAAATTATATCAATTACATTATACTAAAGAAAGTCGATATAAGGAGTACCCGTAACCGACGAGTATGTATTGTAGAAGAAGCAAGAGTAAGCGGTACACCTGAGTAAAGTGACCGCTACCCATAGACATCCGCAACAAGTAAATGTGATGCCTACTTTTTGCGCACAGAGGAATAGACAGGAAAAAGGATATTTCCTTCTGCTATTCATCCCCTCCTCCGTCCGATCCTCATCCCCTTCCTATCCTACCCGTTGTATGAAACTATAGGAAGAGGATGGACACTAAGCCTACTAGTTTTTTAACCCTACCCTACTAGGGTTTAAACGCTACTTCACGCCTGTCTTCTATGAGGTCGTGGTATTTCACCGTCGAGCCATCCTATTCGTCCAACAGATGCTATTGTTGCGGGCTCTACCACAAAAAAAATCCGTAATCTCTGACGACCTCCGTGGGTTACGGGCGTGAGATCATATTCATTTATTAATAATTTAATGTTGTAAGACTAACAAAGTTGTCAGAAAATATTAAATAATATTAAGTAACAATCCATCGATTTTCCAGCACATTTGGTGTCATGGCACACTCACCATAAGTTTATAAGCTGCCTGCAGCGCCGCCCCCAGCGCGGAGACCGGTACCCCAGGGTTTGAATACCTCTTCGGCAGCACTGTCAGTAAGTCCTTAATCATGTCGCGACACTCGCCCAGATTCACCAGCAGCGATTCCGGCGATGGCAGGAACACATCTGGAAGGATAGTTACAGTTCATTGAATACTAGCCCGATGTTAGATTGATGAATGGTGGTTAAATGATGGTTGCTGTATCTATTTGTGGGTTAGCAAGCGTCACTTAAGATCAAGTTAACTTTTTTATAGAACCAGGTAGCAAACGGCATCTGCAACAAGCTAATGAGTTGTGATATTAAATCAACCTCTTTATTTATTGCTTCTTTACACATGCTTAGTATTTTATTTATACATATACATATTTTCTTCTTCTCCATCGTCCTTCTCTTTCCCGCGTCCTTTTATTTTTTTCTTAACTTCACTGTTTAAAGTAAAGGATGGCGCGTAGCAATGGTTAATAAACATCTTGTGAACCGCTCGTTCGTTTGACACCAACAGTAGCGGTGATGATAGCGTTAGTGGTGATGATCGTGGCGATAATGGAGTAGTTACCGTCAATGTCGATGACGGTGAGTTCCTTGGGGCGCGCGAAGCCGTCCGCCATGAGGTAATAATGCACGTGCGCGTCGTAGCATATGAAGCCGACCTGCGTGCGCGCGTCGCCCGGCAGCTCCTCTAACTTCTCCTTCAGCGTGTCGCATACCACCTATACAGATGTACAAAGAGGTCAATACATTAATATAGAATTATAATAAATCCACTCCCTTGCTAACACTTCAATAGCTCCTTATACTTAACAATCCAGTCCTCTGTTTGATATGGCAACGTGTCTGCAGCTTGTTGCTGATGTCCCTAGACCTTTTCTAATCTAACCCTTCTTTCTAATATTAACTCTATTAGAAAGAAGAAAACTAGTTATAGGTAACTTAAAAAAATATTTTTATAATTAAGAAATTCATCACAATCCTATCACACTCCTGGAAAGAACACGAATTTCATGACAGCTCACTCTTCAAAACGATCAAGCTGTTTAGACGAGAGGAAGTCACAATAAAACTGGCATACTGGCGCACGAAAAGTGACTCTCCCTCTGGGTTAATCAGGTGAAAACAAACTATTGGCTTACCTGATTTTATGTGACCGCTACCAATCTACATTCGCTAAATTTACATTTATCTTATATACTCCCCGTATATAAGAAAAAAACAGCTGAGCTGTCTGTAATGTGAAGTCGTGGTACTTACTATACCTGAGTTGACTCATACTAGCTGTTGGCTGCTTGGTCTAACATAGTACCTGCAGATATCCAGACTCCCGCGCGATCTGCGACACGTCGAAGAGGAAGAGATACACGGCGGGCTGCGGCGGTCGCAGCATGTACTCTCCGGGCGCGATGAACTCGATGGTCGCGGACTTGATCTCCGGTCTACGTGCAGGCTCGCCGTACGATCTGCTCACCGGGTCGTACTGGAACTCCTCCGGCACTGGGAAAGTTCGACAAGTATTTAGAAAGCTTCATAAATTCATACATAATCTAACGTGATATACGCAATGATGACTGATATAATTATTTTATTAATAGATTAAAACTAAATGTTACTTTGTTTGTACATGCTGATTCAAACACCATGAACCAATTTCAACAAAATGTTGTAGTACATGGTTGGTTCCATCTCATAAAATATAATATTTTTAGCCAATATAGATGGTGATGCTGTCGACAAAAAAAAAATGTAATATTTTTCTCGATTTTTCAGATTTTTTTCACATAAAACCCTAAATTCTTACGTATCACCCCTTTTTTAGGTTTACAAATTTTGAGGATTATAGAATGCAATGTATTACAATCGTAACTATACTTCATATTTACGAACATCAATGTTTAACCTCTGAATCCAGTTTGTGGCAAGATAACGTCTGCGCGGAGCCCTCATGTATCAACAATAAAAACCAAATAAAATAAAATTGCAAATGAGATCTGGCGAAAAGGTGAACCAGCTCAGTGTATACCTGTGCTTTACAATCAGGTTCGTTTTATAAATAGGAACTGATCAATGTTTCTAACATAATAGTGATCAAAACAATAAAATAAAAAATATATCTGTACTGATATTATAAAGAAGAACAATAACTTGTCTGCAAAGTTTAAGACTGATGAACTGATTTTAATAATTCTTTCACTATTTGAGACAAGTAGCAATAGACTATATTTTTAATTTCACCCCCCCTGCAATTTTACTTAAACTAAATGATATTACCTACTTAATACTACCGTAACCTCATCATCTCCCTGCCCTTTTCCCGCGTATTTGGGGTCGACACAATATGACCGTAGCACAGTTAAATTGATATAACTTTTTTGTTTATGAACCGATGGATATAAAACAAACACTAAATGTTAGTGAAGCTAATCACAACAGATTATTGAAAACCGTACCCAAAATGGTTAAGCCATATCTGAGATTAGCGGTAACACACGCACAGACAGACATACAGACAGACAACATTTCTAATAATCATTGTTTTGTGTTTTATTGCGTTTATGAAAGCCCCCAATAATAGTTTTTCTCAAATATCTTCCATGTAGTCAGCGATCAGTTACATTTTTATTATATGTATAGATATTGATGTGCAATACTGAAATTCATGCAGGCAATGCCGGATACAACTACTTGTGTGTTATATCACAATATCAGAACAGGCGAGATAACATTATGAATCTGGATCTTATGGGTAAATAAAAAATGTATAGTTTAAAAAAAAAACTAAAAAACACGCAAAGTTCTATTACATACAGAATCGATTATTATTTAAATTTTAACACCTAGATGGCGTTATTCCCAATCTCAAAAAAATCGCTAATCCTGGTAAGGATAATGGAACAAACTATTTAAATGATTGAATTATCACTGTCGAAGATTTCATTACATACAAACAAACATGTATGCATAGTACATACATACCAAGTTAATAAAAGTAAAATGAATCTACGAATCGACCACTACTAAGACGAGTTAGTAACCCATCCACTTAATTAGTGTCTTATATCTCAAATGGGGTAGATAGAGATAGTTCTCACGACTGGAAAGTAATTGGGAATGACGCAATAGTTACGATTATGTGAAATACAAAGGTAACGTTAGTACAAAGGTTGTTAGCGAGCGATCAGCTGAATCATCTAGAAACTCAAAGGTCATAACATTCACAATATCATCAACAGTCGTTGATTCATATGTGTGTATGTATAAGCAACAAGATGGCGATTAGTGATATGATTTCTGCTTCGAACAAAATATGTATGGTCTAACATATAATATAAGGAATAAATCCCTTTATATGTTTGGAAATTAGTAATATGGGCTACTTTTGGGGAACTCCACGACAAGCGTCAGCCAGCCAGCCCAGTTCACCGAAGAACCACTGCAACCCTTTTATGTTACTGGCGATCTCCGCGAGCCAAAATATTAATATCAATAATCAGACACCGCGGGGCAATGTAGTAAAACGTGGGTCGCCGTCTCTACGTCCTCTGTAATACCCTATATGTTAAATGATATGTACATTGGTAAATCACAAAAGGGTTGCCAAGCTGAATTTGGGGCCAAAACTATTAAATCGTAAAACCAAAATAGGTTGAACCCTTGCGTGACTCACCGTTGGCGATTCTAGGTGTCAAGCTTATGTTGACAAACAACGAATAGTTAAACTCTTATTCGATTTGACATCTAATCTAGGTCTAGTTTAATTAGTTTTAAATGTATATCAAATAACAGATGTTGGTATACATTTCTTAAGTCGTGTCTTATACTAGTGACAAGGTTGGGTAGTTTTATTGTTTATCAAATGACAGTTGAAAAAGAATCTGAAGCTACACATCATCCAGTAGTCGAACATCAAAAGTTCGAAAATAAAGAAGTTTTAGTTCAAATTTTCTTTATTCTATAAATTTGATGTTTGATTATTGACAAAAAAAATGAGATCACAACATGTTTCATGTAAATGTTGCGGCAGTGCGACCTCACTGTAGTATTTGCAGGTTCCGTTTTATATTTCATACATAATACGTAAAAAAAGCTTTTAAAAAACAATACGCACTAATCTACAGTGTTGGTGTGCTTTGTAGAAATGAGAGGGAGATTTTTCTAAATATATATTTTTTTATTAATCTATAGAGAATTTACCTCTTTTCATGTTATTTCATTATTTTTTGTGATAATTCTGTTATAGCGTTTTATTTTTGTTAATTCAAATAAATTAAAAGTTAAATTTTTAAAATTGACCACTTCCTGGTATCTATAAAATCATCATATCTTCCACTTCAGAATGTAATAAACTACGCGAAAGGCTGAGAGTGATTTTATCTAACTTCATAAGTTAAAAGGACTTGATGCCGTCTTGTTTTCTCAAACACTCGCATTACAAATAATCACAAAACTATATGTAACTGTATGTGTGTCATTATTGTAATTGAAACCGTCGTAGAGAATACTCAATTAACACAACAGTACTCACGGTCGTTGACTCGGTAGCATAGGTTGCACTTCCAGCGCTTGGCGTCGACGAAGTAGACGAAGGGGTTGATGTAGGTGCGGCACGCGCGGCAGCGCACGATCGTACTGCACTGTATCACAGGCAGATTCTGCAAACACAAGTATCATAGACAAAACTTTAGGATACTTTCATGTTAGGCATATCAGGCGTATCCCCAAAGGGCAACAACATAGATTTTTCCTGTGTTGCTTTAACACTGCGAAGTCACAAGTATTTGGTTGAGGTATTGTTGAAGGTCTGTGCAGACGGTTTCCTATGTGTCTTGTATTTACATAGGTATATTCAAGTAGTGTAAATATATGATCTGGCCTTTAGTGTCAAGAGTATAAAGTTCTGATCAGTACAGCGAAAGGAGATAACCCGTCGGTCGGCTTAAGCGCGCATCATGTTATATTCATTAGATACTTTATAATTTATATGTGATTAACAAAAAAAAAATTAGTTGTTTTGCTATGACTTACATTAAGATCCTTAAAGGGATGAATAAGAATCCCCAAGGGTAATCGACACTTCTGTAGCAAGGAATTAGTGTCTGGTATTCGGTTTATTGTACATCGGAAGATTCTGTAAATAAAAAGTTTTATAGGATACAAACAACATAATTAACATAGATACATTCATAAAATAAATAATGCAGGCACAATAACATAAAATCAGTACTGAGTGTAATAATTGAAATTCTTTCCTCAGATGTTTGGCGCCCTCCCTATTACTACACAAATTACACACATTTATATGAAAACTATGAAAATTGTTGTGTATTTTAAATGAAAATTGACTGCAGATGGTGCAATTATGTATAACAATGTCCAACTTTTATTGCAATGCTGCATTTTGTGTGATAACATTATCAAATTAACTGTGAATAACATTCCAAGATTAATGGCAATTTGAATGTAATATTTTATGTGAACCAAGGATGTGTACAAATTGTTTAAAATTAAAATAAATTAAAATGAATACAAGACTCAATTTTTGACGTAATACGTCCTTATTCATGGTGGGAAAAAAAAAATATCAATATACTATCTAGAAATACAATACAATACATTTTATTTGTTATGTTTTTGATTTGTTATTGTATTGTAATTTAAGTATTTTATTTTTGTTTATTAGCTGCTAAGTATTTTTACAGGAGAAGGTGGCAAATGAGCAAGCGGTTCACCCGATATTAAGTGACTGCTACCCATAGGCATCTGCAACATGGTAATAAGTTGCAAATGCATTGTTTACTTTTAATAGACAAAGAACGGGATAAACAGAAAAAAGGATTTTTCTTTTTCCCATCCGTCCCCCTCCTCCTCCAAATCTTCTTCCCCTTCTCATGTTTCTAATTAGAAAAGGAAGGAAAGGGGAAGAGGACCAGAACTAGGCCTACGAAACCTAACTCACGCCTGTCTTCGTGCAACAAGTGTCATTGTTGCTGGATCTAATACTGTTAAAATTTATATAATCTCACACTTTTCAATGTGAACATAATAAGTGATCAAACACAAATCCATTTGGTTATTAATTTGTTAGGGCTTTTAAATACCACATTGTATGTCATGTACAAAAAAATTATTGAAGTCTAAAACACTTTTTTCTCGTTTAAAAAAAATATTAACTAGTATATTGCCAAAAGTTAATTGTGTATTAATTTTTTAAATACAACCGACATATGTATATAAAAGGGCGCGTGGATGTTGTACGCAAGAAACCTTGTAAATATAATCGAAGATTACAGAAAAACAACTCTCATAAACATATAGCCCTAATTAGGTAGTTATGAGATAAAATGACATTTCAATCATCTGTACACATATGTATTTATAAAAGTTTCTTCCGACCAACGTGACAAGACGTCAGCATCGAGCCAACGATGTTTAATCGTTCGTAATTTTTTTAGAAAGTGTCATTGCGTCGCGCCATGATTATCATATTTGGAGCTGAATAGTCCAACAACTCAGGTATTGTTAGGTTACATTTAATTTATATTTTATTTCAATTATTTGTTATGAGGAACACATTTAACTGATTGCTATAAAACGCGCGCGCACTTTGTCTATGAGTTCCTGCTAATTGTGGGAGGGGAGAGGTACTCATGGCAAAGTTTTTGCACACAGATTATAACTTAAATTTCTTATAACCATATAGTTACATCAACATTTAACAAACTTTAAGATCAATAAACCTTCTAATTCTTTACGATGGTAGTTAACTCTATCAGATTAAGCAATTCAATAGATAGCAATTTATCATACTAAGATAAAATAGCACTTGACATGTAACATAGTATACAATGTCTGTTATCATTTAAATAAATATAGGAACAATATACTAGACAAGCTGGACATATACTGTGCTATATCTAAGCATTCTTTTAAGTGAATAAATACACTGTTCTCTGAATTACACTTTTCTCACTTTACTTGTAAATTTATAAGTATGCTTATAAGTATGTAAATTTATAAGTAAATTTGTAAAGTTATAAGTATGGTCAATCAATATATAGGATGCCCAGTAATTAATGGTCCATCCATTACATATATATTCATTCTGGTTGTCTACTGTCGACAATGCCACACATTTTTACAGGTACAAGCTCTTAAAGTACCTTTTTTTGTTCAATTAATTTTAAATCAATTGTTAAGTTACAAAAGTTTGTGGCAGATTATATTTACAAAGAAAAGAAAAGAATGAATATTGCTTGACAACATTCCCACTTTATGTTGAGTTTTAATAAACAATACTTAATAAGTCTGAGAGAGTCCCTACTGGAGACATTTCTTAAAAGAGGAGTTGTTTTTGTTGAAGTTTTTTTAGTTGTTATTTGCATACTAACAATTTACTATCTAAATTGACTAAATTGTCCCAAATTGTCATGAGAAGCTTCATTAAAAACATTTCCAATGCTTTATATTACTGTACATGATTCTTGACTTAGTTTTAATTATGGCTTATGTTGTATTTACTTTTGATGTAATTTAAATAATATACATGCAATACCACTTGTGTATACAGAACTAACGTAATTCAATTATTTTCATTTGAATCATATAATGGTGTTTGTGTAACAACCAACTTTATATGGACTGCTGCCCCTTAATAAGAAAAAAAATTCATAACCCCTTTTTACATAATAGCTTTATATGTCTATCTGGTAACCCATTCTAATGTCTATTTATTATCTGTTAATAATCACAAACTAAAAATGAATTCTCTCTATCCTTCACCAATTGTGCTCCTTGTGGTTGTGACAGAATTTCATAATTATTAATTGTACTGACAAGTTAGGTTATGGTTTACGACTATATTCAAACCCACAACCATGTTGTGCATGTTTTGCAGAACTCTTAATAATTAGGCTGTTGGCGCCATTTGACCACAACTTACTTCTCCCACATCCATAAGTGGACATATAAATCAGATAATATATGATAAGGAGTTGTAGATCTTTCATGTGGCATGCCAAACAAATAGACATAAATTGAAATGATGCAATTATGTTGAAATCAATAAAGTGTAACATTATGTCTTAAAAAAGGTTAAAGAAATAAATCTTATGACATTTGACTCTCTTAAACTTTTAGAAAGATAAATTATTCATAAGTTACGTAGGCTATATTTTAATTTATCATTGCGAAATTTTAAAATTTATCAGACAAATAAAAGTTTTCACAGCTACTCCAAATTAACATTAAAATAAAAAGTACTTACTCAGGACTGCAATTGGGTGCATCAGCAAACTGGTGACCGAGCCTTATCTCTGGAGGATCCTCTGGGTATTCAGGAAGTATATGTCGGCACTGGAGTAGGTCTATCATCTGGTGACCCCATAGCTGGTCAAAACCTTGCTTCGTCACACTCAACTGACCCATCTGCTGTGTCATAGCTTGAGCAGTATAAGCAGTCTGATATTGCTTGCCTACTGCCTGTGGCGGCACTGAAGGTTGATGGTTTGCAGAGCTGCTTGGAGGCATTTGAGGATATCTATTCTGTATGTTAGACTTAGGAGGTCCAGGTAAGTGTCCCGCAGGAGGTCCAACATGGGCATTAGGGGTTTGACCTGATTGATTCAAACTCGCAGGCTGCGGAGGCATTGGCCCCATTGGTAAACTTGATGGGCCACTGTATATTTGTTGTCTTGGTGGACCAGATACACCCATTACCGCACCTGGCCCTACTAATCCATTATCATGTTGTATAGGATATTGTTGATTTACCATTTGGTGAACCATAGGTGGCTTCATCAACCCACTTGTTGGTGGTAAAGAGGTTGGCCCAGATGCAAGACCAGTGTTAGGCCCTATCTGGCCTGGCATGTTGCCAACTGGTCCATTAACTCCCATTGGCCTAGGGTGCCCCATTTGGCCTATTGTTTGGCCAGTAGAAATGGGAGGTTGAGTCATAGGTTTGGATATTAAAGGACTATTTTGTAAAGGGCCAGAATATGAAGCACTAGGTTGACTAATGAAAGATCCAATTGGTATTGATGAAGGAGGGAAGTGAGATGGTGGTATTGATGGATTAATTGGTCCTAATAAATTGGTAGGAGTCATAGATGGCTTGTTAACAACAGGACTGTAGGAACTTGATGGGGGTATATGTTGGACTGTTTGTTGATTGATTTGTGGTGCCAATGAAGGTGGACCATTCAAAAGTGGTGGATTGAACTGACTAGATGTAATAAGAGGTGAAGTATTATGATTTATTTGATGCTGTTCTTGGTACTTAGGATGGTAAGGTGAAGAATTGGGATTAGCTGATGATGAAGGAATGTTTTGGAACATGTTTTGATTTGAACTTCCTACAGTATGCTTGATTGGTGGTCTCAATGGTGACGAATTGAACGCGGAAATTGGTTGAGGCATCATTCCCGGTTGATTGAAGGCGGGAGAACTGCTTGCGCTCTGATTAAAGTGATTAACTTTGCCATGGTTGGTAGGGCTTATAAATCCAGGGACAGGACTGTTAGAGTTAGTATCTTGCTTCAATATTGACGGTTGTGACGTTGGATTGTATTGGTTGGCGTATTGTGGCCCAGGCTGCGCATTTGTATGTGGCACTCCCGAGATATTGTTGTACGGACTTGGTTGGAAGTTTGACATGTTTGTCAATCTGAAAACGGCAAATAAAAGGCTTTGTTCAACTATATCACAAAGTCATTCAATTCAATGTGTTGTGCCTCATGTTTATTTTGCGATAAAATAGTTCTTATCGACAAGGATTTTTAATTAATGCTAATTCACTGAAGATGACAGAAGGGCATAACTTTAAAGTGACTTACCACAGTCCAGGGGAAGTCACAACACAAGAAATTTATTTTTCACTCTTTGTAATACTATAACATTCTCACATATTATCCAGTAAAGTGGAATTAACGTAATAAAATAACACAGTGAAGGAAAATACGACCCTGACTTACGTGGCCGAGCGATTGAAAGCGCCCTCTACTGGAATAATTAATTGATTTTTGACTTAGCACGTCAAAACTGTTTCGTTTGCAAAGACAACTAACAATAAGTGTGGTTCATTTTCTTTCAAACAAAAATACCGGAAAAAATAATATTGTATATTATACTGAAAAGTATTCATTTAATTTATTATAATAATAAAACAAGTTTTGTACATACTTTCAGACATGAACAAGTGTTTTGTTATCTTTTACATGACTCATTCATACAGATAAAGAACTTGCCTTTTAGCATAGTTCGACTGTTTCGCCATTTTAAGCATAACCATAAATTGGTTTTAAAGTCCTAATGCATATAGCTGCCTCTTAAATGTACATTTTACACGCACGTATTGTCCAACCTTTTTTCTTGTTCAACCTTGGGGCTTGTGTAAAACAAACTTTCATTTATAACTATCTAGTTATAATAATGTATGAATAATGCGACCGATGAAATTGATATTTCATCGGTCGCATTATTCGTCGTCGACCTAAGCCAATAGCAAGATCGATTTATAAGAGCTCTTTGTCCTAGTCCTAAGATATTCGATAGCATGCACAAAGACGCATTGTATTGATCGCGCTGCCACCCAATAATTAACTCAAGATCACTTTTGAAATAGATTTATTCCAATCTATACTGCAATATACTCTACTGCATCTATGAAGTACTAAAGTACCTACGTCGTTTTATCTTCCTGGCATCTTCCAGCTAAAGCAATAGGCGAAATTATAAAATCTAGTCAAGAAACCTAATTATTCCTAAAACCTAAATTATGTAAAACATAAACCTTAAATACAAACATGTTATACAACTCCAGATAGTACTAGTAGATGTATTCTAATGAAGGCGAATAATAGCGGGCAATAAATGAATAAATGTTCGGCGCCAGCTTTCAATGGAAAAGCATGTAATTTTTGAAAAAAATTATATAAATTTTGCAAACACTAGAAAGTGAAACCAGGATTTCCAGAGTTCCTCAGAGTAATATTCAGATAGTCTAACACCACATGGTCTTTCGTTTTTGCTCTACGACTTATTCTAAAATAGAAAAATAAGATGTAAATACATCTAATCCACTTTAGATTACTAACGTCTAACCGCGTGTAGTGATCAGTTTGATTCTTAGTTGTTTTTATGGGATAAGACGGCAAACAATCTATCTCTCTCTTTTCTTGAAGGACCCTGAGTCATATTGGTATGAAAATACCGCTGGAGGCAGATCATTCCACAAGCCAGTAGTGACTAGAACGCCAACCATCAAGGTGGTGTAGATGAAATTTGGAGCCCCGCCGTGCTGATGACGATGACGAAACTACAACTCTAGGTAAAAAATATGGAGAACGAGACAATGCGTCTTAATCGCTGCATGACTTCTTTTTAGCTCAGGAAGTAGCATATACTTACTCATTGAAGAACGCCGTGCACAAAACAAACGCGAGCTTTTCATTATGGTTCCGTACCTACCCAATGGGTAAAACGGGACCCTATTATTAAGACTCCGCTGTCCATCCGTCTGTCTGTCACCGGGCTGTATCTCATGAACCGTGATAGTTAGACAGTAAAAAAATTCACAGATGATGTATTTCTGTTGCCACTATAACAGATACTAAAAAAAATATATATTTAAGGGGGCTCCCATACAACAAACGTAATTATTTATAGATAATGGTTCGTGCGCGGGTCCGACTCGCACTTGCCCTGTTTTTTGTAATGCATTTCGCCGGGTGTCATGGGAAGTCCTTTCCCATTCCACTTCTTCCTGATACTTTTGTTTACAGTAGGCGTTTTTAATATTAGGTGAACCTTGCTGGCTTAAAACTTTCGTATATAAAATTAAAATGCTTGATTTTTTATTTAATTTAAAAATTAATTAAATTTTTCGATGAGTGCATTCAGATTACTTGCTTACCTCTGGTTGTTCATTGTAATAGGTCATTAATTTATTGCTTACATTTCATAGTACTTGTTCAATACTCGACAATATCCTTCTAATTTCGTTGATATACCGCGCGTGGCAACTATATGAATCTTCATTTATTATGCGTAAAGTACATGGTATACAAGACAAAGTGGAAAACATTGGTTCCTACCACTTTTCGATTGTACCGTCACTCATGTTAAGATTGTGTCACCACATTGTGGTCAAACACTTATTAATTTATTGCGAAAAAAAAACAATTGAAGTAGATTTATACTTTATTTATTAAGGTCCGCAATATATTTCAAAGAATACTTCTAGAATGACAGGACAACTGTCGAATGTGTGTGTTACAGGTGTGTTACTACCTCAGGAGACCATGCATTTCATAACCTGTACAATACAATAATTATGGTAGGTGGTTCTGTATGTGGTACTCCCACATTAGCTCCACAGTAGGTTTTAGGAGATTAGAGAAACAAACTTTTGGAACTTCAAACATTTGTATTTCAATGAATTTTAAATCAATGATTAAGTCGAAACAAAATTTTAACAAAGTACTGCAGTCAGTTTCAATTTGATTGGATTAAGCCACAAGGGAGGTTAATAATATTAATTGAAAAAAAAAATAATATATAAAATTTGTTGAAATAGAAATTATAACAGTTTAACAGATGTGGCGCCGCACTAATCTCTCCAATCGAACTTCAATGCAGGATTACAAACTAGCAGGTCTACGCTTAACATTATCTTAACACGTCATTCTCCGTTATTACAAAAAGTATTCAAACCGATCACAATTATATGGCAGCTCCATGGAACACCATGCAACACTTAACCAACACAGTTCAAGTTAAAAAAAATATATGACATTTTATTTAATTCAGTTCATAGGTTTCCCTTTCACAACAAGTACAAAACTAATTATATATTATTATTTAAAAAAAAAGTTGGATACCCCCCCAACTTCTGGCTAACTACATTCGAGGACATGTATACAGATACATATAAATATACGTATGATAAAGAAATTTTAATTAAGATTATTTTAAAATAGTATAGATACTGTGTCTGTAATTTTTATTTGAAAAATGTATGGATTTGTATTTATGCTGGTGGTGTAAATTTATAATAAAAACACGGAAGACTCATCTGGTGTACATGTGAAGTTTCTGATATTTAAAAGATTCAAAAAAACTCTTAAAAGTAGGTCCTACTACATTGAAAGAGTTTCAGTTTTTGCTTACTTCTAAAAGAGACGCAGGCATTTTATTTTAAACTTCCCTAGCTTAATATTGAATCCAATTGTTTGTTTCAAAAATTATAAATAATGTATACATGCGCCGGACTGTAGCCACGAACCGTTCTTAAGCCAAAATGTCACATATTGCCCTTGACTCCCGTATAAAACTTAGCTCGATTCATTCTTAATTAATGAGATGTGGTTGGTTGGTAAAAAATGCAAAAACAATCACATAACAGACTAGTTTCCGAACACGCTATCGAAAGTAACAAAATTTAATAAGTTTTTTTTTTACAAAAAAAGGATAGGCCACGAACGGAAGGCGATCACACAATAAGCTCCTCTCTGTACAGCGGATTTCATAAATCCGGAGAGAAAAAAATAATCTGTTATCGAATATAATGTACAGTTCAGCACAACTATATTTCATATAATACGAATTTATCGACCAACGGTCTCCGCAACAAACTCACAAATACATCTACATATCGATAAAAACTATTCAGTCGTTTTTATTTATTCATAAAAATATATCTTTAAAAGGCTCAAATAAAACTGTTACAGCTCTAAGTACCGCACAGTACAGTCGCGTACGGACGTGTATTATCACTGGAGGAAGGTTCCGTTGGCACAGCCGCAGTTGGGACTGCCCAGTGGCCACAGGGCCCGACCGAATCACACTTGTACAACAACTTCGCTTGAACATTTGGCTTAGGACAAACAGCCGAATTTTAAACTGAAGTGGAAGTCACGTTCAAAGTAGACACTTTAAAATGTCTAGTTAACATTTTGTTTGACTTACAATGCTCTTTGAAAGTTAAAGCTAATTGGCATCCAGAAAGTTTAACGTTTTCTACCTGGGTCAAATATATTCGGTCGAACAGTGAGGCCACTCTTTAGATAACTGCCTTTGATCGCTTGCAACAGCAACGGCAGTTCATTGCCATCTAAATATACTCTCTAAATATTTTTTTTTACGTTTTTTAGACTAACTTCACACCAGACTTTGAAAACTTTAAAAAATGAACTTTGCATAGACTTTCGAGGTATAAATTGTACTCAACGTTTTTTAATAACAATAAGTCAAGTGCGAAATTAGTGTTTTATGTTTGGGCAACGATCGTTAGGTGGAGATGCAAGCGATGGATCATCGGGGGTCTTTACAATGCGGTGGGGGTTGATTCTTGTACTGCGGCGCTCGATGGAATGTGACGGATCACTGATAACACGCGCTCGCCCGTTGCGTGTTCGTTCGCTAGGTGTGACGTCACAGGGGAGACCGAAAAGCACAACCGCTCAATGTTGGCCGAGGCAAATCGGCGGGTACAGTGCACAGGTATACTAGCATACATTCGAGTCCTCAGATCCCAAACCAGACACTTTAAGCATAAAGCCGACCCATAGCTTACAGCTAAAGTATATCTATAGACAAATATACTACTCGTTACAAGGTTTACTTGGAATCATCCGCTCACAAACTAGGTAATTGAACTGTCTTCAGCATAAAGTTTCACTTGTAGGTCAGTAGCTTGATCGTTGAGGGTGGATCGATAATAGCATGGGGGTTAATGCACTTGCACAGACTTTTCGGTCGGCTGCTGCAGACGACGGCGCAGAAGCTGGGACTCAGTGGGCGGGGACAGCCCCAGCGGTGGGCAATAGTCGTCGTCCATGCACATCCTCTGCAGGGCCACTCCGGCCCGTTCCAGTTCGTCCTCGATGATGTCCGGGCTCGGGTGGCACGACTTGCTGGAGCGCAGCGCGGCAGTGGGCCGCTCCATGTAGGAGTAGTTCATGGAGAAATGCTGCTGAATTACTCGGTTCACCGCCATAGCGGACTCCGCGAAGTTGGACAGGTTGCGTGCCGACATATTACTATAACAATACAAATGCTCAAATTAGTACGTGAAACAAAAGCTTCCGAATGTTTTTAAAATATGGGTATATTCAACGATACTATTAAAGAGAAACGAAAAAAACCTAAGCTAAAGAAAGTTTATAAAATATGTAGCGTATGTCGCGTTTGTAATAACTTTCTGAACACTAGGTAGTCAGTAGTTAGATATAACGCGTCGTATACTAACCGCTGCATGTTACGCGGCGTGTTGAGCGGCGGCGCGGCCTCGCAGTTGGTGGCGTCGGCGCGCCGCAGCCACGGGTGCTGCAGCACGCGCTCGGCGCTCAGCCGGTGTGACGCCTCGCGCACCAGTAGCTGCCCGATCAGCTCTTTGGCCTCCCATGAGATATTGGCCCACTCCTCTTCGGGGAACGAATATCGACCCTCCTAAAAAACAAGCATACCATACCAGTGTTAAAAATATAAATCATAAATACTTGCGACTACTACCTCTACAAGAATGAATGAGTGTATATGTGTGTGGGTATGTTCATGTTCAACTACATGATTTTTTTTATGACTGACATTTAACTGTTTGCCTCGAGGCGAGGAGGTTTCTAAAGTTACATCGAGCTTGAGTAGGTAGAGCGCAGCAGGCGCTTAGCCTAAACTTCTTTACAGTAAGTTATTTATCTGTGTGTAAATGTGGATGTACTAAGTAATATCGGCCGCCTACCTGTATAGTGGTGAAGAGCAGCTCCTGGCAGGCGCGGCAGTTCTCGCCGCGCTCCCAGCCGCAATCATTGCCGCAGTCAGCGCGGAAGGGCGGGTAGCCGCACAGCAGGATGTAGGCGATGACGCCCAGCGACCACAGGTCGCAGCGCTTGTCGTAGTGCGTCGCCGCCGAGCCCGCGAACAGCGACACTACCTCCGGCGCCATAAACTCCGCGCTACCCACCTAAACAAAATTCACAAATTATAGAAAACTTTAAATTACATGAAAATCGTCCAGATCGTTACTGTCCCGGCTAGTTTTAGTATTATGTTGACAATAAACAAAAATCATGTGCAGCACCGACCATTAGTCGGAGCTGTATTGCCAGTTTTAAAGTAAGAATCGAAAAAAGTTATGTTAAGTAAAAAAAAAAAAGTACATCAGTTCGTTTGGGATCGCTTCGAAGGTCCACTGTTTCTATTGTCATATATACAATAATAGTTAGTCGTAATTTTTAATGCTTACCGGTGTCATGAGCTGCGGCGTAGCGAGCGGGCTGGCGAGGCTGGAGGTGAAGCTGATGCCGCTGCCAAGGTCGAAGTCGCAGATCTTGACGGGGCACAGCCGGTCGCGGTACACGCACAGGATGTTCTCCGGCTTGAGGTCACGGTGCGCCACGCCTTTGCCGTGCAGGAAGTGCAGCGCGTTCGCGATCTCGCGCACGATCTCCGCCGCCTGCGGCTCCGAGAAGTAATGGTGCTCTTGTATACGAGATAGAAGCTGACCACCATTGATCTGCAACAATAATAAACAATTGTCAACTTATTTATTACTTAATTTCAAAGACAAGAAACTGTTTTTAGGGGTCTAGGGTAGAATTAGTCCACTGGATGAGCGTGGCAGGAGACCGACCTTTGTGACGATCAATAAGGGGGGAACCCAGCAGTAGATGACTGTTGGCTGATAAGAGAGAATGAGGGTAGCTAAAAAGTGGTTACTATAAGCTTAGATGTCTGGGTTTGTTTTCCAATAGTGAGAACGTATTTATTTGATTCTTCCAACATTATTTCTAATCTAATATGTCTATATAAACCTACCATGGTCAGACAGTATGATAATGAACTATAATATATATGTAAGAGCTCCGAAAAAATAAGATATTCTCACATTAAAAGTATTGTCACCTTGACTATTGTCCTTACAGGTACGCCCCGACGAAGTTATGTTTACATTCATTTGTTTACATCACAATGAGGTAAATCGGCGGAACATTCCCCAAACAATGAAACATTACCATACGCTAAAAGTGTTGTATGTCAACACACGGTCCACACGCGCCTCGAGCCCCGATGTGTGACTCACTATCGTCAGTCTATATGTAAAATTGTTAAATCTAACGTTACATTATGTAATCACGGAACACATGATTGTTGTGTAACCATACATACATATGAAACCTTTCAGTTAAAGAGGCACGTAAAAAGGAACGTTTGTTTTTGTGAAGTTGACAAAACATTTGAAACAAATTTGTATGTAGGTATTTTATAACCTTACATATAAAATAAATTAAATGCTGACAAACACAAGTGCTTACAACTAGGTCTGTTGACATTAGGCGAATCATTAATTATACAAATAACAGATTATGTATTCCATGTTTTATAGAGCAGTCTGTGGTATATTATGCCTCTTCTAAACCAGTGCGTTAATTTTTCGACGACATCGCCACATAACGTCACGCGGGAGTGTGGTCATGCACTAGTTTATTCGATAAAAAAACGTAAAAAGTATTTATCGCAATCTTTCATTAAATTCTATGGACGTATGTGTAAGAAAGTTCGACCGGGGTTCTATTGGCACGGAAGTTGTGACGCAACAAACTACATCAGCGGTGACAGATTTTAAGACATTTTCAGACAACACTGAAGGTCCATCCATACAAGAAACGCCATGTTGCTATTATTTACAAAACATATTTACAAATATATAACGGGGTTCGTCCCAATACTTCCTTCATTTATTCCTCTTCAAAGCTAAATCCCAAGCCAGCTTAGTTACCAAAAATTTATTAACAAGACTTTAAAAGCAATCTGCGTTTTTTTAATAAACACACCAAAAATATCTGCAATTACTACATTAAATAAAAAGCTGGAATTTCATAATCAATGGTGTTCAATTTTTGTAAAATATATGAATTACTTTGCCATCTTTCTATGAAATTTAAGTTATATTATAAAGTATTCTTTCTATACATTTTCACTCATATTAAATGTGCCTTGATGAGAACATGATGTTCGTTTTGTAACATCAATCAAAACACTTGTATTAATATTATGTAATGTGTCAATGTATGATGTTCGAAGAGCAAAGAATGTGTTACAATGAATACAAGAAAACCGTATCTAAGTGGGCGTGAAGCGTCGAACTTTCTGGAACGGTGGAATGAACTGTATACGTATTGGCTACAGGTGTTTGACATTCTAGTGCCGCAGTTTACGTCAGTTCACACGATAAACGTTGGCCCGTTTGTAGCACGTACGAACGAGAAGGGTCACCAAGCGAATGAATAGGGCATAACCTAAACTACATACATATACCTTGGTTCATTGCAAGATGTGTTTGTTGTAAACAAACGTCATTTACCACACTTGGCGATCATACACTTTTTATCCTTTCATACGAAAAGTTGTAATTTTGTGGAAATCGTGAGATAAAATGAAGTGAAATTTGGATAGCTGTTATAAGGTAATATGAAAAACATTTTTTTTTTTCGAAAATATTTTGGAATTTACGAATTTTAACGTGTAACTTTGTTTACAAAAATCCCATCTTGCTGTGAAACAAGGTATAATGATAATACGTAGTTTCCATATTACCGTATACCATTGCGTCGTCTAAAATTGTTCTGCTTGCTATTAGCGGGTTCATCTAACGTTTTCTCTTCATTCGTAATAAAATTGAAAAAAAAAATCTCCTGGAACCCAAAACCACCACCTATCAGGTCAAATTGTGTTTTCAAACAGTCCAGGAACTCATTGAAATATAAACAAAATTTCATCCGAATTCGTCCACTCATTTAGGAGGCGACTAACATACGTACAGAAGAATTATGAATACTATATTAAGATGGTGCCAATAGACGATAGGGTGCGGCGTTTTGCTCGGAGTAATTAGCAGTCAGTGCACGGATGGCTTATGTTGTGATTTTATCGACTTAGGAAGTTGTGTTAAACTGTATAGTATACAGAATATAACCGACGAGAGTGAAATAGATAAAAACACGCTTTTCGATACCGTTATAAACTTTCTAAGTTATTAAAGAAACCTTCAAACTTACTCCGAAACCTGAATACGAAACTCAGGCATAATTATCTGAAAGTATTGAGAAAAGGAAAATTCTTAAAATCAAATATATCACCACAAAACGGGGAAGATATCTTGCCGGATCTGATACCAAAATGGATGGAAATTTATATGTAAGATATGGATCATATTTAAAAATATTCGTAATCAGATACGTTTATCTAAGAAATTTCAAATAACACTTGACAAAGAGAATAACGCACTACACTGTGATAAAAAAATGCGACTATTATTGGTGTTACGTTGAAACCACAACGTACGTTATGATAAAGCATGATTCAACTCATGAGACCTGTTTGTCTAGGCGAAAAACATCAGGTGATCGATGTTAATTTAAATAACTGACTCAGAATCTGTGGAAGTATACAATCAAATAAATAAACAAGCATCATGCCAGTATAACCAGAGAGCAGAGATTACGGTTTTACATTTGTCACAATTCTGGCACACCTCTCGCGTTTTCTACATCCATGCTCGCCGGTTACGGCTAGTCCAAATACAGTTCCTTAGCTTTTCTTTACTACTTCGATGCACCACTATAACAAAGTGGTAGAGTAGTACTAACCTTTTCAAAGACAAGATAGAACTTGTCGGTGTCTTCAAAGAATTCAATGAGCTGGATGATGTTGGGGTGTCCCTGGCAGTAGTGGAAGGTCTCCACCTCACGGAACACCCGGGCGCGGGCGTGGCCGGGCACCTTGTCTATGATCTTGACGGCGAACTCGCGCCCCGTGTAGATGTTGACGCACGTCTGCACCGATGCGTACGCCCCTTCGCCCAGCACCTCCCCTGTCAGCTTGTACAGGTCTGTACCGTACACAAAAACAATATATTAATGGCTAACAATACTTACATGGAATAGATGGAATGTTTCTAAACTACTAAATTGTTGTTTTATAACAAAACTTAAAAACAATCGACTCTAAGAAACTTCGTAGACGTAACAAACTGTTGGGAGAGACACCCCAACTGTTTGTTGCGATTGAATCGAATGCATTAATCGGAATGAGCTAGGAACTACACTTACTAGGCCACGTGGTCATCGGAACAATTATATAATCATTACGAAAACACAAAAGCATACATGATAAAACAAAGATTAAAAAAATCTAATATTCTATATTCTTTGATGTGACCAACACTTTGGAATCGATCATTATAAAGCCTATTCATTCTTCTCTTGAAGACAACCCTAGTGTTAGAGGGCAAGTTGTACAGAAATAGATGAAAATGCCTTGTGAATCATGCGGAAATTCAATATTTTTCTTTCAAAACTTTCCAATACGAAGTAATGTAAACATGATGTCATTCTATGCTTATCATTACTTATTTGCAAATGACGTAATATTTCGGCGTGCTAACATCGCAGTTCGTGCTACCATACATTAATTTAGGGTTGTACCCTTGACCAATCGAAGCCGAGTAGAGAATTGCGCCCTAATTTCCATCAACCTTATAATACGGCTATATATGAACAGAAGGGACAAAAAGCAATTTCATTTCGAAGAGGGTGCGGAGTACACTCGACAAAGGCAGATTAACGTTTGAATAATGTTTAATCACTTGTCTACAATGGGTACCTACAAGAGTGTTTTCTTCTCTATATTATAAATTTATTAGTTCGTTACCATCACTCAGGGTTACATAGTTTAGGAAAATGTTAACAAATATTCTTTTTTACGAGTAATCAGAACAATAGTGTTGTGTATAGCTTATACAACAGTTGAAGGTAAGCAAAACATCCGACCTGAAACCCTAGTACTGCGCGTTAGTTATGTCTGGCTCGCCAATTACCTAATGTACTGTTACTGTGTAGCAATTGTTCATTTTCAGTTTTGAAACAAGGTATGTAAACTGACATGTAGGAGACAATTTTGACCTAGTAAAACTCATACTGGGGTCTAAAGCAGTGTTGTTTTTTTATTTTATTTAGTGTGGTTTAAGTTGGCAGGGCGTAAAAGGTGTAGGGTCTAAACCTCTCAAGGGTGACTAAGCTCAAGTTCATTACAATAATTTAATGTATTAGTAAACGGTTTTATAATACTATAACTCAATGTTAAACTATTCAACGATGCATGACTCATGCGTCTGAAGACATACACAGGCAGACGAATTAGGGACTAGGTTGGTGGGCGACACGATTGCCTCGTATAGCCGTATAAGTGGAAAGAATACTTTTGCTTTTTGTATTTGGACGTTACACGCTTGTCGAAGTCCACTCGAATGATATTTCTATTTTTATAGTCTAACATGATAATCCCTCGTCAAGTCAACTATAGAAATGTCGAGACTAAACAAAAAATAAGACTCCTACGCTATACTATATTTGTAGACGTAGGTGTGGCTTATCACTACATTAAAAACATCTACACATGTCAGAAATGTTGACCAAAAATAATAATGGAGTAAGTTCATTGTCTCGCGTCACTAATGACTAGTTTTGAGGGCGCTCGGACTATCCTAGTTCTGTTTGGACAAAGTAATTTAATTATTCACTATGACGTCAACTTGTAATGGTTCTATTTTTGTATCACTTTAGAATAGTATTATTAGCATAATTATAATGCAATAAATAGGATTATAATCTATTGGAATAATAAAACATCAGAGCTATAAATTGGGTGAAGGAGATTAGAATTAATTATTGTCAAGTAAAGAGATACTTTACTTATGTATTCAAGTTAGCATAGTATATATTTTCAAATTAAATTCTAAACTAAAGTCAAGTCATTAGCGAGTTCGATTTCCATTTGTTAAATTAATTCAAATCAGTTTACAATTAGAGCACTTGGCAATGTACTTTATCATTTTATATCTGATCTTTATCATTTTATATCTGATCTTTATCATTTTATATCTGACTGGCGACTTCAGGGACCACAGACCTTTTTAATGCTCGCCTTCGTAATAACAGAAATCTCCGTGCAAAATCGCAAGAGTCTAGGCCAAGCCAGTTTGGGCTGTGCGTCCTGCACCTAGTTATAGTACCATCCAGAATTTATTAACGATGAGAACAAAGAGGAAATTTTACTATAAGTGACCTTTGAAGATACCCAAGTCATACTTAGACGGAATATCATAATAGTTTTAATTTCCGCCTATTCGCTCTCCGCCTTGAGCTTTCAACGACATATTTGAATGGATATCTACTGAAACGGTAATACACTGACCTTGGAAGCACGATGTGACGACGGAGCTGCCGGAGCGCTTCTTCCTGCGGCGCTTCCTGCGGGCCTCCTCCTTGCGGCGCTGCAGCTCCTCGCTGTCGGCGATGGCCATAGGCGCGGAGGGCTCAGCACGCGCGCCGCTGCCGCCGCCGCCGTCCGAGTCGCGCTCGCTGCCCGACTGGCTGCTGCAGCGGCCCACTCCTGATAACAATAGTATTTGACTGTTAATCACTACATAGGAAGCCCCTTTGCACGTTTTTCTGTCTGAACGTTGATAAAATGGCTGATCAATTAAATGAGTAATGTAGTCTAACGATGTATGTCGCAGTAGTTTTAGTAACTATTTAAAAATATGCGTCGTTTTAGGAAAAGTGTGCGGTATTTTATAGTTAATAAAATCAACCACTCATTTCTAGAAGAGACAAGTTTCCAGTTGTAAACCCATTAAATTAGAATAATGGTAAGGACAAACGATAAATTCAAACCGCCTGCGTCGGTTTAAGGTTCTTGCCAACTAATTTACTAATGTACTCACATATAGGTTGTCTGCTTTCGCCGAACGTTTTCCATTAAGAGATAGCCAGACCTAACTTTAGTACTATTTCATGTTAATACAAATTGTTTTAAGTCTATTTGATTTTATTGTCTACAATCCTTTATCACACTTTGATTTATAACGCCTACGATAAAGTAAGACAAATTAAGATACCGAAAATATGAGAGTGCTAGGGCGCTAAGGTCCAGACAACTAAATTTATAATTACGTCTGACCAAATGTTTTAAACACAATCGGTTGTTAATTATATAAATAAATATTTTGATGAGTACGTAAAGTATTTAATTATACGGTAAAGTTTTACCAATTATACTCTTATGTATCATTACAGTGTACTTTGTAAGATGAATAAAAAACATATGATTTATATTTACCATGAAAATTCATTTTTTCGTTCATATTTCAAGATATATCTTCTGGTTATAGGTAAATAGGTAATGAACTTATATCTCATATCTGCTAAAACAACTAACGCTCAAACATCGTATACTTTATGAAAACATTTTTTATACGATTATTTCGTGTATCACTACCAAATTACTAGATGACTAGTTTAAATTAAACATTTATACCGCTGTCATTACTTATAAACAGTGCACAGAGTAAACAATAAATTCTGGATCCCGCATTGACGGCGGCATACATACTCTTTGGTCGATCGACTCTCACTTCACTTTCCGTGCCAACCATTGTTTGCTCATCATTGTATTCGAAATTTGAATTTGATTACATTTGCAAAAAGATTTTATATATCATAGACTGAGGTTTTAATTTATATATCTGAGAAATGTTTTGATCTAGGATCAAGTATAAGTGGATTTGCAAATGACATCACGCGAATGAACAAGATCGCAATAAACATACTCTGCTGGGAATGACGACGATTTTTTTGTCCTTGTCAGAGTTTCAATTTTTGTTGTTGGTCACAAACTAAATTTGTGACCAACAGTTTCATAAAGTTCGTGATTATCTCAGAAATATCCTCGTTAAACAGTAATTTCTGTGCTCGGATTTATTATCATATGTATTATTAAAATCATGCCGACATTAGGCTGCCGTACGTGCCGTAGTGTAGTGGAAATTCGAAATATAACCTTTCATTCGTAAGTACATATAATTTAGTCATAAATATTTTTTCTTCTATTATTTTTTAGGTTAGGTTTAGGTCAAAGTGTTTTACGTTATTATTTGTCAGTGCAATAACATCTGTTACAGGTTATCAAAATACTAATAAATCTTTCTTACCGTGTGATACCTGTTCACAAACTTTTGATATTCCACACCATACGAATAAATTATTGGCTGAGAAATAAAAAGGTTTATCGAAGGGTACACATGTCGGCATGAATACGATATTGTGACGTTGTCGTGGCGTGACTGCAGCTGAGTTGGCAAACAAAGCGGGGTCGTCGACCGGCGCACCCAGCGCCGCTAGCGCAGCCCACGTACGCCATTCCCGATCGAGGTCTCGGATTCTACCTACTTTATACTAGCAACTAGAGAAATAATGTTGTTTGGGATAAATTTAAAGTTCATTCATGATTCTAGTTTAAGTAGATACTAGCTGCTCGGGCAAACTTCATTTAAATGGCTTCAAATGGCTTGCACATATAAGATAGATATATGCTATCGCGAGCTTTTTTGTAGGACTGTTTAGATAAACATTTCCATTATATAACTTAAACGGTTTTTGCAGCACACAACAGAATAGCTCGCATATGGCGGAATTTTTCCTCCTTATTTAACACTTATCGTTATACTTTGGACAATTTTCACAGAATATCTTCATAAATTATAGCCTATATGTTATTCTGATGTATAAGCTATATTACTTTAAAGTTTCATTAAAATCCATTCAGTAGTTTTTGCGTGAATTGAATTTAAAACACCATACATCCATACTTACAAAGTTACACATTTATAACATTAGTAGGATAAATAACATTTTTTATAATAATTATATAAAGTATTTTGAACTTTGGCTTTCAAAAAAGTGATATTGCCAAAGATACTTACAAAATGTCGTCAAAAAATTATCAAGTAATAGTAAAATCAAGAAAAAATTATATATGTAACGTTTGATTCAACCAAGCCGCGTCTGTCTGTCTGTCTGATCCATGCGAAGTCAGCACAAGTGGGTAATACAAGAATATATCTAAATACCCGATTAACTCATTCCTTCAAGCTCTACGCTATGTTATTTGAATAATTATTGAAACAAAGCAACTATGTACGCGTCAATACGTGGTACGCTCTACGTAAGTACTCTTATTAAGTACGTATGCCACGTACTGTAACGTCTTCCTCTTTACATTTCGTTTAATCAATGTTTTGAATACCGATACGAAGATAACAAACCAGTATCTAGAGACTACGTGACATATATGTATGTATACGCTATCACAACAATTAGTATATCCTTATTCTAAATTACACTCTATTAATTGAGGAAGGCCTACGACTAGCAGTGTCTACATATAATCAACATACGCCTATATCAGTCATATAGGCGTATGTTGTTTATATGTATATAATAAAATATACAGTATATTATATGCACTAATTTCACACTAACAGTAAAATCATATAAAAACCATGTAAATCCTTGACCACGTCTGATATAATCTAACTAGTCACATTCTCAAGGTTACCACCTTATCGAATATATAAAGATCAAAACATGCTTCGAGTACTCTGGACATAAGCGGAGTAAATTAATGTATTTATTTTTAAGATAGATTGTCACGGACCGGTTATGAACTACGTCAGTGTAAAATCGGACTAGGCAAATTATAAACTGTGAACGCAACGTATCATTTATCATATCATAATTTGACATGTCTCGACAGTTAATTGTTAAAGTTTAAATTACGTTAAGTTTAATTTAGAAGATAAATATAGGTTAGGTTCGTCCGGTTAGACATGATAGTTACACATTAATATTTATTATAGATGTATATTAAAATAAAATAGGTTAGTTGTGTTCCCCACGATACAAATTGTCGTCGATTCTTTTAGTTTACATTTACTGACGAAGATCATAATCAGTCGGCGACAAATACGTACTATATAGGTCCGTTCAACTAATGAGAGCTAAATTTATAACAGAACTGTCACCTGCTACATAAAAACGTATTGTTTTATACAGATAATATAAATACGTTTAAACTTTAAAAGGTTTATTACGTTAACAGTATTACTACTATCTCACAATCGCCACTTTGACATGCACACTTCCTGTTTACAAATTGCTCTATATTCCTATATTAATTGTACAGTCGTTGCTTCGCATTAATTACAGCACTGCTAAATGAATCCTCTCCGCAAATGTCTATTACTGACAATTTCCTTTATTGCTCTACAACGTGTTAAAATATATAATTGTATGTATAAATCGTTGAAACCTTTTTAATTTCAAACATATTAATATATTATGCATTATTCGTAGTTTAATTCAAGTTCTTGGTGAAGATTTGCCTTTAAAACCAACCACCTATCCTCCTTTCTCCGATCTATGTTACTATATTTTTTGCAACTATGCTCTAGTTATTTTTACTATATGTAACTTGTTTGTGAATCTCCAATGCTACATGTATTTATGAATTAATAAATTTTTTAAGATATTTTTGTTCCAAAAAAAGAATAGATTTATTCTTACAGTAAACACATACTAATATCATTTTTGGTTTTACGGTATGCAACGTAATAACTCAACAAACCGTAACAAATACTCGTTGAAAACCATAATAAAACGACTATTAAACATTGTTATACGAAACCCAATAGTATAGCTGAACAAAGACCGGCGCGCCCACACCATCGCCTTGATCACGATTATTTAAACAAATGTCGCATTTAAACTTCAAACTAACAAGGACAAATTATAGTGAAGCACACAATTTAGTTGTTTTTAATTAGTCCACTTCCGTTGTGACAGATAAATTCGACAAATATTAACGAATTGTTTTGTCGTGATGCAAATATAAAGCGATTTTATCTAAAACATAAAAATGTTGTCATTTTTCCATTACGTGATTCAAGATACACATTAAGTCATTGTTTGTTTACAACGACCACGCGACTTAGCGGTAATAACTTGTTGCGCTGATGTTTCGATTCAACTACAGGTATAGCAACGAAAAAAGAAGTGTTATTGGACGCGGATTTTTCTGATCTAACAATTCATTAAAAGTGTCTGGCAGAAGTGGGAGGTTTGTCAAGATCGTGACTTCTACTTACTCCTCAGGTTTCCAGGCTACTTTTTGTTGTAAGTATTCATACCATGGGTTTTGCGGATCTGCCCGGGGAAGAAAGAATGTCCATAGACTGCATAAGATTGTGGACAACGTATTAGAGTGTGATAATTATTTTATTTAAACATTGGTAAGATTGGTAACTTAGTCACAAGCTAACACAGGATAAAGTATATTTTAGATTAATATTTCGTAGAATTGAAAATAAATGTGCCTTTATAATTGAAGATTTCCACGCTATGCTATTCTAAAATTAAAATAATGCGTGCAATACAAAAACCAAGACCGGCAGTAAGTTTATAGTTAGCGGCGCGTGAGCCAGTGGCGCCACGTGGCGACCCGTGGCAACTCGCAGGCAACGTGGCGGCCGTTACGCAACACAGATGTCGATTCAACAAAACTTCTTTCGAAATCGTCAGCCGTGTCACAGGATTTATTAACAGGCTTGACGTGATTTAAAAGTGTTTAAATAACACATATATGTAGATAACAAATATTTATATTATTCAAATTGATAAAATAGGAAAGATTTAGTTTCTTGTACGATAATAATGATACATTTCAGTTCCACAACTGTTTTCACTTCTATGTCTAAGGCAAATGCTTTTACGCGGGTCTATGTGTCCGAACAGAATTTCATGGTCAATACCAAGCCTACCTATATTGAACAATGCAATCTACTTCGCAGAGGACCGCACAGAGTGGAAGAAGACTGTAAGAGTTGTCGGACCTTTAGGAATGAGGCAATGACACACACACACAAGGACAGAGAGAAACATGTACGTCGATAGTCTTTATAATTATATTTTATTTCTTGTCAATCTATAGAAACGATTAGGCTGTATGATACACGGTTGTGGAGGTGAAATCGCTGGAAAAAGCTAGTGACAATTACTTTCTAAAGTAATTAGAGAGCTATATTTTATAACTAAACACCAGGTATTGGTCACCAGCTCAATGGTCACGCTTCATAGAACAAGTCAGAGGCCGCAGAGCTCCGTGTCATACTTGAATAAGAACTAAATATAACTAAAATGCAAGTAAGTAACTTTACTTAGTTGCATTTTAGTTATATTTAGTTCTATTATATTTAAGTCTATTATTGATTATGAAATAATCCTTAATTGTTATTCTTGAAGGTACATACGATAGCCAAAGAGCGATAAAGATTTAAGATTAGTAAGCTTTTATTGACGTGGGGGTAGGGCTCCTAGCTAGCTATGTTTGTTTGCAAAAGTTGGGGAGTGCCAAAAATGACCATTATCTCTTTTGAAGGACGTTCTCAGGAGCTTCAACAAATACAAATGTATGTTCAGATTATTGTATTGATTTTTAATTATATTATATATTTTTTGTTGTTACTTGTTACCTAGAATTTCAACATTTATGAACCAATTATTAAAAAAAAAATATTTTGCAATCGATAATTGCTTCCATTTTAGTGCTATTTCAATTTTATCCCGACGACGATAAGTGGCTTCAGTTACTGAGAATTTTTGCGAATTCAATTCGATTTCGTGTAGTTTAGTGCGTTCAAATTGTATTAACTTTTGGTCCCTATTTCAACTATTCAAGTAGTCATATTCAACTAATAGGATATCGAGTAGGATTTATAAGGCTACATATAATAATGTATTTATATTTTTAATAGTCAATTGTCAACGCCTTCGACCATTGAATTTCTACTTTCTAATCTGTCCGGCATTTGTATGCACTCTCGTTTTGCGATCGACGCGAACCCAATACTTTTGTATACCCTTAGGCAGTATAGCGGCTTTCTAATTGCATGCTAATGCCCTTACTGTAACGGATTCTATCTTAAATAACAACTAGAGATTAAAGAGTAGACGGTAAGGTTAGGCGTAGGTATGCAAGAGATTAATTAGCTATAAATTAATATGTTAACTGGACTGCTTCCTCCAAGCATCGCCACAAAAACCAATGCCAGCTCATCTAATATACTCCCGCAAATATACATTACATTACCATAAGATAATAAAAAAATGAGGATTAGGTAAAGGAAGTTGTTGAATGGAAAGAAAACGACGAGAAAGTGTCCCGAACTTACAAGTTTGAGACTTCTTTAATGTGACTAATCTATACATATAATAAAAATGTAACTGATCACTGTCTGTACATGGAAGATATTTGAGAAAAACTATTGTTGGGGGCCTTCATAAACGCGATAAAACCCAAAACAATCATAATTAGAATTTTTGTGTGTTTGTCTGTGCGTTTGTTACGGCTAATCTCAAAAACGCCTTAAGCGATTTGGGTGCAGTTTTCACTAATATTCTGGTAAGATTCACTTAACATTTAGTGTTTGTTTTATCTCAATCGGTTTATAAATAAAAAAGTTATATACAAATATCAATTTAACTGTGCCACGGCCATATTATGTCGACCTCACATACGCGGGAAAAGGGCAGGGAGATGATGATGATGTTATGACGGTGATGTTTAAGTAAAATTGCAGGGTGAGTGAAACCGCGGGGCACAGCTAGTATAATATAGAAGAGTTACACTAGAGAAGGCTTGAACGCAACATGTACACAGAGATAGCAATCTCGTTTTGTTTCTTTCAAATGAATATGAATGTAAATAACTATTCAATAGTAACAAGTATATCTGTTCGTAAAACGAAAGCTGAACTAATTGGTAAGCAAGTAGGTCTGGCATTGTCAACTAGGTCCGTTTATCTGTGGAACAATGATGGGCGATTTTGATACTGTAATTGCGCTTTCACCGTTTCATTTGATTGCAACAAATAATGACAAAAACGACACATATGGACAGTAATTAAAGACTCACATGACGTGCCGATGACGACTACAATGCGATTTAGTCGCATTAGTTGATTGACGCCGTAAACGCGCTTTACTTTTGGTACAAACGCGCAGATGTTTCGATGCATTTGCGATGTAGTATGTAAATTATAACCATTAATTTCACACTCCATGTGAAACCTATGATTCGCAAAAGATTTGCTCTGAGAAAAATTTCACACACAAGGCTGAGTTTAAACTTATATTAGACCTAGTATTTACGTTAGATAAAATTATTAGTAAAAGCACAAAAAATGCTTGTTAAATATTGACGATATGCATGACAACAATTTCAAATGCTATATTGGTACGTAGGCGTCACAAAAGGGGAGAATGTCAGTGGGTTCGGTGCATGTATACAAGAAATCGATTCGCAAACCAGACGCAACGAGGGACGTCTGCGGGGCACGGCGGGGTACGGGAGCTGCATGACGCGGCAATAAGTCCGTCACGGTCAAGGTTACTCCGATTCGATAACACAAACAAATGTATAATAATATTGCCAAGTTTACATTCTGCAAGCAATTATAAAGGAATTTCCATGTTTAAAAATCAATGTTGAAACTTTCCATTTAATGTTACTTTATGTAGACTTATGATAAATTAATCACCATTGCTGACTTCATTTTGTCTACATAAAAGACAAGATAGCATGGACATTTAATGGCCACATTATGTTCTGGTGAAATTCATCTTGTCTACCACAGACCAGACGTTAGGCTTACAAAATTCTCAAGCTCCGTAAGATAATGCATTTCTAATGCATTTCTAAACTGAATATAGATAATTTAAACACAAAACCTTGCGTAGTGTTGTGCATTAATATAATCATAATAAAAAAAGAATGCAAAATTGTAATAATGAGTTACGCTAATAAAATACTGTATCCGTAACCCTCATTCAATAGCGGACGTTTCTAAAAATACGCCCAAACACCGAATGCCACGTTATATGCCGACTTACTCCATTTTTATAGAACTTGTGTGAATGCAAGTCGAGTGCGCAGTTCGGTGTTAGGAGGTGACCTTGGCCGTAGATGCGGGGCGTCTCGCCCGAGCGGCCATGTTGGAATTAATTCGTCGACAATAATGAAATTTTATCAAATTATAAACGCATTCCATAACTAACATAACACTTGAAAATTGAACTTACATCCATTAAAAAGTTGATTAGAAGCGAATTAATCCATCAAATGTAGGTAGCTAACACAAATAGAAAGCGTTATTATTCGCTTTTTAACGTAGTGAGTCGTAAATATAATATGGCTAGGGCATAGACATATTTTAATTCACATAATCTAATTTATTTATTCTTGTATGTGTAACGAAATTCATAAACTATTTTAAACAAGTTTACTGCTAGGATTTAAACCACTAATCGTTACATTTAATTATCAACATAGCGCCTTCGACCATTGAGTTTCAACTTTCTAATGACGACGACGACTTCTAATTACTTCTATTGACAAGAAGAATGGTTAGTTAGGGAGTAATTGACAAAAAGGGAGATTATATATTTAGTATACAGCTAAAGATAAATCAAGTTGTGTGAACATGTTTGGTATCAATCTTATTTTTTTTAGTTACATGTTAATTACCAGTTGTTTACACATGTCACATGCGCGGCAGATAAATATAGTCATACGTGTAACATTATATAATAAACGTTTGATAAATTTTGCAAACCGTTTATATTTATATAGCACCTTCATTTAATAGACTTTAGAAGCATAGTTTACTCAGACGTAGCTCATCTTTATATTTAATAAAATGTTTACAGTAACAATGCGAAATTTCCAATTACCAACATTAACATTTGTAATTTAATTCAAGTTTAATTAATATTTGTATTAAACATTCGCGGAATAAATTCAGATAATTAAATTAAATAAATTCATTTTGAACGTTGAATTTGTACGGAACGCGGTATCTGGAGGTATATAAATCTATGACATTTAATATAACTATACAGGAAGAAAATCATCGAAAAATAAACGAGTCTCGTAAGTTTCCTCATTCTCAAGTAACTACACTGTTTTTGTCTTAATAAAATAGTTCAAATCTAGGTAAACTAGTTTTGATTTAGACTGCTCCTACATACTCTGAGAGAAACATAATTATACAACCATCTTAAAACCTAATATTTATCGTAGGTAGTAAGTACTCTTTTTGGAAAAACAAAGATAAGATTTGTCATGATAAAGACAGATTAGGGTCGCGATACCTGTGTTCAGCGCACAGTTCAGGTCTCATAATACGTAAAGATCTTGGTTTTGAATCCTGTTTTCGGCGAAACTATGAAACTGTTAAAAATAATAAGCCCCGTTTGACCATATGGTAAACCAAGGAGACAGAAAACGCTGCTGAAAAAAGAATATATTTCAAAGGCATATTAAACCTGTCAACATGATTTGAAGCAGCAGAAGACTGTTATTTTCTTTTAAAAAAAGTTTCTAGTTTTTGTTTACCCTTGTAAGTAATAAAAAATTAAAATATTCTCACTTTTCACTCTACCAAATATTGGTATTATATTTGGTACTATTATCATCTTTACTATCAAGGCCAAAAATAACAAATCTGAATTATTAAGTTTACTTGATAAAATAATATTAACTTCCAGCATCAACTAGGAAAAGTTAATTACAATAAAAATAAAACGTAACACTTAACCTTAAAAAGTCTTATTGATTGATACTATTATTCATTTCAATAGCATTGATGTCGACAAAAAAACTTCTGTTGGTAACAGATATTTATAAACATCCCAGATTCAGTATTCCAAAATGTGGGTATTATGAAACACGGCGCTCTGTGACCGGTCATCGCCCGGCGTCGAAATGAACTCCGACATTTGAGACTCAGCTAAGGTAAATAGTTGGCTTTTAATTGCTTCTTTGAATATTATCTTCAACAATGTTCATAATGAACTCGACTTCAACAAACAAGTGGAATAGTTTAGCCTATGTAAGCCATAAAAGTAAAATTGTCCTTTTCTTTGTTACGTGTTATTGCATTTTTCAGTTGCGTGTATTTTTAATCTTCTGATATCTTTTAAACCATTGGCCAGAATGATATATTTGAAAAGGCAATTATAATCTACATTAAATTCTCTTGATAGTTAACACATTTAAATGGATAAGGATTCATTCCGAACACGAATAATAGCGTAGTAAGTGGGTTTGCGTTTTAGAATGTTTCTTAAGAAAAAAAAATGGTTATTGTGAGACAACCATAGAAGATAGTACATTTCATCGCGGACTTTTATTCAGCATATTTAAAGAGCTACAATTTTTTCATTCATCATTGTAATATTAAGTCAAGAAAGAAAAAATTGTCCTGTTTTAACCGACTTTTGGTACGCATTATTAAGAATAACTCAAGAATTAATTGTCAGTTTTTGATTTAAAAAAAAGAGGCACCATGACAAGCACTACCTGTCGAATAAATAATCATCAAAATCAGTAAATCAGAAGCGGAGCTACGAATGAACAACACTCCTTGCTCCACGCAGCCGTAATGCTTTTTCGTGACAGAAAAATCCTAATACCCGTACTAGTACCTAGTACCCCACGTCTATATAGAAGTTTCACTACAATACGATAAAATTTAAAACCAGACATATTACGAACGTTTCATTGAAAATTTTCTTTGTCAATCTCATCTCGAAAGGTACCCTTCTACGTGTTCTAAGTATAAATACGTTTTCAATTACGTAATATCACTTCGCGATGACAAATTAACCTGATTTACAAATCAATGACCCCTGCAAAGTCAGCGATATGGGCCGAACGGAAATAGTACGGCTTTAAATACTTTCGCTTACGTAGACATTTTTCATAATTTTCTCCTGCACTTGAAGGTACTGATTTATTAATAGTGTAGGCCTTGAAAAGAAAATTGTTGCTTGTAATGAGAACACAATAAATCCAATTGAAGAACGAAGTAGGAATGGCTACGTCGACGTGTAATACGTAAGAAACTATACCGTGGATTCAGAGTTTAGTGGAGTTTTAGTTTTACTAGTTTTTAACGGTAAATATGTACTTCCGAAAATAACAATATACTATGCATTATATACGAAAATCACAGTGACTACATACGAGACTATGTAGGTTTCAGTAGTAGACATATAAATACTCGTAAAATGCATTTTTGTATAAGCAACAAGAGAGTTATATAAAACAAACAATTATTACAAGGGGAAGAACAATTTATATTAGACTATCTTGAAACAAAATTATATTTTTGCAATTGGTAAATTTATTTGAGCATAAACGAGTTGTTTCATTTTAATAAAATTGTTTATTTACTACTTGATAAACTATTAAATCTCTTAATCATAATATATAGCCACATTTTGATCATGTTAATTTCTACATTCTGGCGTTACATTTATAACTTGCCTGGAAACGGAAAAATATATATACATAACAACAAAGTAGATATTGAAAAGAAACAACTTACCACTGTCTACACTCTCTTCAGATATCTTCTTAACCATTCTGATGTTTGCTTGATGCTTTGATACAGCGATAATAATGTTAAGAGTAGGTGTTGGTACTCTTGTTAAGCCGCTTCAAACTTGTGCGGCCACCTTCTCGACGTGAAATCGGAAAGGCGTTTAAGACTAGATATAGAAAATGAACGCCGAAATACTAAAATAATTTAAAAGCACCGCCGTCGAGAAGGATTCACGGATAGTGTGCCGGAAGGTATTAAACAAACACTATAAGAAGACGGAATTAAAAAAAAAACTGAGGTATCTTTAGCTATCCATCCTACACACGCCCGCCCGTTCGATGTTCTGAAATCCAACTGACGAGAAGAGGAGCAGCCGGCTCGAACGGTGCGGCGCATTTTGCCACGCGTCCCTCACCCCGCATGTTCCCCTAGAGCTATGCGTCGTTGTGGTCTCCGTCTCTCGCCCGCGCATGCGTACTCTCTCGCACGCTGACGTGTTTACATTTTTTGTCGTTTATTTTTTCTCTTCGTCGCTAAGTCGTCAATGTATGTTGCTTCGTCATCTCTCCATTTCTGCATCAAATTGTATAGGTGGGTTAAACTTTAACCCAAAAATTATTCAATATTATTAAAAACGATATGTTTATAACTATCCAACACACACAGCAAACCAAGTAACGTCCTATCCGTCACTGTTTACAACTGACAAAAACGAATTGCCCATTGCATCAGCGGCGTTTAAAAATATATTTGTTTTTACATCTTTACAACTAAATTAAATTCAGAATATAGGTAATAATAATTCGCCGGTGATATTACGAATTTTGTGAAATTAGGTCACACTTTTGGATGTATAGACGTATTGTAATTTTTATCACTTGTTGATTATTTCGTAATCAATGTGATCGGGTTCTAACAAAACATAGACTTATTATATAGGGTCATCATAAAAATGAAATTAGTATTATTATAATTGCTTGCGCTCTAAAAGTATTAATATGATCGTACAAAGTCTTTAATGAACAGCTTTTTTACTGAATTTTACTCATAGGTATTATGCAATGGAGATCTCTGAATAACCCTTCTATGAATGACCTTCACAGGGCGTTTGTTGACAAACAATGTTCAGGAGCGGCTGCCCAACAAGACGCAATACGCGCACGTGGTATGGTATGGACGGGCCCACCGGTTCCACCGGCAACCGGCGCCGCCATCTTTGTTGTCACGCCACCCAGCCGTCTCTTTCTCGCTAGCATGGTTTGCTCTTTGAACTGACACAATCTCTTCACACATCGGATCTCTCGCTTTGTGCCTACGTGACCGACAATAACATAACCCCTACAAAGCTGGTTGATACGCTTATAAATACATTTTATCTATAAACAGAATATGTTTTGAATTCGATAGGTTTTAAAGCTAGTCCCACATTGCTTACTTAGTAATCTCATAATCTGCGTTGTTAGCATACTTAATATTAATAGGATGGCTTATACACAAAGGTAGCTGTACCTATGTACTGCATGATTAGATCGGGTAAAGTAATCTCAAACATTAGGTGATTTTGTGAACGTTGTTAATGTTTTATAAGATATAGAGGCGTATTAATCCATTTTTAAACACTTAATAATATAAGAGAGACTGTGATGTTTAAAAAGCTCACAGTATCATGAGTCAGTATTTTATTGTATATGAGTTGCGATGACTCATCATGTACGTAGCCTATTTACAGAATTATTGTCACTATTTTATACAAAATTTGACATTGACTTACAATTAATACAGTAATGGCAGTTAATGTATCGATTTCTACTAAGTAGATACAACTTAAAAGAAACAAATACATTTCAATAAGAAATTATATTTTCCTTTATTTCGAAATGAAATTTCTATATGGAAAAATTAGGTTTAAGATTATTCTGTTGCGAAAAAGCGTTACGGCCGCGTGGAGGGAATTTTTTTTATGGTTTTTTTTTCGTTTGTTTTTCGCTCCTGATTTACCGATTTTGATGTTTTTTTTTTATCCGACAGGTAGTAATTGTCAGTTTTGAGTTATTCTTGATGCGTATCAAAATGTCGGTGAAAAATAGGACAATTTTACTTTCTTGGCTTACGTAGGCTAAACTATAGAAATTACATGAAAATGATGTATAAAAGAATTGTAGCACTTTAAACGTGCTAAATAAAAGTCTGCGATGACATATATCTATCTCCTATGGTGGTCTCTCAATAACCATTTTTTTTTCTTAAGAAACATTAAATAATACTCATAAGCCACTTACTACGCTATTATTCGTGTTCGGTATGAATCGTTATCCATTTAAATGTGT